>NW_021024969.1:85059-140320 GCF_004153795.1 Camellia sinensis
CTGAAATCCGGCTCAAAAACTCTCAAACGGGAACCCAATTCGAAGCCCCGTCTTCTCCCACAAGTCTCCTCGTGCTAGGCGGTCGTGTGTGCCAGTTTCGTTGCTTAAACGACGCCGTTTTGGTGATTTTGGGGCGTTAACTGCCTCGAATTCAAGTTTCTCTTAAGAACTAGTTTGCCTAAAGTGAAAATCCGCTCTAACTCCCAAACCGAGAACCCGATTCGAGCCCCGTCTTTCCCATAAGTTCTGCTCGTGCCTAGGCGGTCGTGTGTGCCAAGTTCGTGCTGCTAAACCGACGCCGTTTTTGGTGATTTTGGGGCGTTTAACTTTCTCGAATTCAATTTCTTAAGGAACTAGTTTTGCCTAAGTGAAATCGGCTCTAAACTCCAAACCGGAACCTGATTCGAGCCCCGTCTTCTCCCACAAGTCTCTTCGTGCCTAGCGTGGTCGTGTGTGCCAAGTTTTGTTGCTAAACCGATGCCGTTGGTGATTTTGGGGCGTTAACTCTCGAATTCAAGTTTCTTAAGGAATAGTTTGCCTAAAGTGAAATCCGGCTCTAACTCCCAAACTAGGAACCCGATTCGAGCCCCGTCTTCTCCCAACAAGTCTCTCGTGCCTAGGCGGTTGTGTGTGCCAAGTTTCGTGCTAAACCGACGCCGTTTGGTGATTTTTGGGCGTTAACTCCTCGAATTCAAGTTTCCTTAAGGAACTAGTTTGCCTAAAGTGAAATCCGGCTCTAACTCCCAAACGGGGAACCCGATTCGAGCCCCGTCTTCTCCCACAAGTCTCTCATGCCTAGGCGGTCGTGTGTGCCAAGTTTCGTGCTAAACCGATGCCGTTTGGTGATTTTGGGGCGTTAACTCCTCGAATTTCAAGTTTTTCTTAAGGAACTAGTTTGGCCTAAAGTGAAATCCGGCTTTAACTCCCAAACCGGGAACCTGATTCGAGCCCCGTCTTCTCCACAAGTCTCTCGTGGCCTAGGCGGCGTGTGTGCCAAGTTTGTGCTAAACCGACGCCGTTTGGTGATTTTGGGGTGTAACTCCTCAAATCAGTTTTTTAAGGAACTAGTTTGCCTAAAGTGAAATCGGCTCTAACTCCCAAACCGGGAACCGATTCGAGCCCCGTCTTCTCCACAAGTCTCTCGTGCCTAGGCGGTCATGTGCTGCCAAGTTTCGTGCTAAACGATGCCGTTTGGTGATTTTTGGGGCGTTAACTCAATTATGCAAGATACATTTTAGCTTAGAAGCAAAGATACATTTTATACCTGATCTTCTGATGGTGGTGTATATGGATTCTCGTCTTCTGCAGAATCCCTTAAATGCCCGGTGGCCACTCGATGCATCAGGAACCTATGATAGTCAATACATAATGTTGTAATCATATTCGAATTTTATACATAATCTGTGTTGAAAATTGAACTATCAACAATTTAATTTATATCGAACCTGTCTGTTTGGGATCCACACTTGCCCCCTGTGACACAAGGCCATCATCTCAGCCTCTCATATCTACTGTAAATGTGTAGAGAAACTCTGCTCGCCAGCCTCCCCCTCAACTCATCCCTTAGCTCTGCACGAACCTTCTGCGTGATCTGATCAATAGTCGATGGCTGGGGTGCTGATTGTGATGGCCCAGCACCATCTTTATACATCGCTTTCCGAGGCACAATTCTCCCGTATGTGCACAATATCCATGTCCGTCATGACCTATCAACTCATGGAAAATGGCATTCCAGCCTCCAAAGTCCGACCATCTCAGGTAGCATAGAGAGTTGACGATTAAACTCATTCCTGTATTGAATAAACATACAAGTATATGCCAAATTAAGATGGTTGACACACAAAAATAAACTTTAAATACAATCAAAGGTGTTTGGAAACTACCAAGGTCTGAATAACCTCTGGGTCATCTACTCTTACGTGTCATAAGCCAAACATTTCATCTTATCAGTAGACCCCCCTTACTGTCATCTGCATTTTTTTAAAATATGAAAATTAGAATGTAAATAATTTGTAAATGTTGCAATGTTTATTTATATACAAAAATAAAACAATAAAAATGTAAACCTCATGCCGTATCTTGAGAGAAAGTAGTACG
This sequence comes from Camellia sinensis, assembly GCF_004153795.1. Taxonomy (NCBI): domain Eukaryota; kingdom Viridiplantae; phylum Streptophyta; class Magnoliopsida; order Ericales; family Theaceae; genus Camellia; species Camellia sinensis. The sequence continues at coordinate 87,157 of NW_021024969.1, forward strand.
CCCTGTGGTATGAGCTATGCCGTGAGCTCGCGATTTTTAGCGTTCCTACTTGCGATTTTCTATAACAGGTTCGACAAATGTGAGTATGTAAATATGATTTGTATGTTTACATATCATAAATAATACTTATTTGTATACCTCAGCATCGGAAGTACGCCAATACTCCACAATTTCTTCCCACTGGCTTGGCACAATGTGCATAGGAAACATCATCCTTCAGATTAGGATCAGAACTTCAGGCTTGAAATACTTAACCTTTAAGCTTGTTCTTGTGATCCTTCATATGCCTGTTGCCAGTTTTTCAATGGCCAGATTGGCTTGTACTCCTCTGGACATATATTTCAAATGTTCCTATAAAACACAATTTCAAAGTTTAAATAATAATAACACAATTTGGAATTCGAATTTGTGGACAAAAATATTACTTTTACTTCACATCCTTCCAGATAGCATCAATATATCATCAGGCACATTGTTCAGTCAAGAAAAGTAAGAGGAACAATGTCACATTCCGCACAATAATGCAAGTTGAGTAGTTAACTTAGCCACGTTTTACCCTATGGGCAGTAAGTTCCATCAAATTGTACGTCTTAGCTTTTACCCAGTACCCTACTCTTTAATGCCCTTGGCACATCCTCTACCACGCCTAGTCGAGGTTGATGAAGAACTAACATGACCTGTGAGATACAATAACAGTAAAACAATATGCAATGTAAATAAACAAATGCAAATTTTAAATAATGTAAATACAAATCATATCAATAAACCTGAGGTGGGCTGTGAAGAAGTCGAAGGGTCTGCAAAATACAATGAGAATAAAACAAGTTATATATAATGAGCATAAATAAATGTATGTTTAAATTATTTTCATACAAATCAAAGCAAATTTATATACTGCGGATGGCTCATAAGCTGCTATGATGATAGCTGCTGTGGTGCGCACTGGATAGTGGACGCACCGATGGTAGGCGTGGAGGCTGAGTACATGGTAGCTGCTGTGGTGCCACTAAAGGCCCTCCGATGTGGCCGATGTGATGCTCCTCTGATGGTGGTGGTTACTTGAGTCCTGTTATGTAGCACATCAGACATCATGCGCCGGCGATGAATCAGGCTTCCTCTTCCTTCCCATAATAATCTGCAAGCAATATAACATTAATTGACATTAGAACATAGACAATGGTTTGTCGTCAACTATAATATGACATTAATTGAACTAATACAATTACAAGAAAAAAGTAAATTAAGAAATTGATGATTAACTACAACCTTGGCCTTTAATTAATTACTAATGTTTCCACCACTTCAGGCCTATTTTGAAACATCAGCTGTTTTCCCTTCTCAGCTTCCCTCACCCAACCAACTTCTTCATCACGAAGCATTATATTTCTTCCAATTGTTTGGCTCATGTATGGCTCGATTTGTGGATCAGTCGAACTCATACAAATAAACCTCTTTGAGACATCTTCACCACGACTTGCAGTCCGCGTTGTAACGGGTCTGCACATACCAAACTTGCTCTGCTTTGGGACGCCAAGATGAAAGGTTCATTGGTAATTCGATCATCTCGGTACAACAAATGATTGAAGTTCACCAACGTGAAATTGAAGACATCTTCTTTCTTTCTGTGAATGTTGTTAATACAATCACACTTAAACAACACATGTTTCTTCTCATTGGAAATATCGATCTCAACAATATCTATCAATTGTCCATAATAGTACACAGACCACACGAGGATTCTTGTTTCTTTTTGACTAGCATAACTTATGGTATTTGCCTCAAGCTACACCACAATTTTGTGTGGCTCGACGATCATCCATGGCCTTTACTCGATACGAAACCCATTCAGTATATACCCGTTTTGAACCTCCTTGCCAAGTTATTGAGGACTCATTTGCCCATAGAATAATCTCTTTCAGAAAATATGACATCAGTAGTCCTTCGCAAAGTTGGACCTATTTTACACGAAAAATATAAATTAAAATGTAGTTCGACTTAAGTAACTAGAATCTATTAGAGTTAAATACATACATGTTCCTTGAACCATGTGAAAAGTTTTCAAAACGTTCACGCCGAAGCTGATGATCGTCAACACAGGCATTTTGAGCTTAAGTACTTCAAGGTGTTCGCTGTGTAGATTGAAATTTTAGCAATACAAAATATTTTGTAGAAAAATTCAATAAAACATAATAAAATATTGAGTGAGTGACTTAGCCTACTTTATGAATGGTTGAACCGCGTTGTATTGAATAAGATGTTACCGATGAGCTTGTAGTGGCAACGCAGATTCCTCAGAACAAGAGTCTAGCCTCAACTCAATTGAGGGCACAATGGCAAAAGAATTGGTAGCCCAAAATTAAAAAACATGAGTCTTACCCTCGAGCAACTTCTCCAAACATTATCCATTTAACTTGAACCCATGTCCTATGAGTCACTAAACCACATGATAGTAAGCCCCATATCACCAAATTAATGAAATTTTTACCCTCCAAGAAAACCCAATATAAGTACTTATTGTCTCAAACTTGACAGAAAGGTATATTAGGGCCGTTTGGTGTAGCTGTTAAAACAGATTATAGCTTATAGCTTAACAGATTATAAAAATCTTTCCATGCAAGGGAGTCAGCAGGATGCTTGAAGACACCGTCATTAGTTCGTTCCTCTGCATGTCATCTCATTAACTTGGTCGTCTTGGATGACATAAACAACCTCTGCAACCTTGGCTTTAAAGGAAAATACCTCATCTGTTTTGCAGCTATTTGTTTGCCACCTTTGTTAGGACCATTTGAACCACCATCACCATTTGATTTCCATCTAGAACTGTTGCATATGACACATTTATCAAGATTGGCGTCCTCGTTTCGAAACAACATGCAACTGTTGGGACATGCATCCCACGTCTCATACGTGAAGCCCAAATCTGTTGTGACCTTTTGAGCTTTATAATATGAGTCCGGGAGTTTCACACCCAACGGGAACGCCTCATTCAATAACTCAAGCAGCATGTCAACAGACTTGTCTGTCCACTGATTAAGCACCTTCAACTGTAGAAGTCGAACAATGAATGACAAAGAAGTGAACTTCTGACAACTCGGATACAATTCATTTTGTGCATCTTGAAGAAGTTTGAAATACTTTGCAGTCTCTGCATTTGGACCGAGTTGGGGTTCAAATGCATGGGGATCAGGGCCCTGTGGTTCATCACCCTCAATACTTGTATCGGCATGTGGATTTCCCATAACCCCTTGTATCATTCCAATCATATCATCCCCAATGTCTGAATTAGCTAATGTTTCATTCTCTCGATTACCATGCAGAGATACGTAAGATTCCCCATGATTAATCCAATGTTTGTATTTTTTAAAAAAACCATTCAAAATCAGATGCTCCCGTACACCCTCTCGTACAAAATAGTATCGATTCTCACACTTCCTACACGGACAACTGATCATCGAACCTTCGACCCTATTGGTGTAGGCAAACACAAGGAATTCATCAATCCCATTAATATATTCGCTCGACATCCTTTTGGAAAATCGATCCAACTCTTATCCATCATCTGTACACATCCACAAAAATATCTCATCAAAGTAACTCTAAATATAATACCTACGTATTCATGTACCATGACACCTATCCATCCAATTTCTCTCAAATAGGTAGGTAGTCTTATCCTAGTTAGTTATTTACCGATTTAACAGAAGAACATAAAAAATGAAATACTTATACAACAACACGTGAGATCAATTAATTGAAGAAAAAAATGATATAATTTCATACTTTCTGAGTCATAACTTAAAAATAAATAAATCATAACCAAACACCACATGAGGCACAACCAAAGATCTTATAAGTCTTAACTAAAACAATATCATAATTAACGAAGATAATTCATCATAACTAAAGAAAAAAAAATGACATAACTAATGATGCATATGATAAATGGATGTGTATGGTAGAATTCTCAAAAATTATTTAATAAAAATGGATCATTATTCTGTATATTATAATTTTGAACATCACATACATAATCTTATGTAACAAAGTAGAATAAGAAAGCCCAGTCCAAGTTTCTTTTCTATCTATATATATATAGAGGCCCAATTACTTTCCATACTACAAATTTCAAAATTTATGATTCCAAAATTTCTCTAAGGATAGGTTTAGTAAACTAATAGCACAAAGCTTTGTTAAACAAATTTATGAAGGCAAGAGTTTGTTTTTCCAGGCTTGCCACATAAGATATCACACAATCTGAACTTTCACGATGAGTACTTTCTATTGTCTGCAAAAAATAATTGTAAGAAGTTGGTAATAACTGACTACATTGTTTTATCCACTTGTGCTAACATACATTACAAGTTACTAAGCTTACCAGCCTTATTATCTGGTGTGACCGTGAGCTAGTGTCATTTAGTGCGATTTCACCCACTTGTCTTTGGGCTACATTTAAAAAAAATTAATTAAAAGGTTAAGAAAATGCCACTCAAGACACGTGCACACAAAAAAACCAGAAGCTTTAAATGTTTACCCTCGTAGATACTGATCAAATGTCTTAAATGTTGATCATCATTTGTTGTTTCTTCTACCAGCTTCCGAACCATAGTTCCTTTCTGCATCCAAGGAATTACAGGAAACAAATATTAGCACGGAGAAAAGACAGAAACATATGGTTCCTATAACTATGAATCAGTATGTATAGGTTTCACCTCTGGAGCATCTAAAGCCTTGAGGTTGCGTCCAGATTCTAAATTCAAGAGGTCCCTGACATTCTCATTATAGATTTCCAGCCCAGAATTCTTTTACAAAAGTCTCTCTCTGGAGTCTGTTATGAAGCCAAACAAACATATAATCAGATTGAATGCGATAAATTAAAATATATATGTGTATATATATATATATATATGTTAATATTGAGTTCCCTACATTGGTCAAGCATAAATTTCCACAAACAAATGGAAAGTTTTCACCATGATTTAGGGATGAGGTTTAAGTGAGTATTTATCTATGCCCGAACCTGATAAAAAAACTGAATTACATAAAATTAAGTATGATGAAGCTTACATTCACTATGTGCCTATAAATATCATTAACAGCTTTCTCAGTGATTCCTCTCATTGTGTAGGTTTTCCCACTGCTAGTTTGCCCATATGCAAACATTGTTGTTGTAATACGAGGGGAAAAAAAAAATTGTTTAACATGTATAGATGTAATTTCCGAAGTAGTAGCAAAGATCAAAATAAAAAAAAGAAAAAAAAAGAATGATAGATGTAAAGGAAAGCATAACCATTGATGCCATTAAAGCAGACAAAGCAACATTCTTCACTCCTTCCTCATACACTGCTTCTGTTAAACAAGCAGGATCAAAGACCCTATCTAAATGAAGAAGCTTTGTCAACATATATATATATATATATTGATACAGATTTATATATATATATACAGATTTAATAATGTATATATTATCAATATATATATATACATATATACGATACAGATCTGTATATATATATACAGAGAGAGAGAGAGAGCATACCTGCCGTCCTCGCCGCAGCAGCACTGCACGACCGCACCACCGTTCGCCGTTCGCCGTTCGGCTTTGTAGGTTAGGGATTTGGATTATGTTTTTGATCGAACGGCAAGATGAATAGGGAAGGGGGCAAAAAAAATTTCACTTTTTGCGACGGTAGGTTTTACACCGTCGCAAATGGCAAGTATTTTATTTATAAAACGGCGCCGTTTAAATTAGGCTTTTTTGCGACGGACAATTGCCGTCGCAATAAGTAAACTATTTGCGACAGCAAACGTACGCCGTCTCAAAACATTTCTTTTTTGCGACGGTAAAAACATCCGTCGCTAATACTGATTCATTTACTCCCTATCCGCGCATTTTTTATTACCGACGGGGATAACGCCGTCGCTAAAGCCTTCATTTGCGACGGTTTATGTTGCCGTCGCAAAAAACCATTTTTTGCGACGGGAAAACCGCCGTCGCTCATGCTTCCGTGTTTTTTACCCCCTTTTCTTGTAGTGAGGCCTCAACCAAAAATAATGTGGGCAATGATAGAGCAGGGGATTCTTTTGTTCTGATTAATTCTGAGAATTGGTGTCCACATTTTTGTTTTGACAGGTTTGTTATTGATGGGGTGTGGAAGGAGCATACGGTAAAGGTGGGAGCAGCGTGGGTTGGTATGGATCCACAAGGAAACCAATTGGCTTGGAAGAAATTTTATTTTGTTGCAACGTCAGCTTTGATGACTGAGGCCAGAGCTTGTTTTGATGTAGTAAAATGGTATGTGCTGAACAATGTTTAAGTTTCTAGACAGCATGTAAGGTGGCTCATGTAAGAGTGGCCTTAATATATGATGTTATCTTGTTATTTCTCCAAAAAAAAATTTAATTTTTTGGCTTGTTATGATGTAAAAATGTTATTATTATTATTATTATTATTATTATTATTATTATGTCATTCTAATAGTGACTTGTCATTTTAGCATAACCACCTTCAACCTTATCATTATTCAATTAGTTTCTACATGATCCACTAATCAACTGGAACATTTCCTTGATCTAGATGAATATCATGTTTTCGATTCTTTGAAGAGATAAATTGTAATTGGAGCAATTTAATTTCTGTAATTACAAATTTTAGTATTATTATTTTTTTGTAATTTATAGATTTTTTTTTTTTAATTTTTTAAGAATGTGAGTGTTTGGGAAGTGGGTTTTTTTAGTTGTAGGATATTATTGGAGAAATTTTTTTTTGTGTTTGGGAAGATAGTTGGGTTTTTTTGTAGTTGGATGTGATATTTGTGAGAGAAAAAGTGAAATGATTGTAGAATTTGATGTGATATTTTGTTTGGATTTGTTTTTTTTTTTAATTTTGTAACCAATTTGTCTTTTAGTGAAAAAAAAAAAAAAATCCTAAAAAATTTGTTCCCAAACACCGCCATTGTGTGATCGTGAGTTTTGATTTATGCAAGTTGTGATTGCAATAAGAAAAAAAATGATTTTTTTTTTTCTTTCTAGAAAATGATTTTGCTAAACTTTGAGTCAATACAGTACAAAATTTAACTTTGCCATTTCTTATTAATTAACTCACTATTAAACATGAATATTTGTCAGATCTAACTTCTTTTTTTAAAAAAAATAAATAAATAATCTTGTAGCTCGGCCAATGGAGCTGCTTTTAAGCGTTTTAGACATTATTCCCATCTTCATTGACATTGCTATAGAGTAATTTATAAGCACCCAGTATAATTATGAACATAAATTTAATTGTAAAGAAAAAACCCAAGTTTTTTTTTTTTTTTTTTCACTAGGACATTAATATTACAAAGCTAATTCAACAAATAATTCATCAATATCTCTCAACTGTCTGAACAAACCCAAACAATACTTTCACACCCCAAAAGAATATATCTCAATTGCATAACTACTACACATATAGAGCAACTAAAAATGGCAAACTAGTAGAAGTACTTCAGAGCCATAGCTCCAAACAGAGCCATCAGCAGGGAAAGTGAAAAACTGTGAGATGGCTCGGTGGCTGACGGGGTGACAACTGGCCGAATCCCTGAATTTGAAGTTGGAGCATCTGATGCCACGGTTGGAGGAGATGGAGTGAGGTCAGAAGTTGTATCAGTTCCCGGTGCCAATGCCGGTGACACTGGTGTGGGCACAGTAGAACCTGCCAGCCAAAAGTATTGGGAGACATATCAATATATGTGGTAGCGTAATAGTATTGGAAATTAGGTGTTGTGATCATCAATAATTTTTAAAATTATTAGTTGGAAAAAAGTGCTTTATAACAGCCGAACACTTACACGTATTAAGAACCATCTGATACATGCGATTTTCATTCCAACCCGTATAATGACATGTATCAGTATTGGAAAGACAAAAATTTAATAATTATCATTTAAAACTATAGATGGCTTCAAGATAACATATTTGACCTTGAGAGAAGTATGTATTATACCTGTAGGACTTAGAGAAGGAGCCCCAGGGGACATAGTTGGACTAAATGCAATGGGGCCTGCCATGGTTAGTAAAATGAATGTTAGCTTATTCAAAATTGGTGTACAAATCAGTATGTTTTTGGTAATTAAATTAAATTATGATTACAAATCATAGGATAAAAAAGAATTTGAATCGAAAATGGTTACCTGGAGCTGGAATTGGAGCGGCAGAGGCTGCAATTGACCAAAAAGCACCAAAAAAAAATTCAATCAGCAACCTAAGTAAATTGATAAAACAGAGGAAAAACACCAAGAAAACTAGTGTGGTCTAGATTCATTCTAGCCTAGGTATGGATTCCACTATAAAATAGCTGAAGGTAGACCCCACACTATTTTTCTTGGTACAATTCTGAATTTGAGTTCTTGGTTCTGAAGTTCTCACAGTTGCACTTGAGAGGTACGCTGGGCATATTGCAAGCGCGAGGCAGGGAGATGGCCAGGGTCCGGTTGATGGGTATTTGGAAAGGGACACTTCCGGTGGCAATTAGGCACAGACAGCCTGTGCCGTTGCTCATGAGGGACTTAAGGGAATTGCAACAGGCTGGAGTTGGCGTCGTTCCATTGGCGGTGCTGTTGGTGATGAAGTTCATGCAAGAGGTGAAAGTCGAGAGCATAGAAGCCGTGCAAGGGGATTGAACCTGGCCACGGACCGTGATTGTCAGAACAGCCAAAGCAATTGCTAGAAATGGAAGGAAGCGTGAAAAATGCTTGAAAACTGCCATTTGTATGTGTAAATTTAAGGTAGGATGGAATTCTAAGTTGTAGAAGGTGTTGATTGATGGATTTGGAATTTGATGATGTTTGGAAGAGAAGAAAATGATGGAATTTATAGATGGAAATTTTAGCGGGGAAGTGGAGCGAAGAAAATGTAAAGAATTGGATTGGGTATGGAGCTCAACTACCTTAACTAACTTTTTGACATATGGGGAGCTTAGGTGTGTGTTTGGCAACTTGTCACCTATTTTTTGGATTAATTTTGTTTGGAAAGCATTTTCGACTTTCTATCACTTGAGCAAAAGAAAACAGATATCCATGTCCCAATACTCTCATGTCCCTCTATCTCAACCCTCCTCTTTACTCAATTTTGATATATCATGTGATAAATAAGTTATTTTTTCATGGTTAAGAACCACCATTTTATTTTTATTTTAGTCTCAATTACTTGTAGTTATCTTCTTCAAATAAATAAGACTTCCGATTTTACATTTTTACATTTTTTAGGAGCCGAGTCCTGAGTTGGTTGAAAATTAGGTATCATTTATGTTGGCCATTATAGAACCATCACGTTAAAAAAATTTCCCTAATTACTTAGATGAAGAAAAATTCAAAATTTCACATTTTTGACTTGAAAAAGGTGGTCAGAAGTAAGTAGAATATCAAGTCCTAGCTTTGGTCACAAGCAAGGATAATCATTTGGTTCAAACCCAGGCCCAAGCTTGTAATTTGACCTGTCCGGACAAATCTGAATAAGTCTTGGACTAGGCACGTGCCTAGGCCAAAGTATTGAAGCTCAAGTAGGTTTGGATCTTGGCTTGTAGCTCATCTAAACAATGAAAAATTATTAGATGGCCTTGGACACCATGTAGTAATGCTTTTATCAATTATCAAATATCATATATTAAATATTATTTTTTTTATCAATCACAATATTCTTGGAGCACTTCACCATACTCAAGACTAGTAAATAACTTCTCCTAAACTGGCCCATTAAATAGGGTTTCTCGTTTGGCAAGTGCCTCTTTTAGTCAAAAAGTCAAAAAGTTACTAAAAAAATAAAAAAACCAACAACACATACCAAAAATTCAAAGATTCTCTTTTCTCTCTACTTTTTGCACATCTTTTCGTAAAAAGTCAAAAAGTCATCACAAACATACTAATTTTTTTTACATCACATTTTAACCAAAAAGTCAAAAAATTACTAAAAAAGCCTGTTCCCAAACGAGGCCTCAGTTGAGACTAAAATTTTTGACTTTAGCCCACAGTGGACTTAGACACCATTTTTGTTACCCAACCAAACTCACTCTGATATTCACCCTTAATCATGAGCGATTAGCAAGTTTAGTGGTGAAACTATTGGAATTATGGTTTTTTATAGGCTTATTTTGGGCCAATTTTGAACTCAAATTTGAGTGGGTCCCACACGCCTTTGGGGTGGGACCAAAGATGTGACGTGTTCTTTGCCACATGGCAAGTCACACGATGAAGATAGTTCGTCAAAACCATTTATAAGTGAATGAGAAGTTGACGTCGTTTTCAAATTCGTGAAATGGACAATTAAAGAAGTAAAATGTGAGTTTCCTTGAAATGATTGTTACACATTGAAACTTCAAGAGAACTTATGTATGTATATAAGTTTTAGGTGAGAATATTTGGGTTGGGCCCCACGAGGCACCCCAAGTTTATAGAAGGAAGGAGTTATGGACAAAGTGGGCTTTGGCTCAAACCACTACGCGCGCTGCCGTCAAATCGAGCAGTGCTGGGTCTGGATCGGGTCGGTCCTAATATTAATTTTTTGGACAAAATTTATTTGAATTTTTTTCAAAAATTCTTATGGGAAAATATTTTTTCTAAAAATTTGAATTCAATTTTTCTGTCCAAACAGTGCCTTTTCTAGGTCCGTTTTCCAATAGGTTCAAACAGTTCTTTAAACCCATTTCAAACAGTTTGCACCCAGACAGATTCAATCTCCTCCTAGACATATTCAAACTTGTTTCAACAGGTTCAATTCAAATTCATACTTGTTTTAGGTTAAGTAATACTTTTAATGATTCTTATATATAGGAATACCTAGCAGAGTATGGCAAGATACTCTTTCATAAAAATCACTTATGTGAGTGTGAACTGGGCCAATTCTATGAGATTTGTGAAGCGCTACAATTCTCTAGAGCACTCATGAAAGACCAGGTTGTTTAGGGCCAAAATGAACACTATAGTGAGAACTAAACTGTGTCTGGTAATATACTTTGTGAGTGTAACGCCCCGAAAATAATACAATAATCCATCCACCATAAGTGTTATATGATAACAATAACAACAATAAAGTTATTTTCCATTAGTTCAATATGATATACAAAAGAGAAGCATATACATCATATATTCATAAAGCCTACCCTTGAATCTATAGCATATGTTTCCAAATAAAAGAGAGGAAGAAAGATAAACGGATAAAAATGCCCTACAGGGTTTCAACATTCCAAGACGACGTCTGATTACAAAAAAATGAGTCAGAAGCTCAATATAGGTAAAGCCTTAGGCTTGTACTAAAAGCAAATAAATACAAATGAACAAAAGTGAGCTCTTAGCTCCACAATCCTCCTAAGTTAAGTCCTTGGCGGAGGCATATCACCAGTACCAGAAAATATTTTTTCCATGTAGGGTGAGTCAAAGTCCAGTAGAAACCATCTATCACAATATACGAGTCTTAACAAAACTATAAGTATGGTGCGCATATACAATGTCTATGACAAATGATTCGTGATATTATAAGATCATACTACGCCAAGTTTTACATCTCAAGCCGTTTTAGTCTTACTTTAGTTCATGGCAATTTATTTCATCTTAATCCATGAGTTAAATCCCTTGTTATCCAAACAATCTAATTGAGATTACATCCCAATAATTCTCTACCAATACAATCATCACATAGACAATTTAATCTGCCATTTTACGGAAATTTCGTCCGCGGGAATTGGCAACCATGTATATATGTGCGGTTTTCGGGACTTTCACCATAGACACACAGGCCAACTTAATTCAATGGAATCCATCCCCTTTCTCCTTCTAAACATGGAAGACATCCATTTCTCCTCCCAAATATGATTCATATATAATGTATTAACACATAGTCATATTCAATAACAATTAATACGAGATTAGTTTCAATTCACCTAATCCTCATGCAATTTCTATAACAATCATAGCTATCCTCCATCGATAGCCCAAAACAGATATTTCTAAGCAGTTATACAAACTTCACAATAGATAAACTATCCATAGGTAAACTATCCATATGTCCATCGATGAGAAACGACAATTTTCCAACTCCACCATTTACATACACATTTAACCAATTTCACTTGTGTTGAACCAATTCCACGATTTATACAAAACAACCATTTGAAACATGTTAGGCCAACACCTCACTTCCTCCCAAATACAACCTATTTTCCAAAATCAACAAGTTTAACAGAACACAACATCACCTCATATCCCTTTTAACACCTCTATTTGAAAACCCCTCTTTTTTATTTTAAACCAAAACCCTAGGTTTGTCTAAAATCACCCAAATCCCAACATTTATTTGCATTATCATCAAATACCCAAGCTAAAAATCATACCAGAGTAAATAAGGTGTCGACCCTTCCAACACTGGTGTCAACACCTGGAGCAAAAAAAAGGAAAAAGAAATGAGTATCAATACCAGCAAGGATGGGTCAGCCCCCGAAGACAAAACCAATCAAGAAGAGAGAAGACCGATCATCACGACTATGATTTTCCTGATTCAAAAGTAATAAATGGGTCGGGTCTAAGCTCGGATCGTTATAACCTCCCCCCTTAAGGCATTTCACCCCTGAAATTTTAAAGCAAGTTTTAAAGCCATGATTAGACCAATCTCAACAATGATAATCAATCAATTTCATCACCACGACCCATTCTCCGGTTATCCATTTTCATCAACTCGATACACAAGTTCCAATATTGAACGTACAATTCACATTTTCTAAAACACATACAATGTTTTTTTTATATAAAATCCATGTTTCCAAAACATATATAACATATTCAATGTTTTCATATTCGCAAAACACGTATAATGCTTTCATATTTCATGAACATAATCAACACTTCAATACATGCTTAAACATCAACAAATAAGTCCGAATACTTCTCACAGAATTCCAACTCACGTTTTCAAGTTGCTTCCTCAACCTCGTGATGTTTCCGCAATACTTTAACTAAGGGAATTGTCTTGCCTCGCAAGACTTGGTCCCGGGTATTTAAGACCCTCACCGGTCTTTCTTCATACGAGGTATCCTCATCTACCTCTAAGTTGGTCCAATCCAACACGTGCGATGGATCTGGCTCATACTTCCGAAGTCTGCTAATATGGAACACATCATGAACCCCGAAAAGTTGTGGTGGCAAGGTTAAACGGTAAACTACCTTTCCGGCCTCTCAACTGGTGATAACCTTATCTAAGGTCTATCTTAGAAAAGCAACAAGATCCTTTTAACTGATCAAACAAATCGTCTATACGAGGTATATGATACTTGTTCTTAATGGTTACCCAAACCTCATCAAACCTCTCCTAGGTGACATTTTTAAGAACACATGATCTCCCACCTCAAAAAACAAAGGTCTTCTTTTATGGTCGGCGTAACTTTTCTGACGACTTTGGGCAGTGACCAACCTTTACGGATAAGTGCAACTTTCTTCGTCGTTTTCCAAACTAATTTTGGACCTAACATAGGTGCATCACCCACCTTGGCCCAACGCACAGGAAATTTACACGATCGGCCATACAAGGCCTCAAACGGTGCCATGCCAATACTCGATTGAAAACTATTGTTATAGGCAAACTCTACTAGGGGCAAGTGCCTCTCCTACGAATCCTTAAAATCAAGAACACAACCTCGAAACATATCCTCAAGTATCTGAATAGTACGCTCGGACTGCCTATCAGTTTGAGGATGATACATAGTGCTAAAGGTTAATTTCGTACCCAAGGCACTTTGTAAGCTCTGCCATAGTCGAGCCGTGAAACGTGGATCTCTATCCAAAACAATCTTCATAGGGACTTTGTGCAACCTCACTATGTCCCTAATGTAAAGGTCAGCAAGGCAATCTACCGAATCACTTAAGCGCATTGGAATAAAGTGCGCCGACTTGGTCAACCGATCAACTACCACCCAAATTGCATCACTACTCTGTTGAGTCCTTGGAAGGCCCACAACAAAATCCATTGTGACATGCTTCCACTTCCACTCGGTTATAGGCAAGGGTTGCAACAAACTCGCTGGCCTCTGATGTTCGGTCTTCACTTGTTGACAAGTTAGGCACCTCGATACGAACACAGCCACATCATTCTTCATTCCCCTCCACCAAAACTGGCGGCTAAGGTCATGATACATCTTTGTGCCTCTCGAATGTACCACAAGGCATGAATGGTGAAACTCTCAGAGTACTTTCTCTCGATAAGACTCTGACATGAAGCGATGATCATGGTACCTAATACTCGAATCAGGATACACATTCAAGCCTTTTTCCACCTTCCCATTGGAAATCTTCTCACTGAGGGATTCGATTTCAAGGTCACCCTTTTACACTTCTATTACTAGGTTCACAATTGTAGGTTGTGAAACTACCGAAAATAAGGCTGCAGACTCAGCGGACTCATCAAGATGCAAGTCAAACTCCCCAATAGCACTCAATATCTCTCATTCCTGAATGGAAATACAAGCTACATTGCTAATAGACTTTCTACTCAAGGCATCAGCTACAACATTGGCTTTCCTCAAATGATAGTGTAACTCAAATTCATAGTCTTCTATGAACTCCATCCACCTTCGCTGCCTTAAATTTAAGGCTTTCGGTGTAAACAGATATTTCAAACTCTTGTGATCAGAAAACACCTCAAACTTCTCACCATATAAGTAATGCCTTTAAATCTTTAAGGCAAAAATCACCGCCGCTAATTCTAGGTCATGAGTGGGGTAGTTCCTCTCATGTGTTTTCAACTGTCGCGAGCCATAGGCCACTACCTTTCCCTCTTACATTAAAACACAGCCCAAACCGACGGTAGTACCTGACCAACCCCAAGAAACTACAGATCTCGAAAGCATTCTTAGGTGGTTCCCAATCTTGCACTGCCTCTATTTTGGATGAATTTACAGTCACCCCTTCTCCGGATACCACATGGCCTAAGAACTTAATTTCTCTCAGCCAAAATTCGCATTTTCCAAACTTAGCATATAGTTTGTGGGTTCTAAGCAACTCAAGCATTACCCTTAAATGCCTCTCATGCTCCTCCTCAGAGGGTGAGTAAATCAAGATGTTGTCCACAAAGATGACCACAAAATGGTCTAGGAACTCCCGAAAGATTCGGTTCATCAAATCCATAAATACAGTTGGTGCATTGGTTAGCCCAAAGGGCATCACTAGAAACTCATAATGGCCATATCGCGTACGAAATGCCGTCTTCGGGATATTCTCCTCCCTTACTCTCAATTGGTGATAACCTTATCTAAGGTCTATCTTAGAAAAGCAACAAGATCCTTTTAACTGATCAAACAAATCGTCTATACGAGGCATATGATACTTGTTCTTAATGGTTACCCGGTTCAACTTTCAATAATCAATACACAATCATAACGCACCATCTTTCTTTTTGAAAAAAAGAGTCGGTGCTCCCTAAGGCGAAGTACTAGGGCGAATAAAATCCTTATTTAACAATTCCTGGAGTTGAATCTTCAACTCACTCAACTCAGAAGGTGCAAATCTATATGGTGTCATAGAAATCGGTGTCGTGCCAGGCATTAAATCAATAGAGAACTCGATCTCTCAGTGAGGTGGTAAACTAGTAAGATCCTCTGGAAAAACATTCGGGTATTCACAAACCACCATTGGCAACTCAACCTGGACTTCATTACACTCAGTACTCAAGAAGTTGGCAAGAAGGCAACTAAGCTCACTCCACCCATGCGGATCATACGCTAGTGATATGACTCTATCAACGCGGTCCCCCAAGAAATAAAAACAATCGCCGCTCGGGGTACATATAGTAACCCTCTGACGGTAGCAATCTATAACAGCCCGATATGATGACAACCAGTCTATACCTAATATAACGTCAAAGCTAGACATATCAATCAATACAAATGCAAAAGAAAGTCGGCGACTGGCAACCTCTATGTCACAGCCCCGACACCCTTGTTTCAAAACAACCTCACCACCAATAGGTAATTCTACACAGATAAGAGATGTTAATTGAGCCAACTCTAAGCCTAAAACTGATGCAAAAGAAGACGAAATAAATTAATGGGATGCACCCATATCAATTAACATATTATCAACTGAATTGTAAAACAAAAAGGTACCTTTCACTACCGACGATGCTGGTACAAGATCCAGCGCAGTAACAGCATATACACGTCCTGTAGGTCTCTGCTTAACCTATTTACCCCTCGAAGCATAAGTCTGATACACTGACTGAGCCGAAAAGGCTCCCTAATTGGCCCTCAAGGCCTGTGTTGACTGTGTAGGCTAGTGGCTTTGTGTCTGTCTCGAACTAGATGCACCGGGTGTGCCACCCAACTGAGGGCAAAATCTCCTCATGTGCCCCGTCTACCCACACTGATAACAAGTGAGCGACTGCCCTCTCCTTTGACCCAGGTTCTGAGAACGAGCCGAAGACGATGCAGACCGTTGCTCTTATCCTCTCTAAGGGCAAGCTAGAGACTTATGGCCTAGCTGGCCATACTTGTAACAAGTGAGATCTCCCTAACCACCTCTCCCAAAACCTGAACTTGGCACTGGAAAAATGGACCTCAACTGAGCTCCTTGGGACTGCTGTGGGTTAGCACCCTTCTGTCTCTTACTGTCTCCCTGAACATCCTAACTCCTTTTAGAGCCTTTCATTTTCTCCTCCTCTTCCATCTGCATTACGGTCTCTAAATGAGCCGCCGCTTCCACAAGGCATCCATACTCCCTAATCATTGACCTGGCCACCTTGAACATTAGCCCGGTCCTCAATCTCTTCTCGAACTCTAAACAACGGTGATCCTCAATTGCTACAAGTTCTGGTGCAAACCTCGATAAACTAGTAAAGGTAGGGGTGTTCACGGATCGGTTTTGTGCGGTTTGCGGTTCGGTTTTGACCCGCCCGCATCTATGCGGTTTGGGAAAAAGTCAACCCGTAACCACCCGCAGTGCGATTTGCAGTTTGTGCGGATAGGGTTTGCAAATGGACCTCAACTGAGCTCCTTGGGACTGCTGTGGGTTAGCACCCTTCTGTCTCTTACTGTCTCCCTGAACATCCTAACTCCTTTTAGAGCCTTTCATTTTCTCCTCCTCTTCCATCTGCATTACGGTCTCTAAATGAGCCGCCGCTTCCACAAGGCATCCATACTCCCTAATCATTGACCTGGCCACCTTGAACATTAGCCCGGTCCTCAATCTCTTCTCGAACTCTAAACAACGGTGATCCTCAATTGCTACAAGTTCTGGTGCAAACCTCGATAAACTAGTAAAGGTAGGGGTGTTTACGGATCGGTTTTGTGTGGTTTGCGGTTCGGTTTTGACCCGCCCGCATCTATGTGGTTTGGGAAAAAGTCAACCCGCAACCACCCGTAGTGCGATTTGCAGTTTGTGCGGATAGGGTTTGCAAATGTGCGGGCGGTTTGCGGTTTACACTTTTTTCTTTAAAAATTAATTTGAGTTTTTTTTTTCCCATCGAATTTAGGCATTAGATTCATTTTATATATTTGTGATAACAATTTTCTGATGAGTTTACAAATAAAAATTAAATATCAATGCATTAAATGAAAGTACCCAAACAAAGAAACCCTACACTAGCATTTTTGTCATGAAAAAAATGTATATCAATGCATTAAAGGTTGTACTCAATTAGAATTGTCAGTTCAGTAATCAATAATCAAACTAGAAGTTCTATCGACCACCAGAAGAAAAATTTTATTACAAAAAAGTGGATGAATCACTAATGAAAATCATATAAGAAACCAAGTTTAGGACTTAATAATTCTACGGCATTAAGAAAGTAGAGAAATACTTAAAAATAAGGATCCTAGTATCATGGAGAATATAATGGTGCTCCTGTAAAAGTTACAAAGTTGGTATAATAATAATAATAATAATAATAATAATAATAATAATAATAATAATAATTAAAGTGCGGGTGGTTTTTGCGGGTTGCGGGTTTAAACCGTGACCCCCCCGCAACCCGCAAATTTGTCATATTTCAAACCGCATCCGCCCGCATTGTGTTTGCGAAACCGCCCATTTATATACGGGTTGGGCGGGTTGGGCAGTTTGAGTGGTTCGGATAAACCGTTGCCCACCCCTAAGTAAAGGTGGCCTCAAACTCAGCCACCGGAGTGTTCAGCTGTACCAGCTTGGAGAACTGGTCCCTCAACTTCTCTCGAATCGTGGAAGGTAGAAACTTGTCCCAGAAAGTGTTGACAAAAGCCTCCCAAGTCACTCCAATACGCGCACGCGTATACTTCCACCATTGACCCGCATCTCCCTTTAGTTAGAAGGATGCCAAGGTCATTCTCAACTGGTCATCCTCGATGCCAGGTATCTCGAACATTTTTACAATTTGCTCTAGCCACTCATCTGACTTTAGTGGCTCCTTGGGATCACCCACAAACTTGCTTGGATTCGACCGAAAAAACTCTATTTTTAAGAAAGATGGTCCTGTCTTAGCAACATGGGCCTGGACTTGATTCTCAACCCTGAGAATATCTATGGATTCCTGCAACGCTCCGGCCATATCCCGGGCTAGGGCGTCCATGGCCTGTTGACCAAGTGGTTTGGCCACATTGGCCTGGCCAACACCCTCTTCCTGTGTCGAAATTTCATCCAGTAAAGGCACTTCATGCCTCCTAGGCCTACCACGTACCACCACCACGTCTACGTCCTGACATCCTAATAAAGGTAATAGAAAAGATTAGCACATTTACAAATGTGTCGAAGCTAATTTACTCACGTTCTAAAGTAGTGGACAACAATAATTCACTCCACATAAGCATATTGTCACATAAACACATACGAATTTCATTCCCGGATAATGACCGTCCTACGACATTGCCAGAGTTCTAATTAGAAACAACAGTAATCAAGTGCTCCTCTAATAGGACTTCTAGAAACCCGTAGACTCAATCAACATCCTAGAAATTTAATCTCATACCCACATAAGCACATAAGCATGTTATTTAAAAACAAACTGATTCTTATTAAACAACTATTAGTGCAGTACATGAGTATTAATACTAGACTAACTCTGTTAGGCTAACTCTGTTTCAGATAACAAACTAACAAACTCTCTAACACACTAATTAACTACTGTATTATAGTTACAACTGAATCTTGAATCTTGAACTGATTAAACTGGCTCAATACTAACTGGCTCAATACTCTTATCATCCCCCCTCAAGCTGAGAGGGCAAGGTAGCACTTGAAGCTTGTCTGTGAGGTAATGAAATCAAGAAGATGTCAAAGGCTTGGTGAAGAGATCTGCCAACTGATCTGTGGTAGGAATATAACGAAGATCAATTTGCTTGGAAGCAACCCTTTCTCGAATAAAGTGACAGTTGATTTCTATATGTTTAGACCTGGAGTGAAAAATTGGGTTTAAAGCAAGAGATATGGCAGAGATGTTATCGCACCATAAAAGTGGAACAGAGAAAAGAGAATTAGACAAATTAGCCAAGAGCTGTTGAAGCCAACACATTTCTGCAGCAGTGTTAGCCATGGACCTATATTCAGCTTCAGTAGATGAATGAGAAACTGTAGGCTGCTTTTTGGCAGACCATGAAATGAGATTGGAACCAAGAAAGATACAAAACCTAGAGGTATACCCCCTATCTATGCTGTCACCAGCCCAGTTTGAATCTGTATAGGCATTAAGAGTAAATGGGCCAGGACTGAAGGTGAGACCATGAGCTAAAGTACCTTTGACATATCTGAGAATCCTTTTGACAGCTGTAAAATGAGCCACAGTAGGAGAATGCATATGTTGACAAGCTTGGTTGATAGCAAAGGACAGATCTGGTCAGGTAATTGTAAGATACTGAAGGGCACTAACCACACTCCTATATAATTCAGGTTGAGTAAAAGAAAGAGTATCACCAGGAGAAGAAGAAGGCGTAAGAGCAACAAGAGTAGCACAGGGTTTGCAGTCAACTAGGCCAGCTTTAACTAGTAAATCGCTAGCATACTTGTGCTGAGATAAGAAAAAACCTGAGGCATGGTGCTAAACAAAAACACCAAGAAAGTAGCTAACAGGACCAAGCTCTTTCATAGAAAAAAACCTCATGCATATGATGAACCAAATCAGCTATAATGCTAGACTCACTCCCAGTAAGAAGGATGTCATCAACATAAATCAAGAGAACCGTAATACTAGATTGACTCTTTTTAATAAAGAGGAAGGAATCTGAATGACTATTATAGAAGCCTTGAGAAATAAGAAAAGAGGAGAAAGTAGAATACCAAGCTCGAGGAGCTTGTTTGAGACCACATAAAGCCTTCTTAAGCTTGCACACATGATGAGGGAATTGAGAATTAATGAAACCTTGAGGTTGTGTCATGTAGACCTCATATTCAAGAACTCCATGTAAAAAATGGTCCAGTTGAACTGAAAAGCCAGACATAAGAGAATGCGAATGGTGGGTTGTTTAGTAACAGGACTGAAAGTTTCATAATAGTCTATGCCTTCTTGCTGGAGATAACCTGTGGCAACCAACCTAGCTTTGTACCTAGCAATACTTCCGTCAGAATTTTTCTTGATCTTGAAAACCCATTTGCAGCCTATTGCAGATTTGGATGGAGGAAGAGAAACCAAATCCCAGGTGGATTGCCTCTGAAGAGCTTGAAACTCTTCAGTCATGGTTGCTAACCAAACAAGAGACTGTAAGGCCTCTGAAGTGGTGGTAGGTTCAATGGAGATGAGAGAAGCAGCAGTGAAACAAGAGGGTTTGTGAGACTTACTGCGGGTAACCATAGGATGAGAGGGAGCAACAGTAGGAACAAAAGAAGCAGAAGCAACATGAGGAAGATTGATATATATGAAACCAATAGGAATAGAAAGAAGAGGAGGAGGAGAAGTAGGTAGGACAGAGAAACTAGGTGTAAAAGTTGGAGTAGGAGAGGAGGAAGATATAAACTGTGAAGAAGGAGGTAGAGAAGATTGAGATCAGAAAAATGAAGAAATAGTAGGAAAAGAAGAGGAGGAGGAGGAAGAAACAGAGAAGGGAAAACAATGCTCATTAAAGAGAACATGCCTAGACACATGAATCTTGCCAGAGTGAGGGTCTAAATACCTATAGCCTTTGACTGAGGGATGATAGCCCAAAACACACACAAGGTTGAGATCGGGGCTGGAGCTTGTTTGAGGTGTAAGGCCTAAGCCAAGGAAAACACTAACAACTAAAAACTTTGAAAAAAGAATAATCGGGGACAGAGTTAAACAAAACTTCAATGGGAGATTTGTGAGCTAGAGTTGAGCTAGGCATCCTATTAATAAAAAACACAACTGTGGCAAAAGCATCAAACCAGCAAATTAAAGGAAGAGAGGACTGATGAAGGAGAGTAATAGCTGTCTCTGTAAGATGCCTATGCTTTCTTTCAGCTACACCATTTTGAGCTGGTGTGTAAGGACAACTAAGTTGATGAATAATGCTATGAAAAGTGAGGTAATTATCCATTTGCTTGTTAACAAATTCAGTACCATTGTCAGTTCTTAAAATTTGAAGCTTGGTGGTAAACTGAGTTTCAACATAAGCTTTTAAACACAAAAACACAAGAAACACCTCACTTTTGTAAACTAAAGGAAACAACCAAGTAAATCTACTATAGTCATCAATGAACAAAACATAAAATTTGAAACCTGAAACAGATGGCTCAAAAGGCCCCCATACATCACTATGGACTAAGGAGAACACTTTATTAACAAAGGAATTGGAAAGTTTTAAGGGCAATCTATGCATCTTAGAAACATTACAATGTGTACATTGAAACAAAGAAGTCTTAGGAGAAATTTTGTCTGGCAGATAAGGTAGAGTATGTTGAAACTTCAATGAAGAAGGATGGTCAAGTCGACTATGCCAGAGAGAAACTGAAGCAGAAAATGGAGTGGAAAAAGACTGTGAAACACCAACAGCATGAAAAGCATGACAAAGTGGAGAAGAGGAACTCTGTGGAGTGAAATGATAAAGACCATGAAGATTAGGTCCTTTAAGAAGAACCTGTTTCGTACTCTTGTCCTGAATCAAGAATGAGTTATGATCAAAAGCAATGACACAATTATTATCTTTAACTAATTGATTAACTGATAACAAATTGGAAGAGATAGTAGGCACATGAAGAAGATTAGTTAAGAGAAAGGAATATTATGGTGTAGGAAGTAAACCCTAGCCAATGTGCTTAATAGGTAAAGTGGAGCCATTACCAACTGTAACTTGTTCAGAACCTGTGTATGGCTGATAGACACTGAGATTTGCTAGATCATTGGTGATATGATTGGTTGCTTTAGAATCAAGATACCAGGGGGAAAGCAGATGAGAGTGGTGGCGGTGAAGTTGTGGTAGCAGTATAAGCACGAGAATAGCCTCTAGATTGAGAAACTGAGAAAGGTAAAGAAGAAGAAATTGGAGACTGAAAATTAGGATCCATATGATACCAACAATCAAAAGCCATATGTCCTAATTTTCCACAAATCTGACAACCAACAATAGTAGAAGAACTCTGGCGACCTCCACAAGTGCGATTGAAATGATAATCTCTAGATCGACCACGAGAACGACCACGAAATTGATAAAATTGATGATGTCTGCCTCGATGATTAGCATAATGGCCTCTAGAATACGAAGATTCAGAAGGAGAATCTTTTGATGCAGTGTAGGCTACAGTGAAATCAGAGCCTGATTGCTGAACTTTGTGATCAATATGAATTTCCTCAGAACATAGATCCTCCATGGTGATTACTTCAGCTTGAGCTCAAATCGTAGTTTTAAAAACATCATATTCGGCAGAAAGACCATTTAAAGTGAGAAGAACCAAATCTTCATCATCAATATATGCTAAAGCTAGGGCAAGTTTGTCAGAAATATCTTTGATAAGACTGAGATATTCTTCCATTTTGAGAGATTTCTTTGAAACGGATTGTAATTGATTTTTCAGTTGATGAATGTGTGATCTGGAGAGTGAAGTAAACCTCTTTTCGAGATGGTTCCAGACCTGCGTGCAATGTTGAAATTGAAGAATTGATGAATAGATCGTAGGAGACAGTGTTGTAAAGATGCGACTAAGGAGGTGAGCATCAATTGTTTTCCATTTCACAAACTCTGGATTAGGTATGCTTTTGCCTTGAGAATCAAGAACATCTGGATTTGGACAGGAAATCGAACCATCAACAAAGCTGAGAAGATCTGTAGCATGCAAAACATTCTGCATTTGATTGCGCCAGATAAGAAAATTTGTTGAATCTAACTTCACTGTGATAGGTAAAGTAAAGTTTGAGATCAGAATGCCAAAATTTGAAGGCAAAGAGAATGAAGATGAAGAAGCCATTTAGATATTGCTCGTTAGAGCTTAGGAGCTCTGATACCATGAAAACAAACTGGTTCTCATTAAACAACTATTAGTGCAGTACATGAGTATTAATACTAGACTAACTCTGTTAGGCTAACTCTGTTACAGATAACAAACTAACAAACTAACAAACTCTCTAACACACTAACAAACTACTGTATTATAGCTACAACTGAATCTTGAATCTTTTGAATCTTGAACTGATTGAACTGGCTTAATACTAACTGGCTCAATACTCTTATCATTATCACAAAAGCACACGGCTTTCATACTAGGGTCCCTATCAAGTGAGACAAACCCATTGTGGTACTAACCACTTCCTACGTACCCAAAGTATTCAAAACTGGTACGCTCTAATACCAAGTTGTAAAGCCCCGAAAATAATATAATAATTCATCCACCATAAGCATTATATAATAACAACGACAATAAAGTTATCTTCCATTAGTTCAATATGATATACAAAAGAGAAGCATATGCATCATACATTCATAAAGCCTACCCCTGAATCTATAGCATATGTTTTCAAATAAAGAGAGGAAGAAAGATAAACGGATAAAAATGCCCTACAGGCTTACAACATTCCAAGACGACGCCTGGTTACAACAAAATGAGTCAGAAGCTCAATACAGGTAAAGCCCTAGGCTTGTACAAAAAGAAAATAAATACAAATGAACAAAAGTGAGCTCTCAGCTCCATAATCCTCCAAAGCTAAGTCCTTGGTAGAGGCATATCACTATCACCTGAAAATGTTTTTCCCAAGTAGGGTGTGCCAAAGTCCAGTAGAAATCATCTATCACAATATATGAGTCTTAACAAAAGTATAAGTATGGTGTGCATATACAATGCCTATGACAAATGATTCGAGATGTTAAGATCATACCATGCCAAGTTTTACATCTTAAGCCATTTTAGTCTTACTTTAGTTCATGGCAATTCATTTTATCTTAATCCATGAGTTAAATCCCTTGTTATCCAAACAATCCAACTGAGATTGCATCCCAATAATTCTCTACCAATACAATTATCACATAAACAATTCAATCTGTCATTTTACGAAAATTTCGTCCGCGAGAATCAACACTCATGTATATACGCGTTGTTTTCGAGACTTTCACCCTAGACACACCAACTTAATTCAATGGAGTTCATCCCCTTTCTCCTTCCAAACATGGAGTACATCACATTTCTCCTCCCAAATATGATTCATATACAATGTATAAACACATAGTCATATTTACTGACAATTAATACGAGATTAGTTTCAATTCACCTAATTCTCAAGCAAGTTTTATAACAACCATAGTTATCCTGCACCGATAGCCCAAAACAGATATTTCTAAGTAGTTATACAAACTTCACAATAGATAAACTATCCATATGTCCATCGATGAGAAACGATAATTTTCCAACTCCACCATTTATGTACACATTTAACCAATTTCACTTGTGTTGAACCAATTCCACGATTTATACAAAACAACCATTTGAAACATGTTAGGCCAACACCTCACTTCCTTCCAAATACAACCCATTTGCCAAAATCAACAAGCTTGACACAACACAACATCACCCCATATCCCTTTTAACACCTCTATTTGAAAACCCCTCTTTTTTATTTTAAACCAAAACCCTAGGTTTGTCTAAAATCACCCAAATCCCAACATTTATTTGCACTATCATCAAATACCCAAGCTAAAAAGCATACCAAAGTATAGAAAGTCCCTACCTCAAGCTTAGAAGAGGGAAAAGGAAGACAAACCCAAAAGTCAACGGAAGAGGAACGGCGTTTTGCACTGATCAAAATTAAGCCCTCGACAAACTCTACAATTAATCTCAAAGAAGCAAGGCGAGGAGAGGCCTTCGAGTGAGTAGATCTAAGGATCTTTGAGTGAAAAAGTGCTTTTTGAGAGAAATAGAGAGTTTCACGGTTTAGAGGGCGAAAGGAGAAGGAAAAGTAAAGAAAAGATTAAGTGATGGACCTATTTATTGTACTAGGTCAAAATAAAAATAAACCCCAAAGTCAACCCAAAATATCTAGTCAAAATTCCCAAAAAGTAGGGCCTAAACTGACTGAAAATCTGGGAAAAAGTTCACAAGTGTCGACCCCTGCAGCAGAGGTGTCGATCCTTATGAAGAAAATTTGGAACACTTATGTTTAACAGCATGAAAGGTGTTAACACCTCCCAGCTTGGTGTCGACACTAAATTTCAATACCCAAACTCACCTATTTATTGTACTAGGTCAAAATAAAAATAAACCCCAAAGTCAACCCAAAATATCTAGTCAAAATTCCCAAAAAGTAGGGCCTAAACTGACTGAAAATCTGGGAAAAAGTTCACAAGTGTCGACCCCTGCAGCAGAGGTGTCGATCCTTATGAAGAAAAGTTGGAACACTTATGTTTGACAGCATGAAAGGTGTTAACACCTCCCAGCTTGGTGTCGACACTAAATTTCAATACCCAAACTCAAAACACGGCAACAATAAGGTATCGACCCTTTCAACACTGGTGTCAACACCTAGAGCAAAAAAAAAAAAAAAAGAGTGCCGATACCAACAAGGATGGGGTCGGCCCCCGAAGCCAAAACCAACCAAGAAGAGGAAAGAACGACCATCATAACTATGATTTTTCAGATTCAAAAGTAATAAATGGGTCAGGTCTAAGCCCGGATCGCTATAATGAGTTCTATTGTCTTGATTTACACAAATGACTGAACAGTTCAAGACATCATGTTCACTGGTTAAATAGTAAATTCGATAGTGTCTACAAGAGAAGTTTCAAAGCCAAAAGCTACCTATCTTTTGCAAATATTTCCAATTTATGTGCTTTCTGTAATAAGATCATGTTATTGTATTTTCTCTTCGTTAATTCCATTTATATGGGGGATTGTTAGAATTATGGTTTTTTATAAGTTTATTTTGGGCCAACTTTGAGCCCAAATTTGAGTGGGTCCCACATGTCTTATGGAGTGGGACTAAAGAGATGACGTGTTTCTTGCCGAATGGCAAGTCACATGGTGAAGACGGTTCGTCAAAACCATTTATAAATGAATGGAAAGTTGACGTCGTTTTCGCGTTCGTGGAATGGACAATTAAAGAAATAAAATGTGAGTTTCCTTGAAATGGTTGTCCCACACTGAAATTTCAAGAAAACTTATGTGTGTATATAAATTCTATGTGGGAATGCTTGGGTTAGGCTCCAAAGGGCAGCCCAAGTTTATAGAAGGGAGGAACTATGGACAAAGTGGGCTTTGGCTCAAACCACCACATGCGTGTGCCGCCGCCCGGCTAGCCAAACCGAGCCGTGCCGGGTGCGGATGCGGATGTGGGTTGTGGGTCGGGTTGGTCATAATATTAATTTTTTAGACAAAATTTATTTGATTTTTTTTCAAAAATTATTGTGAAAAAATATTTTTTCTGAATGAAATTAATTCAAATTTTGCGCCAAATTTGAATTCAATTTTCCTGTCCAAACAGTGCCTCTTCCGGGTCCATTTTCTAGCAAGTTCAGACAGTTCTTTCAACTTGTTTTAAACAGTTTGCAGCCGAACAGATTCAATCTCTTCCCAGATAGATTCAAACCTGTTTCAATAGGTTTAATTCAAATTCGCACATGTTCAATTTGAATCTGCACCTGTTCAAATTGAAATCTTACCTGTTTGGCCCTTCCAAAGGGACACCACTTTGCCTATAAAAGCAGACCCTCTTTCAGCAATTTTTTCATTCTGAAAAATTCGCTTCTTGTCTTCTTTGTGCTCTCTTACATTGATATATTCTTCATATTATTTTTAGGAAAAAATTCTTAGAGTTTAGAACACAGGTTTTAGTTAGCCGTACAGATTGTTTGCAGTGCTACTACAATATGTGTAGATCATTTTATCTTGGGAGATAGACGTCATTTATCCGTAAGCACCGAAACGGGGTGAATCTGTCTTAAGGATAAAGTCTCACACACTCGACTTGATTAATTTTGTATTTATTCGTTTCGGTAAATAAATTCTATAAGTAATTTATTTTTATTTATTTAATTTAATTACAAATTATTTATTTTATACAAAAGATTATTCCAATAGAAACATAGGCAAACAAAAGTACCAATGCTTTGTCCTTCTTCTTGTATATCTCAAAAGGAGTGTGAAATAAAAAAAAGAAGTTGAGAACTCTTCAATGTCAGTGATAAGATGAGGCCTACAAATTACAATTACTAAATGTTTGATATATCAAGCATGCCACTTTTTCATTTTTTTTTTAAACGACCATGGAAACATATTCCTCCACTACAAGAAAAGAAAAAAAAAATTAGAGATAAAAATTTAAAGATAAATTATTTTTTTGGGACTAAATACTTTTGTTATGAAAAATGCTGTTATTATATTTTTTGTAATAAAAATTAGATATTTGTGATGAATTATTATCATTTTAGGACCAAATTTTTTGTCTCAAAAAATAAATTATTTTTAGACCAAATTATTTTGCTTCAAAAGTCTATTTTTTAGTGACATTTTCAAAATTTTATCACTAAAAAATTTGTTTTATACTTTCAAGATGACTTTTTAACAAATATTCTTATGTTGATACAAATTGACTCTTAAATATCTTTTATAATAAAATTTTCACTTTTAAAATTAAAAATATTTAGTTTCTAAAGTACTCAATTAACTCTTTAAATCTTTTGTTTAATGAGCCTACGTCACAACATTGTGGGCGTAACACATGTCATGACCACGACGTCTACCGTATAAACAACTAATAATTCCTTTAAAAATAATTGAATTCGTAAGAGGAAAATAACTTGGGCACACAGTTGTCATGGTCATGACCTGTAGAGCGTAAACAATTAATAATTTCTTTTTTAAAAAAATAATTGAATTACTACGACAATAAGAACTTGGACACGTAATTTTCTGTCCCAATGCGTAGTATTCATTACTTAGGATTATTTTGTGAAGATGGGTAAAAGTTATCTTTCAGCTTTTAATTTATTTTAGATCATATTATTTTTCATAATTTTTTATAATTTTTTTTTAAAAAAAATTTAAAAAATCAAAAAATTACCATCTTCCTTAATATTAATTCGTATGATCATGTCTCGACATTGTGGATTGACACATAGCACTCCTGGCTCAGAAAATTTGATTGTACTGAAGTTCGATATTCACTTCCCTCCATAAAAAGCATTTAATTAAAACCGCCGTATAGATACACAGGCACACCAGTGGCTTAGTTGATTAGTCTGAGTAGCTTACCAATAGCTTTGCCATTACTAAAAGGTTAGGCTACCCATAAAAACTTTACAATAATATTTTTTATAACTATGAATTATAATAATGGGAGTCTGATTTTATTTATTTGGAAAGTGTGTAAATAAAATTTATCTTTTTATTAACTAAATTAATGAAATCCTCTACTTTAAATCGCGTTCATTACATTTTTAATTTGGTGACTATTTTAACCAATCAAGAATGTGTGTTGTTCATACAACTTGTCAAGTGTTTAAAACAATAGTTTTCATCATAAAACATGTTTTTAAGACTTTTAAAACATGAACCCTAAAGCACTTCTAATAACATGAATTGTTACATGTCATTTGTTGATTTGTTTATAAATCAATCAACTAAAACCTAATTTCTGATATGTAATTCTGGATAAATTTAGGAATTTCTAATATTATTCTTATACAATAATGTGGTTTTGATTTGAAATAAAATGGCCAAAAAAAAGTCACATTATTCTGTATGAAATTTCTATAAAAAATACTACCCAAAACTTAATTAATTAACCTTATTATTGTATAAATATCAGTTTATGTGCTTCCCTCAACCCCGACCCCAACCCCAAGCAAACAACAATTTAACATTCCCAGCAAACAAACAAAACCTTAGATACTATCAGCTCAGAATATGGCTTCAACTGGGATGATTCAGATAGGTGTTGTGGTCCTAGCCCTAGCAACCATGGCTTGGACAGGAGGAATCCAGGCTCAGTCGGGGTGCACCAGTGTGCTCCTCAGCTTGGCTCCATGCCTGAGCTATGTCACCGGGAGCTCGTCGACACCGTCATCTTCGTGCTGCTCGCAACTTGCCAGTGTAGTGAATACACAGCCAGAGTGTCTTTGCACTGTACTCAATGGTGGTGGCTCAGTCCTGGGTTTCAACATCAACCAAACTCTTGCCCTCGCCCTCCCTGGTGCATGCAATGTGAAAACTCCACCAGTCAGTAAATGTGGTGGTAAAACTCAAGCAACCACTCCCTATGTTTTAATCTTGTTTGTTTCACTAGAAAATATTTTTATGATTTTTTTAAAAACATTTTCTTGTGTTCAGTTATGATCTCGAAATTAATGCGCTAGTAATTTTATTGATGGTGCGATCGTGGAGGAGGTGGTGGGATTGACGGTGATAGCGTGGTAAAAGAGTTCAGAAAATGTTATTCATCTTTTAAAAATAAAAAATATTTTTTTCTCAAGTAAACTTGTTTATCTGTTGATTACTAAAAGAGTTTTCTCTTAACTACAAAAATGAAAAAAAAAAAAAAAATTTAACAAAATAAAAGAAGTGTAAATATCGATCAATAAGTACTACATCTGTCAATATACACAACTTTTTCCTTCTAATACCAATACATCCCAATATAACAGTTGGTTGATTCCCAATACATACCGATTCACAAGTTGATTTACAGCTAATATAGCATGTTCGACTACTATAAAACTCTCTTTTACAACAAATGATTTTAAAAAATTTATGACTACAATACCCAATTCTCGAAACATATTGCTTTGTTACATCGAGACCAATACAATAGGTCTCTCAAAACTGCTATTTGAACCATGCTTTGTACATTGAGACCAATACAATGGGGGTCTCTCAAAACTGCAATTTGAACCACTCTCTATAATGTTATTGTAATGTAGATTGATACATACATACTGATATATGTCTGATGATGTTGTTTGTTGGGAATATAGCTGCAGGTTCTCTGGAAGTTATTATGCCGCCACCGGCAGCATCTCCTAATTCTAACTAGCTCATCATCCTTACTATGAGGTATCTTATCATATCATATATATTATATACATGAAATTTTAATTTTTCAATGCGTGAAAAAAAACATAAATCAACACTCACAAATCAACAGTGTTAATAGGAGTCAATAAACAGGAAACGGGGGGTACTGCTGTGCTAGTGGGAGATCGTCCTGAGTATTTTTTGATGATCTAAATCATTTACATTGTAGGGTTCGTCAAAAATATTATTCATGTAAAAAATCAAATTAATCGGATATTCATAACTCTATGATTAGGTCTTACTTGTTTTCAAAAATTTATGAAAGTTAGGTTAACTATTAATTTTTATAAAAACAAATGTGCTTTGGTTACTAGGCTACAGATATCCATTCAACTTGATGTTTTGTAAGGATGATTTACTCGACGAATCCTACAATATGAACGATTCAGATCATCGAAAAACACTCGGGACGACCTCCTACAAAAGCATAGCAGTTAGGCACAGCAAATAACCCCGTTTCCCAATAGGAAAAGGGGTACTCCTGTGCTATAGGCACAACAATACCTGTTGTGCCCTTTTCGTCGAGAATATTATTCATGTAAAAAATCAAATTAATCGGATATTCATAACTTCATGATTAGGTCCTAATTGTTTTTAAAAATTTATTAAAGTTATGTTAATTGTTAATTTTTATAAAAACAAATGTGCTTTGATTATAAGACTATAGATATCCAATCAACTTGATGTTTTGTAAGGATGATCTACTCAACGAATCCTACAATATGATCGGTTCAGATCATCGAAAAACACTCAGAACGACCTCCCACAAAGAGCATTGTAGTATCCCCGTTTCCCAATAGGAAAAGGGGTACTGTTGTGCTATAGGCACAGTAGTAATTGTTGTGCTCTCTGTGGGAGATTGTTCCGAATGTTTTTCAATGATATGAACCGTTCGTATTGTAGGGTTCGTCGAGAATATTATTCCTGTAAAAAATCAAATTAATCGGATATTCATAACTCTATAATTAGGTCCTAATTGTTTTTAAAAATTTATGAAAGTTATGTTAATTGTTAATTTTTATGAAAACAAATTTGATTATAGGGCTACAGATATCCAATCAACTTCATGTTTTGTAAGGATAATCTACTCGACAAACTTTACAATATGAATAATTTAGATCATCGAAATATATTCGAGACGACCTCCCACAAAGAGCATAGCAGTTACCGTTTCCCAACACACACGTACGTGTTTGGTGAGGCAATGCAAAGTGATGATAGAGCCCAACAAGACTTGTGCAAGCTTAGTATGTAGATTCCTAAAATCTAAGTAAATTTGGTTCGTTACTATGGTACTTTGAAATCTTCTCCTAATTTCTTATTTATCCTTATATTTTCCAAGTCGGATTACTTTACTATTATTTACTTGTGATGATTTTGTTATAATTTTTTATTACAATAAGACATGGCAGCAAAATATATAATTGAACGATTTAAGTTAAATTTGAAATAAAATGACATTAAAATCATGCATCCTAAAACAATATAACTTTATTTTTACTATTGGAGAGAGATCCATTGTGAAGAATCCTGATTTATATCATCCTTATCGTTTGCCCGCCACATGCTATAATACTTCGTTTTTATTTTTTTTCTGCGGCTGCTACACTAAAGAACAATAAAATTTCTTAAAGTCCGCATGAATACCTTACATTAGCACCATGGATAATATATAAAAAATACCAGAATGTAATGTATCAAATAATAATGATAATAAGCAACGTGAAAATTTAATTAAGCTTTAGAAATTGTTCTGTTGCAGGCGAATATATATCAAAAAAATTGTGAAAACGGAGACTCATAGTTTTGTCCCCTCGAGTAAAATTTCTTGTTCTGCCCTTGTGTACGGCTATAGCCGATATAACAAACTTCAAACAAGTTAAAATATAATATTAGCATAATTGAAACTATACGATCTGTTATAAATAGTCTAAAATTGGTTCTCTACAGTTCTAATTTAAACTCTTCGAAGTTCAAACAAGTATAGCTATTTTTTTCCTATTTATTTTTTAGTAGATTTTAAGACATTCTTACTATGAACTTATATAGTCTTCGCATGTTAACATATGAATGGATGGTGAAGCAGGATCTAAAGCAGCTCCATCAGACAGCTCAATAATGGCAGTATAGTACTATGATGCCTCCTTCAGTTTGTCACCCTCCTTCTCTTCATGGTTTGATATATATATATATATATATGCTTTAATTTCAAACAGCTTTATGAGTCTTGATTGAGAGCTCTGTGGATTGGAGCTTCTCTAGTACTACTATTTAATACAATGTTTATGTGTAACAGTCTATGTTTTATATTAATGTTTTGTTTTAAGTTCTTATGTATGGGTCGTGTTATACAAGTACAATAATGAACGACACTTTGTGTTTTGTTCTATTTACTACTCCTATACTGTGAAATTTGAATCCGATTTTATGTCATAAAAAATATTGTATTCAAACACTAGTTTCGATCAAATTCGTTTTAAAGTTTCTACATAAATTCTCGAAGTAATATTTTACAGTTAATTTATTTCATTTTGATTGCATAAAATTAATATTCCAAAAGTTCACACATTTAATATAATTACATTGGACTCACTTAAGATTTTAATTCACATAATACTTCACCTTCTTTTCATTAGAAATTTGTTAGTTGGATGAAAAAAAATAATATTATCATCTCTTTTACAATAAAATATCTATTTTACCATGTTATTTATTTATTTATTTTTTTAAAAGAAACAAAATTATAACTGCATCCTTAAATAGAAGGCCTTATTAATTTTTGAAATAACTCGAGTTTGGTAAATAACTCTTAAAATCGAGTTGTACAAATTATAGGGTAATGGAACTCAATGGATTCTCAGTTCTGAATTCAATCCCTTGAGCTCCAAAAGGAATCAAATTAGTGAGAACCATTTAAAAAAATGATGTTAAAACAGTATCACTATTTTTTAGCAATAATAAAAAATAATATTAACAAGATGCATGCAACAGTGCATAATCGCGGCCACCACTGATGTCAAACAGCCTAGTGTATCACCAACAGCTTCTTTTATTTGGTAGCTGAATTTTTTTTATTTAAAAAAGACATCATTAGAACTACTAACTCCAAATTATACCCACAAAAAAGACATCATTAGATAATGTATTTATCTAACCGCTTTACTTAGCTCGGTTGAGAGGAGAGTAGGGAGAGGTGAGGGTAGTGTCAATAAGGCGGTAGTGGTGGTGATGGTCCATTGGAAAAGTATAGGTGAAATGAAAGAGCAATGGTAAAAATCCCAAAAAATCTATCAAAAATTCTACCAAAATATCTCACATAGGTGTAAAACTCACACAATGTGAGTGTCATATGAAACCCTCATCTATGTGAGACATTTGATAAAATTTTTAACATTTTTCAAAATGAAAATTTAGTGTTTGACTACTTTTTGATTATTTTAAATAGGAATAAAATTGTAATGTAATGAGTTATTTTTATGGTGTAAATTCCTTCATTTTTATAGTCTAAATAAAGGAATTCAGGTCAATGTTGTGCTATGTGCCACAATTTGAGGTGTATTATGGGCTTATTTTTATAATCCTAACCGTTCATTTTGTAAGATTTGTTGAGTACTTCATGCCTACCAAAAATCATATTAATCGGATATCAATAAGTATATGATCAAATTGCATATTTTTTATGCTATTTCTCAAAAGAAAAACTTATTGTTTATTTTTTTGATTACGGATCATATAGTTATTGATATCCAATTAATATGATTTTTAGTAGGCATGAAGTACTCAACATACCCTACAAAATGAACGGTTCAGATCATAAAAATAAACTCATAATATACCTCAAATAGACACACAACAGTTGCTGTTGTGCTAAAAGCACAGCAGTGACCCCCATCCCGTAAATAAAAGCACTCATGCATCAAAATTAAACGGATTAAATCAAAGCAACTTACAATAACTACAGTGTAATTTACTAAAATTATATGATGTAGAAATAAGGCAACTTGACATAATTGATGTGATTTAAAATAGTAATAAAAATGAATAATATATATCATTGCTCCATTGTATCTAAATTCCATCTTCCCTTGTATCACCCAAGTACAAATTCGCGAAAGTGAAACAGAACAACACTAAGCTCTAGAAATTGTGTAATTGTTCCTGAATCACCGAATCAACTGCAGCCCTAATTACTTATAGTCTGCACTGTAAGAGAGAAAAAAAAAAAAAAAATTTTCATCGTCTCACGAACCACCTTGAAAAAGTGAATAAATGAAATTTGGAGCCTCATTTTTCACTAAATGGCCAACCATGACTAGCTGTAACCAAAGCTGTCATACAAAATGATAAGAGTTAGGTATACACCACATGCTTTATTCTTGGGAGAAGTTTCAAAAGTCTACACATTTGAAGGGCCTCCTTAAAAAACACAGGTGGCTGCATAACCTAGAACCAGTTGAATAGTTAAATAAGTTGGTCACCCACATATAACTAATCATTTGTCCTTTTCTTCACCTAAATATTCCTAAACAAACCACAAACCAAGTTCTAACAACTCCAAACACCCTTTAAATCTAAGTTATTGAGACCTTGGGGTTTGGCCCAGCTGTCTTGCAGCCACACCTTAGTGTATGGCAAGGGGAAGGTTGGGACTTCAAACTGATGGAGCAGCAGCGACCCCTTTAGTCGTAATCTTATTTTACTAACATCCTACAATCTTGGCAAAAAAAAAATCTAAGTTATTGACTATTAATGAAGTAGACTAGGACAAGTGGGTCACCCACATTGGCCATTTTCATTTGACTCTTCTTCCCAATTTTCCTATATAAGCAAAACACTTTCCACAATACCAATCACACAATCATTCATACCTAGCCAGAAGAGTCTCATTTCACTCACCAGCATTTTCTGCAACAATCAGAGAAGAGAGAACTGCCAATGGCCTGTGGAACAAATGGGATGGGTGTAGTAGTCCTGGTCCTGGTCGCCATGCTCTGGGCAGGAGCAGCAGCTCAGTCATCGAGCTGTACAAATGCATTGATTAGCATGTCACCGTGCCTCAACTACATTACCGGGAACTCTTCAACACCATCTTCAAGTTGCTGCACACAGCTTGCTAGCGTTGTTCGCACACAGCCAGAGTGCTTGTGTGAGGTCCTTAACGGTAGTTCCTCGTCCATGGCGCTCAATGTCAACCAGACTCTGGCTCTGGCCCTTCCTGGAGCTTGCAATGTTAAGACTCCATCCATCAGCAACTGTAATGGTAAGAGTGCATACAAAAAAAGTCATAACTCAAAACAACGTAAAATTTGACATTGAAAATATATTTAGTCCTCTACTAACCTGTGACATCACTATCTGAGCAGCTGCTTCCCCAGCCGTGTCTCCATCAGGAACACCAGCATCTCCAAACACTGTACCTTCAGGTACAGAAGTGTGTTTTTTTTTTTTTTTTTTTTTTTTTTTTTTTTTTTTTTTGCAAAAAATCTTCTTTTTTTTGCAAAAAATCTTCATTGCACTGGATAGTATAACAAACTTTTAACCATTCTAATGCCAAAAAAATTCATATCAAAACATTCATGTTGATGCTTCCATGGGTGTAGGAAACGGGTCAAAAAATGTACCATCAACCAATAGCAGCTCATCAGATGCAAGTTCTACAAAGATGACAGTTTCTCTGCTCTTCTTCCTACTATTCATTGCATCTTACGCTTCAACGTCCACAATTTGCTGAGTTATTTCATCTGCTTCACTGTTTCATAAGTCCTAAATATACCCAGATATTACTATTGTTTTTACATTGAATGGGTGATTGTACTGTCATTATTTGGCAACCACTTTAGGGTTTGATAGGGTTTTCTATGACTGAGGAGACTTCTTAGTCTCTTCCCTTCTTAATAAAGATGATTTCTAGTTCATGAATGTCAAACTTCGGCTTTCACTTCAGACCTAAGAGCACAGACGACGAAGGTTGGTCTAAAAAAACATGTCAATAACACATCAAACTCAACAAAACAAAAAACAATAATATTCTAGGGGAACAAAGAAATTGATTCATGAAGTTGACTGGGTGACAGACAGGATGCCAACAAACAAGCAAAATTTATACACCAAGGTGAAGAATTATGAAAATTCTATCATAAACATACATTTGTACACTGAGAAAACAAGGAAGATAGGAATCCTGAATACAGACATTGTGCTGATACAGGATGTGTCCCAAACTAAGTAAAATAATACATGAATAAAATTAGTCCAAAATAAAATCTGCATCCAAGACAGACCTATGACTCTTTTGCTCAATGAAAAAACCTCAAATGACCAACTTTAAACATCTCTTTACTATGAGTACAGCATCCTTTCACTGTTCAAATCTGTCTGCCCACATCACATCAGTTAAAACGGTTATAGCCAGTCTCTCTTTTCACCTTCTGCTGCAACAAAAAGTAAATATGTAGTGTTATGCATGCATGGTGAAAAGGCATTCAAATGCTGCGTTAAACCAGTGTCTACAAAAAATTTGCTTGTCCATCTAACTTAGTCACATCACAGTTACCAGAACAGAAGGGGGTTTTTTTCTTCTTTTTTTTTTTTGGTTTTGAACAACGAACAGGGAGATTTGAGATATACAAAAAATTGAGAAATATACATTTTGACTAAACCAGTGTATTTCTCAATCCCTTTGGAGGAAGGATCATCATTACAACTCAGTCCCTTTAGTTTAAGAATACAACTAGGACAAGCTAACTATCAAGGAAATTTTGTTGTTCCCATGAGCTTTTTCTCTTGTAAACCCTCTGCAAAACATATCAATGCTGCTTCTTCACTAGCTAAACCAAGACAAACAAAGGGGAAAATAAAGCATTGGGTTGGGTCCTGACTTGAGCAAGCCCATCCGATTGTTGGACATATGTAGACAAGCACCTGGCCCAGCAAGCGTACGCTGCTAAAGACTCTGTTCATTTACTAACCAACCCTCCTCTCATAAGTCATGACTGCATTCATCTGAACCATTTAGACTACAGTTCTTTCTCATCCTTGCAGTCATTCAACACCACTAAACTGTTTATAAGTAAAACATTCAACCCATAACTGACCTGATAACCTCCTATTTTCAAACACCCAACGTGTCTGTGAAGTGAATCATAGTGGTATATAATAAGAAATAGGAGGATATAGCAGAATGTGGCTTATCAGATAAATGTCTACCTAATAGATCTCAACTGCTGAGAATTAGAAGTTAAACTATTATGAGGTAGCTATTAAAAACGCTAGAGCTGCAAGACCAAATATTCTGGGGGTTTCCGTTCAGAGTACACAATTTCAAATTACATAAAGTTTCTATTTCACTCTTTTCAGTTAGCTTCCTTTTTCTTATAAGAAAAAAAAAAGAATAAATCAAAATCCTATAAGTTGGGTCATGAAAAGATTGAAGGAAAGGGCTAAATCACATCAATAGCTCAACTTAGGGATACAATAACTTTCATGTCTATGCAAAATCAATTCCTTAACACACTTTCGAAGGGTAATAAAAAACTTGAGTTTCAGTATATTATGAATCTTCAATGTCACTAACCATATAAAATCCAGTTAGATTTAGAAAAAAACCTCAAAATCATTCTAATAATGAGCTTACATAAGCCTATACCAACATTTTAGAGCATTAAGTTTACAACATTCCATTTCCATTCCTTATACCAAGACTATTTGCATTTCAGATAACATTGTACAAAAACTAACCAATTTTGTTTTGTTTAATAAAATCTGATGAATGTCCCTATTTGCCCCATATCTTCGTAGGGTAAGGATTAATTCAAATATACTTTTTTCATCTTGTAAATGAAAAATTGAGGTACTTACAAGAAGGATTCAAGGCTGCAAATCTAGATTCTTTTGAGGCCATACTGTAATGCATTCAACATGGACAACTCTGAATTGTACATGACTGGATTATTGCTAAATTATTACGACACTTGCCTCTCCATTTCATCCATTCGGCACTTTCTCTAATAAGTGATAATCTATTCAACCTCCCCACCTAGATAGATGTTCAAAATGGAAGGAAAACAATTTGCAACAACAAAAATTATTGACGTGGAACGCATTAATATGGAAAACATAAAATGAGAGAGAAATCCCTTACTTTCTCTAAATCCTATTTAATTTTTTTAAGTGCATTTCACAATATCTTATCTAATTTAAGAATATTATACATTACGTCCACGTACCCGTATCCAACTTTTGGATACATATCAATATCGTAAGATTTAAGTTTATGAAGGTTGGACGTTTCGATACACGGCCCGATATTTGTACCTAGGTCCATGTAACATAGTAGTTCACCCATCCAAACATGTCCTATTATGTTTTTAATTTTTTAGACCTACACATTTGGAGGACACACATGTCCATCACTTACACACCCACAAAACATATGTCAAGTGTGAATAAAATAAATTAGGATTCAATGACATTTGAATTGATCCCTATGTAGACTAAAATAAATATTATTTGTTCACACTTCTTTTCTAATATGTAAAATATGAAAAATAATTTCTTGCTATTTTGATATAATAAAATATAATATATTTCTCATCCCCACATGACTAATTTTAAGCCACATGACACATGCTTTCACAAACAGCCATCAAGCCATGAAACTTCTTTTTTCTGTACAGGTGGTTGAATGTATCATTGCATTGTATAATTGTATATAACTTATGTGGATCCAAAGCTTTGTTTTCCATAACAAAGTATGAAACGTGCTTTTATAGAGTATGGAATGGCTTAAGGCTCATCAAAATCTAACCAATGTGAGATTTATTAGGCTACATCATTTTGTGAACAAACATATTTTGTTCTTCTGCATAATGAATGTTTCAAGAAAACTTTTTTAAGTGTATATGTAATTATAAATTTATAAAAACGGTTAAGGATGGTGCTGGGGATAGGGCCAGGGTTATGCAGTGGGGGAAGCCATATGTATTACAATAATCGAGGTTGGCGTTGGGGTTAAGAAGCGGAAAGGCTTATACTGTCCATGTACCGAATAAGTTGGGGATTCAACTTTCCATAACTATCGAGGGAAAATTAATAACAGAAAAAAAAAAAAAATCCTAGCAGAACAGGAAGGGAGTAAATTACCATCCCCATCTATTGGACCATAATGCTATCCTATTCTAGACAATAATTGAAAACAAACCCCAATTTTGAGGAAATTAAAGCAATCAAGTTCAGTGATAGGACTATCAATGGAGACAACTTCACTATATCAGCATCTTCTGTTAGACTACTGGCCATGGTTATCAGAATCCCGATCCGGATCTTACGATCCTACGATCTTACGATCCATTTGAGTATAATCGATCCGGATCGTGTAAAAAACTCCTTATAGGTAGGATCTTTCGATCCTTATAGTGGGATCTTATAGGATCGTGGAATCCCGATCCGAATCCGATCCTATCCGATCCAATTTACAAGCCTTGTTTTGTATTGTATGACATATTTTATTTTAAATTTTATATTTATTGTCTAAATACCAATTTATGTGGTCAAAATAAATAATAAAAATTAAGTAGTATTGAATCAAATAGACCAAGAACAACAAATTAGGAAACAAACATTCAAATATTGCAGTAATTTAAGAAAATTAAATAGTCGGAAAAACAAACTTAGCTTTAAGGAGGGTAAGACGATTGAAACTTTATCCCAATTTTTGGAGAAATTATTTTTGTAGCTCGAATCCGCTCCACCAGGGATGCTAACGACAAACCTTATCATTCGACTAAGCTACTCTTTTGAGTTCTTAATCTATTTTCATATCCAACTTTGTTAAATATTTTTTCTTCACTTTTTATGCATTATTGTAGATTGTAAAGTATTTTGTTATAAAATTCTTCTTCTTCACCTTCTTTTTTGATAAAATACAAAACTTTTACCGTTGAGTTTTCTATTGTATAATATTATATGTACATTTTATATAGAGTATTATATTTTTCACAATATCTTCACTTCTTTTTAATAGAATATATTTTTGTGTATACTTTATAAGAAATATTTATTTAAATTAAATTATTATGTAATTTGTCTTTTTCGGTAGGATCTTACGATCCTCGATCCGATTCTACGATCCGATCCTATAAACACCTCCAACGATCCAACGTAGGATACCGATTTTAACAACCTTGCTACTGGCATGTGTACAGAGGAAAGAATTCAATAAATATTCCAAACAACATTAACAGGTAGTAAAATTACAAATTACGGGCATGGAAAAGGCCAGATTCCCATAACTCATCTTTGATTCACAAATGACACATGCCATGAAACTTCTTTTTTCTGTACAGGTGGTTGAATGTATCATTGCATTGTATAATTGTATATAACTTATGTGGATTCAAAGCTTTGTTTTACATAACAAAGTATGAAACGTGCTTTTATAGAGTATGGAATGGCTTAAGGCTCATCAAAATCTAACCAATGTGGGATTTATTAGGCTACATCATTTTGTGAACAAACATATTTTGTTCTTCTGCATAATGAATGTTTCAAGAAAACTTTTTTAAGTGTATATGTAATTATAAATTTATAAAAACGGTTAAGGATGGTGCTGGGGATAGGGCCAGGGTTATGTAGTGGGGGAAGCCATATGTATTACAATAATCGAGGTTGGCGGTGGGGTTAAGAAGCGGAAAGGCTTATACTGTCCATGTACCGAATAAGTTGGGTATTCAACTTTCCATAACTATCGAGGGAAAATTAATAATAAAAAAAAAAAAAAAATCCTAGCAGAACAGGAAGGGAGTAAATTACCATCCCCATCTATTGGACCATAATGCTATCCTATTCTAGACAATAATTGAAAACAAGCCCCAATTTTGAGGAAATTAAAGCAATCAAGTTCAGTGATAGGACTATCAATGGAGACAACTTCACTATATCAGCATCTTCTATTAGACTACTGGCATGTATACAGAGGAAAGAATTCAATAAATATTCCA
Source organism: Camellia sinensis (assembly GCF_004153795.1). Classification (NCBI taxonomy): domain Eukaryota; kingdom Viridiplantae; phylum Streptophyta; class Magnoliopsida; order Ericales; family Theaceae; genus Camellia; species Camellia sinensis. The sequence goes on from NW_021024969.1 coordinate 128,573, forward strand.
AACAACATTAACGGGTAGTAAAATTACAAATTACGGGCATGGAAAAGGCCAGATTCCCATAACTCATCTTTGATTCACAAATGACACATTGATATAATTGAATGTTTCAAAAAGAAAGCTCTCATAATTTTCTTTAAGTTCCTTAATGCTTATGAAGCTTCTCCAGGGCAACGTATCAATAAAGGCAAAAGTGCCCAACATCTATACAAGAAGATCTCATATGCAACAAAATTTCTCATCCATAGTCTGCTATTTCCTTCCCACCAAACACACACACACACACAAAAAAAAAGAAAAAAAGAAAAAAGAAAACCATTAAAATATTTTGCGTACTCGTGAGTGACCAGAAACAAACTTGGTAACTAATACTCTAATAATTAAATAAATGTAGGTCACAAACTGCAAGTATAGCACGTGTCCTACAACAAAATTCATTACAAAAGAGCACAAAAGAAAGATGTGGCTGATGGTCTGAAACTTGGCACACCTCAACCACGTGACCGTGAGCGCATGAATTCTTCCAATCGGTCCCACACCTCAAGCGCTGCAGCTCTATCCTGGTGCCGCTTGTTCTTGCTAATCTACACGTGGAGTTGGACTTGCATCAATAATAAACAGAATAAATGACAGAAATAATCAAGAAAGAAAGCATTATTAACCTACTGGCTCTATTGGACAACAGAGCCAAATAGCTCCAACTTCCAAGGAAAAATATGCTCACCGATATAATTTTCACATTCCATTGCTTGACATTCTTTGCTGACTCCACGCTATCATCCTCAAAACGCATGAAAAAACCGAGAACTGGAACAAAATTCAGTAAGCACAATATCTCATGAATTACATTTCTCTTTCTATTACATTCCAATGAATGAAATAAAGTAAAAATTGTAATCAAATTCTATAAATGTTGTTTAGGATTTTACACTGCTAAGCATGAACAGTTCCATATGTCAGAGCCTATATTCCTAGGACAATTATAAGAATTTACAAGTTCCTCAATAAATTGATACAACTATGTAACCCAAGCAATCAAATTTGTATTTGCAAAGTCCAACCCACCACATAAATTCAATGCCAAATGAATTTTAAGGGAAAAAAATACTTACTTTTGTTGAAAATTTCAACATGGTCCTTGAAAGGCCAGTCCTTGAACTGCCACTCCTTCCCCAAAACAAAAACGGCCACCACGCGATCCCAATCCTCAGCCTTCAACACCGATGGCTTATCTCTCACCTCGTAAGCAGTCACCAGGCGATCCCTACTGAACTTCTTCTGCACCGTAACACATTCCGGCTTCGGCCCCTTCATCTGCTTCACCTTCACATCAGTCGGTATAAACACTCCATCCTCCAAAAATTCCTTCACATTGTATATCGTAATCAGAGTCTGAAACGCACTAGGCACCAAAATAATCGGCACACCCTCCCCAATTTTGCTTCCCTTCATGAGCATTTTAGGTTTCGGAGTCGAATCATACCCCATTTCATCCCCAAACCCTCTCTCATCACCCCGCATCAGCCTATTCTTCGCAACCAACCCGTCCTTCCTCTGCTGCGACTCTAATCGCTGCCTCTCCTCATCGCGCTTCGTCGCCGCAGTTAGAACCACATAAAAGTTCCGATTTCGACACTCAAGCATGGTCTCGCGATCCTTCAAAGGCCTCTCCATAGCTCGAATCATGGCCATGTAATTATCCGAAACCCTAGCTCCGATTTCGTCATTGACATCGAAATCGTTGTCGTCATTGGGGGTGATTTGGATCAAGCTAGGGTCTTCGGGGCGGTACTCGTCAGAGGTGAATTTAGGGTTTTGGGGGGCGAGGAATTGGATGGAGTCGGAAGAGGAGACTTTGCCTTGGAGATAGTCGAGTAAGGGTTTGCGATCGATGAAGGTGACGGCGGAGAGGTTGTGAGAGCGAGCATTGTGCATGTAATCGGTGTGCTTGAGGTGGTGGTTCTTGACGAAGTAGATTAGGGTTTCGAGGGAGTAGAGGCTGCCCTGTTTGGAGCGGTAGGCGGTGGCGACGCCGCATGGGAAGGAGTAGTCGCCGCCGAAGCGGAACTCGTCGCCGATTCGGACGATCTTGTCGAGGTCGTTTCGAATTGTGAAATCCCGCAGAGCTGAGAGTGGATCCATAGAGACAGAGAGAGATTAGGATTTAGGAAGACAATGAGATATTTGATGAGTTGAATTTGGGAGTGATTTTACAGAGATTTGACAAAGAGGAAGGCCTCGTTTTGAAATAGAATATTTTCTTATTGTATCGAGTCAGTTCTGTTGTGTTAGAGTCAGGTGATTTCAGGGGTGTTACCTTGGACATCACTATCTTGTTTTGTGTTTGTCTTTTACATTCTTTCTTTTGCGTCTATTTTTTCCATTAAGCCAGTTGCGCCAGAATATCTGAATGAAACGACAGTGATTTTCACCTACTTTTATGTGCCTTGAAATCATTGCATTGACCTAAGTTTTTCAAAACTTTTCTAACACTATGATGAAAACAAAGAGGAAGGAATTTCTCGGGATTTGTAAAAATTTGATCAACTGAGAGGAAGAGAGGCATGCTAAGCCCTTTATGAATGAGATCATGTTTGTTAATGTGAGTACTGAGAAGGATCCTGGCTTGATCCAGATTGGTTCTGCATTGTCTTCAGAGGAGCCTTAGCAACTAGTCGCTTTATTAAAAGATTTTAAAAAAATGTTTTGTGTGGTCCTGCGAAGACATGCATGGAATTGATCTTGAGATTGTGCAGCATAGGATTACTCTCAGCCTCAAGACTCGACCCCTTTGCTTTCGAACATTAAACCTTGACTCAGAATGTTCAAATGATCAATCATAATATAAGGCTTGTATGGCCGGATTGGAAGCAACCCTTGAACTAGGGGCAAGAAGGTCAAATCAAGAAGGTTCGATGTCATGAAAGGAAACTTGCAATGTTAGATCAGAAGTAACCCTTGAACTAGGGGCAAAAATGTTAGATGTGCTCAAATTTAGACCCCAATTGGATGAGCTCTTACATCATCAAGACTATTTAGTCAGCAACAACAACCATTCTCATGGATTCAAATGGCTAGAGATCCTACGACCATTCAACATGGACAAGTTAAACTTTTCTATTCTTTAGAGGCTCGTTGGGCTAAAAACCCAGAAGGGCGACCCAGGCAAAAGTTAGAGCAAAGAGAAGAAAAAGAACAAAAATGAAAAAAAAAAAAAAAAGGAAAAAAGAAAGAAAAAAAGAAAACAGTTTCTAAAAATGGAAATTAGGGGCATTAGGGGCAAATTTTTTAGGGTCACCAATCATTTTCCTTAAAAAAATTAAGATGGTGGCTATAGGGGTGGGTAGGGCTAACAAATGGACAAAAAAATTTAAGCTTGTATTATTAAACCAATCAAAGTTAGAATAAATTTGGCTCGTAAAATTTATTTATTTGCATAATATAAAATGTGTTATATATTTATATTTATTATAAAATAATATTTAACGAGTCAATCGGATTATTGAATCAAATTTTTTTATCTTTTTATTATTAATAAGTTGAGCTCATGATTGGTAATTTAGTATAAATAAATAAAGTCGGACTTGGGCTTGAATCTTACAAAGTCCTACTCGACTCATTTATTGGCCCATACAACATAGTTTAAGTTCTATTTTTTTGGAAATTTGGGAAGAGAATTTTAGTTTTATAAAGTTATTTCATATTGCAAACTACTCCAGCAAAAATTGATTAACAAAATCAAAGTATCAGCAGATTTGTTTTTCTTCCCATTTTTTTGTAACAGGAGTAAATGATAAGATATTATTCATCTTTATTATTTCTTTAATAATTACATATTTCCAACACAAAGAACCAATTATGAATATTCACAAAAGTGATACAAAATAGTAAAAAAATTTAAAAACTAGTCTTAAAACCCTAAATGAGTAATATAATACATTTTTCATAAGCACAATTGAAATTAATGCAACAATACTAGTTGCACAGAATATACATAGAAAATACGTTGTGTTTCTAAAATTTATATTGCGCAAGACATGGGTCAATAAACATCAATCACACAATATATATTTTGTGCATATTTTTTTGTACCTATCATTATTGAAATTAATCAACTAATGAGATCTGAGGAGAGAAGACTGAAGATCACAATATCTCTAGACCTCCCCTTAACAGTGACATATTTCCTTAGCACACCCTCCTTTTGAAACCCAGCCTTCTCAAGCACCCTTTGGGACCCCAAGTTGTCAACATAAACCAAACCTTCAAGTCTCTCCAAATGTGGCCACTCACTAAACACACTTGAAACCACCATTTTCACTGCCCTTGTCACAATTCCTCTGCCCCAATACTCTGATGCCAAAGCATACCCAATCTCACCTCTGCTTGCCCCAATACCTGAGCTCGGCATCACTGAAACAGACCCAATCGCCCTGTTTTTAAGGCATATAGCTCTCAACCATGGATGCGGAATTGCTATGTTTTCTATGAAGTCTATGGCTTGTTCTCTGGATGTGTAGGTGTTCCAAGTGCAAAACTGACTCACTTTGTTGTCTGTAGCCCACACCATGATATCATCGGTGTCGGATAGATCGAACGGCCTCCGGGTGATCTCAGAGAATTCGTCATGATCATCACCATCTGGTTTGGAGGATACTCTCTCCATGGAAAGAAAAGATGAGAAAGGAGGTCTATGAGGTACCAAGCAATTATTAGTTAGTTTGCATTCATATATAAACAAAATGGGTCCAAGAAACTGCTTGGAACTTTCACCAAGAAAATGATAGGGAACAAGATTTTAATAAACAAAAATGTTAGAAATCTTAAAAAATTTATCAAATGTTTCACATGGGTATGGGTATAAGATCTACATAAGACTCACATTGTGTGAGTCTCACACTTATATGAGATATTTGATAAAATTTTTAATAGAATTTTTAAAATCTCTACCATTACTCTTTAAGAAATCAAATTTGATAACGAATTCCTTGAAGTGGTGACCAAGGAAGGATTAGCATTGGCAGACGTGTGGTACGCTTTGTTGACTCAAGAAGACATATGAAAATGATATAGTACTTGGAAACTTCAAGGAACTCTCTCTTCAATGGAAATCTTCAATTCAATAAATAAAGGTATTGTACAGTAAAGTCTTTTTTTAACAATTAATGGTAGTATAGATCCTACTCACAAAACTTTAAACTCATAAATCTTATGTTAATTTTATATAACCAATCTACCCTTACAAATTAAAAAACACAAAAATATTTAGTTCTTCACTCTCTCTCTCTCTCTTATGTTCTCTCCAGCCACCATCACTGAACTATCAGCAGTGACCCAAACGCTAAATCCCATCAGCGATTTCCTTCCTTCAACAGCGACCTCCCTCAGTCGCCCCTCTCTGTCGTCTCTTCCCTCTCTTGCACTTCATCCCTTGTTACATCGCGATCATGTCGTCGCCCATCGCTTCTTGCCGTCACAGTCGCCTCTGCTGTCGTCGCCGTCACTACCCATCATTTTCGCCATTGCTATTGCTACCTCTCATCGTCTCCATCATTGCCTCTCACCATTATGATCCAGTCATATTCATCTTGAACCAGATCTAGAACTCGATCAGGAGATTTCCAAATTTGGAAAGTGTAGAAGGAGGAAGAAAAGGTATATGTAAGAGAGAGAGAGAGAGAGAGAAAGAGAGAGAAGATTGATAATATTCTCAATTTTAATCATGAAAAAAATTGAGAAATTTCTCAAAACTGATAATATTTTTAGTTAATACTAGAAAAAAAATTGAGAAATTTCTTAGTTTTGATAATTATAAACTGAAATCATTCTCAGTTTTGAAATTAAGAACATTCTCAGTTTATAATATTCTCAATTTTAATCATGAAAAAATTGAGAAATTTCTCAAAATTGATAATATTCTTAGTTAATACTAGAAAAAAAATTGAGAAATTTCTTAGTTTTGATAATTATAAACTGAAATTATTCTCTATTTTGAAATTGAGAACATTTTCAGTTTTGGCGTTGACCCAGTTTTCAACGATAGACGACAGACGATGAACGAAAACAAAAAGCAAAAACCTACACAATTTCGATAAGGCGGTGCTATCATGGCTGTTGGAGGAGGCATAACAGAGCTTTCTTCTAGAATGCAAAGATCAATAGAATATGTACGGGGGCGAAATATCCTCTGCTTTCCGTACTCCTTGTACTCTGAGCTTCTCTTGACGGCGTCTACCTGGCAACACAGAAACGGTGAGCTGCCCGGCGATGGTGTGCCGGATAGACCCTCCGACGATCAAGTCAGTTCCACTTGAGGAAGAGTTGAGAAGGACTGAGAGAGAGAGAGTGTTCTCTCTTTTTGGGAAGAAGTTGCACCTCTAACGTTCGCCTCCTCCCTATTTCAAGGCTGGCCATGCAGCCTCAAGATCATGCGCCGCACTACTTCTTGCTGTCTTTCCCAAGACAGGTGCAGTACTCGCCTCTCACCACCTTACGCGTGTAAAAGGCTTAGTCCTCCACCACAGTACGCAGAACTGCCTAACGGTATTGATGGCATATGTGGAGCAGGATGTTCCCTTCCTTCGTGCCATTGAGCCCGAGGTGGCACACCTGACCGCATAGTACGCACGACCGGCCTATTTCCAAGAAGAACTATCACTACAGGCGCTCAACCGCGCTATGCCACCGGACTCTTGGCAAAGGGCGGCGGGAGGGACGCCATAGACCGGGCTGGAGTTGACCGTTCGTCGTGGCATTACCGTCGCGAGGCAGCGGCCCCCGTCCGTTCTATCTTCATCCAAGGTTAATATGAATCTTCCCATCTCGGCTCACCGGTCAGAGACGCGTTTCATTCCCTCCCTTATCCACAAGTTTAGCCGAGCTATCCATATGCTCGGTCTCGCCTCTTAGCTGTGCGCACTACCGAATATTTGCTAGTCCCAGCTCGGCCAGGCTTGGTTTTCGCCCGGTCAGCCGATCCTCGAGACCGAGCAAAACAGACCCGTCCAATCCCTGCTCGGCCGTACTAACGGCGCAAATCTCCCCTCTCAATTGCCCCTTAACCCCATCCGACCTGGTCGTGACTGGGGTTACCGAGCTAACGGATTGAGTTGCTCCATCAACAAGCCGAGCATGATTGGGGGCAAATCTGTCGCCGAGCTGTCCTGCTTGGTCGGCCATTTCCTTCCCAGTCTCATCAAGGGTCGTACAACCGTACTGACAGCCGCATTTTCAGTGCCACGTGGCTTCACGCCACTAGGTCATACAGCCAGCTGCTCTGCACGCGCAAAATTCAAACGGCGTAGCCGTTTGGGCTCCTTCCCCCCTCTTTTGTATTCCAACGAAGGGCCTAAACCCTTCACTTTTCCTTCTCCTCCACACAAGCCCTAAACCTTAGCCTTCCATATTCTCTGAGAACTTCCCCTGAATGCCGTTGCGTCTCGCCTGCCTCCGCTTCCATTCTTAGTTTCTCGTGAAGCCACAACCAAGTTCGAGAGGCCCTGCCCTCGCAACCTGTATTTGGTAAGTCCTCCCAACCTTTCTTCAAGCTCTCGTACTTGAGTTCTTCTACTTTTTCACCTTTTTATGCTTCGTGTTCTCCATGTTTATTTTTGTTTATTTTCGGGGCCATTAGAGTTTCATTTCCTTGCTTAGATCTCGCACACCCTAGGGCAAACAAGAACAGTAGGGAAGGATGGGGCTTTCATGCCCCCTGTTCCTCCTAGGTTCGAACGAGTTCTTCCTATTTCTGGGATGAACAGTTTGAATCTGGGTAGAACCGAGCAAAATGCTCGTTTAAATCCATAAATGACGCACTGGCCGAGCAAAAACTGGTTTGTGACTTCTCGTAAAGGTTGTAGCCGAGCCAAACTACCGATTAAAACTTGGTAATAGTACTGAACCGGGCGAAAACTTGAGCTCATTACTTAAGCCTTGACCGGGTTAACTCGTCAAGTAGAAACGACCGGGCTATAACTTTAACCGAGCCAGCTTCGGAGAATTAGAACTGAACTAGGAAATCGACCAAGTAGAATACCCGAGGTAGAGGTCGAACCGACCAAACACCAATAATCCCTTCACTGAGCCAATTCCCATAGGGGCCGTGCAATTTATGCCGTGCTAACCCTTAGAATTATTTTTTAACAATGCAGAACAAATAGGACCGACCAAGCCAGTCCAGCACTAACTAGTGGAGCTCAGAGTCCGATCAGACCCACAAAAATTTTTGACCGAGATACACTTTATCAAATAAGACCGAGATAGATGGGGAAGTACCGCTATATGGTAAGCTCGCCCGGTGCGATGGCCGAATTTCGCAGGGATTACAACATCCCAGATGACGTCATCCTAGAGCTCGCCAAAAAGGGAGACACCCCTTGAGGAGATCTAGACCGATGTCCCTTTACGGTCGTGTCAATAGTAGAGGGAGGGCTCCGCTTCCCGGTCCAGCCTTTGATCTGTGAGTTTTTGAGGCAGACAAGGCTTTGCCTGACCCAAGTTTCAAATAACACTTACAAAATAATAAACGGGGTTGCCGAACTGAACCGGATGCTCGGGCTCAATCTCGGTCTGGCTGAAATTTTTCATCAGTATAGTCTTAGTAGGAATAAGAGTGGGTTCTGCTGGTACCTCAAAGTGAAGAAGGGCCGAGCAAAATTAATAAAGGGTAACCCGGACAAGGAGACAAACGATGACGACTTCCTGTGGGTGTCCGGGCGCTATGAAGACACCGAGGCACCCATTCCAAGATGGTATATTAGAAAGGATTTTGGTAGTGCGGGTGAGTTGCTCGGCTGACCGCGCTATTTTCTTTATGTAGCAATTATTTTTCGTGCCAATCTAACACTTGTCTTCTTTTGCAGATAAGCACCTAGCAGCAGACTACTACCGGGCCAACCAAGAGGCCATCAGAGTCTTGCTGCGCCATCCTGCCGAAGAGAGGGAAGCTTCGAAATTGCTCAGCTTCGATCAGACCTACCATTACACCGCACCACGCAGGAGCCGGGTTACCAATTTTCTGCGCGCCCCAACTCCGGAACTGGATCCAAACCTTCCACCGATCAGGCTTATTCCACTAACCGCCGAGCAAGAAATGGCGAAAATCAGGGCCATCAAGTCCTTGATCACTGGGGAAGAAGACGAGCCCCAGAACGTAGAGGCAACCGGTGGGACATCCTCCGCACCCGCCGTGCAGGGAGATGGGGCAGTGCTGGCGCTTGCCAGCGAGCAGCCAGCTGGTCGGTCCAAGAAGCGGTCGAGGAACAAGAAAACCGGACCGCGTGTGGCGGATGAAGACTCCACCGATCACATCTCTACCGAGCTCGGGGACCAGACCGAGCAACCACGGGCCAGCAAATCCAAGGGCCCAGCCCCCCCGGTCTGGGCACCCGAGTTCAAATACCAGGGCCGAGCAGTTTCTGCTGAAGACTCTGTGTATGCGGACAAGGACTACTCGTTTGGTTTCAATTTGACCAAGGGGTTGATCTTGCCCACCGATATGAAAAAACATGATGAGCTTTCTGACCTCAAGGTCCTCCGCTCAGCGGCGAAATCCATAGTGCTGGTAAGTTCTCCATTTTTTACGTCAAACTGTTTGCTCGGTTTTTGCGCAGTTTTTCGAATACTAACGATCTTTCACTTGTTTTCAGGCCGCGCAAAAGAACTACTTGGCCCACGACTGGATGATCAAAGTGCGGCAGAGCCTGCGGGATGCCATAGCCGAGAATAAGGCTCAAAAGGAGGAGATAGCGAAGCTCAAAGCAGCGCAAGAAGCAGTCGAGGCCGAACGAGATATCCTGAGCCAGAAGGTTGACCGAGCTAACGAGGATAAGCTTCGGGCCGTGAAGTCGACGAAGGCTCGGTATCTCGCCGAGCTGAGGAAACTGCGCGATGCGCACAAAGCCGAGAGGGACAAGGCCATAGATGACGCAGAAGACCGGGGATATGCGCAGGGCGAGAAGACCTATGAACGGCAGGTCCAAGCGACCAAGGACATCTTTTTCCAATGCGGCTGGAAGCCTGCCGTGGAGAAAGTTGGTCTTGGTCAGGATTCTGACATGTTCATCAATCCGCCTGTTGCCTACATCCCGGTCTACATGCAGGTGTACTCCAAGGCCACCCAAAACCGGCTCATCATGGAAGCAAGGAAAGAGGCCGAGAAAGAAGCCGCCGCTGCGAAACTAGCCGAACAAAATCCTCCCGAAGTATCTCCAGGTGCAGAGGAAGAGGCTGATCGGGATGTTGCCGTGGTGGAAGGAACTGACGATGACGCCGAGGAAATCCTGTCCGAGCAAAACGTGAAAGAGGCCGAGCAAACAGTGCAAGTCTCCGAGCAAACTGCCGACGCAGATTTGGATTAACCCCTTTTTGTTTTTTTTTTTAATTTTTTTAATTTTATGTAACCGGGCTATGTTCCCCCCGTTTTGTACTTAAATTTCCATTATCAATGAAGACTTTCTACTTATTGCTCGCTCATCTTCTATTTCTATTCGGTTTGCATCTTCATGGATTCCTTGATTTAATTTTTGACAATTCACAACTGCCAGGTCGGCTGCGCCGTACAGCTTGTTGAGCTAAAGTCACCTCAAACGTTCTCTAATCAGAGCAAGTAGTTCAGTTCAATGAACTTTAAAATGAACTGACGCTTTAACTATTCCGAGCGTAATCTGCTCGACCTTAATTAGTTTGTAAATTTCATGCAATTTCGACCTGGCCGAGCAAAGTCAGTTCGTCTTTTAAGTTGGGCAAGCCGCCAACATTTCTTTTAGGCCGAGCAAATTCAGCACGGTTTCTTATCGATTGGACAAAATTCCAACATTCCGAATTCTGCCGAGCAAACTCCGCTCATTTTCCATATTGGGCAAGACGCCAATATATCCACTGGGCCGAGCAAAATCAGCTCGGCCTATACACTGGGCAAAACACCAATGCTTTAGTTGAGTTGGTCATGACGCCAACATTCCAACCAGGCGAGCTAAACCATCTCGGCCCTATTGCGAATGGATCCTTACGCCAATTGCATCGTTTGACAATGCAAACTGTTTGTGCGGTTCGCGTTCATTCCGGTGAGAGGGAATCAATCCGGTCCCATTCAGGCCGGTCTCCTGCCCCTGGTGTTCACAATTGCCTTGCGTCCTTGCGAGTCCATTGTACAAAGAGGTAATTCCAAACAACAAGAGGGCTATTTTTCATTACAAAAGTATTGTTATCCTTTACATTAAGTGCCAAAGGGCTAAAGGTCTAAAAAAGCTAAAAAACACAAGCAAATTACATCTTAAAAGTAAAAGACCTTAAGGTTGGCCGTATTCCATGGTCTAGTCTCATGCTTTTTATGCCTAAAGTGTACTATCTATACCATTAATAATTTAAACAAAATGACTAAAATACCTTAGTATATTGGTAATCTCATCATGTAAATCACAACCATTTTTTGTCATTATTTTGAACTCAAAATGCTTCTTGTATTTTACTCCATGTGCAATACTTACCCACTTGGTATTTGATATGTAATCACCTTATGTTCAAGAACACATTTTACACTGATAGTTAATGTAGACGGAATGTCTACTTGTATATTTTAGTCCAAAAGTATAAAGTGAAGTTGGCCCTTACTTTTTAAATTCTTATGTATTGGGCATTATGTATATATATATATGGAAATTAAAATGGTTCTTTACAAGAAGAGTCCACACAATTTGGATTCTATACATCAATCTTTGCTCTACAAGAACAGTTCACATTATTTTTTGAACG
>NW_021024969.1:140792-172767 GCF_004153795.1 Camellia sinensis
CCACAGATGCCCTCGTGTATCTCGTAGAGGAAAGCCTCCACCTTGGTGGGGTGGACACATTTCAAATACGGCCCGGTGAAAGATTTTTTGTACAAGGCCCCGGACGGGGAGAGCCAAAACCGCTCCGACTTTGCCCGGATCTTGTGTGCTGCCTTCTTGTCTTCCGGTAGAATTCTATCCTTCAGGAAGGCTATGATAGGATCCATCCAAGAAGGGCCCAAGTCGGCGCAGAGTACCTCGGCTGATTCTGGTTCCTCAATGCTTGGCCGGGGTAGAAACTCTATTATCAAGGGGTTAGGAAAAGCTGTCTGGGCAGAAGCAAGTCCGGCCAATTCATCTGCCGCGCTGTTTTCCTCGCGGTCGATTTGTTCCAACCTTATTGCAGCGAACTTCTTGATCTCTGCACGTACCAGCGCCTAATACTTGGCCATTCTTTCGTCCTTCGCTCCATATTCCCCTGAGACCTGATTGACCACCAACTTGGAATCACTAAATACCATAAGGGCTGTGGCTTTCATTGTCAGCGCGCTTCTTAGTCCGGCAAGGAGAGCTTCATACTCAGCCTCGTTGTTGGATGCTGGGAAGCCGAGTGTAATTGCCTGCTCGATGATCAACCCATCCGGCGAGTTCAGCAAGATGCCCAGCCCGGCCCCATGTCTGTTGGACGCCCCATCAACGAAGAGCTTCCACATTTCGCCAATAAATAGCCTCTATCAATCAGAGGGGTTCTGGGAGCTTCTCATTTCCAAGTCTCTGATCGATTCATTCTGGTCCCTTTCCTTGTCTTGGTTGGGTTCATCGTCGTTGGACTTTGTTAGTCCGGTCATGCTTGTCCCTTTTCCTACTTGCGAACCAACACTCGCTTCTGCTGCCAGAATCATGGGTTGTGCTAAATCCGCACCAACCAAATCAACTGGGCATACTGGATGCATCCCAGGGGCAAATTCCGCCACAAAGTCGGCAAGTGCTTGAGCCTTGATTGCGGTGCGCGGTCGGAACTTGATGTCATATTGTCCTAATTCCACGGCCCATTTCAAAATTCTTCCAGTGAAGTCTGCCTTTTCAAAAAGTACTTTAAGCGGGAACTCGGTTAACACAACTATCGTATGGGCATGAAAATAGTGTGCCAGTTTTCTTGACGCCATCATTAGGGCCAACGCCAATTTTTCCAAGGGAAGATACCTCGTTTCGGCTGGGAGAAGAGTCTTGCTTACATAAAAGACCGGCAAGTGTTGGATGCCTTCAGCACGCACCAATATCGCGCTGACTGCATGTTGAGAGACAGCCAAATAGAGGTACAACTCTTCGCCTCGTTGAGACGTGACCAAAATAGGGGCCGAAGAGAGATATGCTTTCAAGTCTACTAGTACGCGGTCGCACTCGTCATCCCAGAAGAACTTGGACTTCAAAGTTTTGAAGAAGGGCCTGCAACGATCAGAAGACCGACTGATAAATCTGTTCAACGCGGCTGTCATCCCGACAAGATGTTACACGTCTTTCGTGGAGTTGGGACGCTCTAGGTCTTGTATGGCCTTGATCTGTGATGGGTCAGCTTCAATCCCTCGATTTGTGACCAGAAAACCCAAAAACTTTCCGGTGCCAACTCCGAAGGCGCACTTTGTGGCGTTCAAGCGAAGCTTGTGGAGCTTAAGTATGGCGAACATCTCTGCAAGGTCGGCGAGGTGTTGAGACTTCTCCTTACTCTTCACCACCATGTCATCGATATAGGCCTCCATTGTTCGGCCCAGAAGAGGAGCGAACATCTTCGTTACCATCCTCTGAAAAGTTGCCCCGGCGTTCTTTAGTCTAAACGGCATGACTTTATAACAATATAAGCCTCTGGAGGTTGTGAACGATGTGACCTCTCTGTTCGGTTTATACATGGCTATCTGGTGGTAGCCGCGATATGCGTCCAGGAAGCTAAACCTCTGATGGCCAGCGGTTAAGTCCACCAGCTAGTCAATTCGTGGGAGGGGAAAACTATCCTTGGGGCAAGCTCGATTGACAGTCTTGTAATCAACGCAGACTCGCCACTTGTCGTTCTTCTTCGGGACAACCACCGTGTTAGATATCCACCGGGGGTACTGCACCTCCTCTATGGCACCAGCTTCCAACAAATTTTTCACTTCTTCTGCGACCACTTCAGCATGGTGCAAGGCTGAGCGGCGCATCCTTTGAATGACTGGCCGTGCATTAGGGAATATATTCAACTGATGACAAATGAAGCTCGGGTTGATGCCGAGCATGTCGTAAGGCATCCAGGCAAAGGCCTCCAAATTGGAAACTAAGAAGTTTACATAATCCATCCGCTCGGCGCTAGACAAGGATGATCCCAAGAGGAAGAACTTAGTGGGATCGTTCTCGTCAATTCGCACTTCTACCAAATCTTCGACCGACTTTTCCTCGGCCTTTCTTCCTACGTCTTCAAGGACTTCTTTACCCTCGGGCCCTTCAATCATTTGGACGAACCCTTTAGCCGCTCGGCTGCCATTTACCGCAACGAAGCATTGTTTTGCCATCACCTGGTTCCCCCAAACTTCCTCTATTTGTCCGCTCGGTGCCGGAAAGTGTATGACTTGGTGGAAGGTCGAAGCAACTGCTTGCATGGCGTGCAGCCAACCCCTCCCTAAAATCAAGTTGTAAGTTGATGGAACTTTAAGCACCCAAAATTCTACTTGCTTTACGACCGATCCTGCTTTGACCGGCAAAATAATCTTTCTGATTGGCCATTTTGGCTGTGAGTTGAAGCCGACCAAAGGGGACGTTGTGGAGGCCAAGTCCTTGTCTTCTAACTTCATTTGTTTAAACGCGTCATAATACATAATTTCTACTGGACTCCCCTGGTCGATCAAGATTCTCTTGATGTCAAAGTCCTTGACGCGAAAAGTGACTACTAAGGCATCATTGTGCGGCATCTGAACTCTTTCCAAGTCATTGGTTGAGAATGAAAGGATATCCTTTTCTTCGGTCTTTCCTTTTTTCATAGCGGACTGAACAGAGAGCACTTCCCTCATATGCTTGGCCTTCTTGATCATCCCCCTTAGCTCGCAAACCCTGGCCGGTTCAATGATTCCATGGATGACGTTGATTACACCTTGTGGGGGCGCTTCTAGGGCGGCCAAGCCGTTTGGCTCGACTTGGTCTGCTGGCGTGGCCTTGATGCCCCCATCTATGTATTGGTCAAGATACCCTGTCGCCACCAACTCTTCTAAGTGTTGTTTAAGCGGCAAGCAGTCCTCTGTGCGGTGCCCCCGTTCTTCATGAAAGGTGCAGCGATATTTTGAATTGAAGCCCCTCTGCGCGCTCCCCAATTTGGTCGGCCAACGGACGAAGGGTTCACCTCGAATCTCACTCAAAATGCGGTAGATGGGGATTTTAAATACCGTGGTGATCCCAGTCCGTGCCTTCAATTTTGTTTTGGCATCCTCCGCTGCATCACGGAGAGGGTCAGCCCGGTCGTTTCGGCGGCCCTTGTTTCTGTCATCACGGTTTGGACCATGGCGCTGGTCTTTCGATCGGTTGTTTGGGCGGTTATCCTCCTGCCTAACCGAGTGAACTTTCCCCGCAACCCTCCTGTCCGCCGCGACCGGATTAACCTTCTCGGTCGCAGAGGCGGCATCATCCTCCACACAAATGTGCTCATTGATCCGCTGCATCAATGACTCCATGGTTGTAGGTTGATGCATCGTGAGTGAATCTCGCAGCCTATGTCCGATTGGTAGACCCCGTTTGTACTGAGTGATCGCCAGATTGGTGGGGCAGTCGAGGATCTCATTGTATGTTTCCCAATATTTCGCAATGTATGCCTTCAACGAACATCCAGACTCCATCTTGACGCCCAGGAGATGGTCGACCTCCTTCGGCGTTCGTGTGTTGGTCTTGAATCTGGTGACGAAGGCTTCCGCTAGTTGCTGCCACCCCTCAATACTCCCCTCCGAGAGCCTTTCGAACCACTTCAAACCCAGCTTTCCCAAGCTTGCTGGGAATATGAGGCACATCAAGGCGTCATTCCACCGATGTCCAGCCATTACTTGTCGGTAATGGCTCACATGCATGTATGGATCCGTCTTGCCGTCGTACAAAGTGAACTTTGACTGGTGGAATCTGGCGGGGAGCGGCGTACTCTCAATCTCTGGAGACAGTGGTGTGGCTGTAAGTCGCGCCAGTTCTTTGTCCACCAGCACAGGGGCCATCACTTTGGGGGCTGGCATCGCCATTTTCTCACTGTAACGAGCTGGAATGTTTAACCTCTGGAATGCCGGCACTCTCCTAGCCTCCCGACGGCGCGCCCTCTCCTCCAATACATCCCTCAAGTCCCTGGAACGTGTGGAGAAAGAGGATTCGGACGTCGGCGTCGGGTGTGAGAGGCGGTAGGTGTTGTCGTGAGAGAGGGACCTGCCCTCCCCTTGGTTGAAACCTCCAACCCCATAGTTCCTCGTGATGGAGAGAGAAGGAGTCTTCCCCTGGCGGCGACTACTACAACGAGGGGATGGGATGCGCTTACTAAGGTTGCCCTCTCTAGCGACACCCTTCTCTTTAATCTGGTGTTTCAGCAGCTCCATCTCCGCCGCCATCTTGCGAATGACGGCGTCTTGGTCCTTGAGTTTGTGCTCCAGGCGCTGCGCATGGGACTCCCCCGGCGTCTGTGGCCCCCAGGACTCTGCGAGCGATCATCACTTCCTCCGCGTTTGTCTCGCGCACTTCGCGAAGGAGTCTCTAGGCCCGCCATGGCTGGAATATTCAGAGGACCTTCTCTCAAGCGGACGTACTCAGGTGTGCCGCCATCGATGACGGACAGTGGGGCTTCGCCATTGTTGGCCATGGAAATGGTCGAAGAAGCTCTGAGAACAAGGGTTGAGTATCAAAAAACTTCCCACAGACGGTGCCAATTGTACGGGGGTGAGATATCCTCTACTTTCCGTACTCCTTGTACTCTGAGCTTCTCTTGACAGCGTCTACCTGGCAACACAGAAATGATGAGCTGCCCGGCGGTAGTGTGCCGGATAGACCCTCCAACGATCAAGTCAGTTCACTTGAGGAAGAGGAAGAAGACTGAGAGAGAGAGAGTGTTCTCTTTTTGGGAAGAAGTTGCATACCTCTAACGTTCGCCCTCCTCCCTATTTCAAGGCTGGCCATGCAGCCTCAAGATCATGCGCACACTACCTCTGCTGTCCTTCCCAAGACAGGTGGCAGTACTCGCCTCTCACCACCTTACGCGTGTAAAGGCTTAGTCCTCCCAACAGTACACGCAGAACTGCCTAACGGTATTGAGGCGTATGTGGAGCAGATGTCCCTTCCTTCGTGCCATTGGCCCAGGTGGCAGACCTGACCGCAATACCACGACCGGCCTATTTCCCAAGAAGAACTATCGCTACAGGCGCTCAACCACGCTATGCCCCACCGGACTACCCCTTGGCAAAGGGGCGGCGGGGGGGACGCCCATGGACCGGGCTGGAGTTAACCGGTTCGTTGTGGCATACCGGTCACGAGGCATGCCGGCCCCCGTCCGTTCTACCTTCATCCGAGGTTATATTGAATCTTCCCATCTCGGCTCACCGGTCAGAGACGCGTCATCCCTCCCTTGTCCATAGTTTAGCCCGAGCTATCCGTAGCTCGGTCTTGCCTCTTAGCTGTGCGCACCGCCGAATATTTGCTAGTCGCAGCTCGGCCAGGCTTGGTTTCCACCCGGTCAGCCGATCCTCGAGACCGAGCAAAACAGACCCGTCCAATCCCTGCTCGGCCGTACTAACGGCGCAAATCTCCCCTCTCAGAAGAGGTTGCAGACATTCGTGACTACAATTGTCTCATAAATAGAATTCAGGACTTTTCAGATAAAAATCTTAGAGCAGGACTTGAAGTACTATATGTCTTGTAAACAGAACTTTTTGATAATTAACTCATAAATAAATAAATAAAGGAAGGGGGTTAAAAAGACCAAGTCAATATAAGAAAGTCCATATCTTGACTAGCATGGGTTGGTGCAAATATGTCTATCTAAACAACTGTTCCATTGGGTTCATATCAATCACCCTTTGGCCTGGTGACAATCGGTGCAAGATGGAGGTAGGATATGCTTTGGCGGCGGGATATGCTTTGGCGGCCAAGTATTGAGCCGAGGGGTGGTTGTTGAGGCTTTGAAAATTGCAATTGTTGAGGCACTTCCAAGAGTTGGTGAGACAATTCATATTTTAATCAAAATTTTAAAAAAAATATATTTGTAATTTATTAAAAAAATTAAGATGGTGGTTATGGGGGTGGGTAGGGCTAACAAATGGAGAAAAAAATTTAGGCTTGTATTATTAAATCAATCAAAGTTAGAATAAATTTGGCTTGTAAAATTTATTTATTTAAATAATATAAAATGTGTTATATATTTATATTTATTACAAAATAATATTTAACGAGTCAATCGGATTATTGAATCAATTTTTTTTAATCTTTTCCATATCCTCCTCTTCCAGGCATGAGGGTAATTGATGAGCTTCAGAATGGTCCTCAGATCGACCTCCTAATGTTGGGAGAGGATAAATATCGACATCACGAGCTCGGCGACTTCACCACCTTCTTAGATACTCGGGTGATGATGCCTCTTACCCTGGGCGTGGTTTATGCTGTTCCGGAGGTTGCTAGTGCTGATGTTGCGGCTTGCGATACCCCTCCTAGAGGTGCTCATGTCATTGCTCCCATTCCTGGATTTCCCGTGATTCCCACTGAGATCATGTACATGCGTTCAGATGGAGTGATTGAGCAGATCCTGCTTGAGCATATCAAGGAGAGGGACCGCAGGCAAGCGTTCGCTCCTGGCATGGAGCAGGTACACATTTCTTTATGCCTCTGTACACTTTATCTTGTTTTGTTTTCTACCATTTCTATTCATTGTTCTCTATTACTTCTGTCTACCTCTCTCAAATTCTATTTCTTTTGCAGATGCCCTGGGCATATGTTGATGACCTCATTCAGACAACCGACTGCTCCTTATGGTACAAAGGAGACAGACCGCTTTAGTCATTCATGGGATTGAGGCATACTTTGTCTATAGTTCACTGTTGATGCCATGATGTTTATATTCCTATTAGTCCATACTGATACATGTACTCTTTTCACCTTAAGCTAGCGCCAGCAATACCCGCAGGATCTTTTTCAGCTTAGAGAAGAAGGAGACGGGGCCCAATGAGGGCTTGAGGGGGAGTCGATCGAGGGAGAGGCCGAGTGAAGCAGTGTTCACCTTCTAAGGAATCTTTTGATGGGTCTACAACCCCTGAGGACGAGGGAGAGGAGGTTGATTTGCAATCCAATAGCCCCAGCGATGATAGTGATGCACCTTCTCTGCAGCCGAGGAGGAAGAGGGCGAGGATGGGCTATTGATGAGGATGATGATTTTTTTTTTTTCTTTGTAGTTAAAGACTAGGTTCAAATAGATCATTTTGTTTTTTGTTTAAAAGATTTTCTTTTGTTTTTTTGCTCTATAAAACAATGATCAGGGTTGAACTCGCCAATTATAAAAGACAAGTTTTTTGTTAAATGATTTCCTTGCACTATGTAATGAATGGTATTTGCATGTGATGAATGACGTAGCCCTTGCATGATAACTTCATATAAGACTTGCTCTTGCATTCATTTGAATCAGATAACTACCCATAACCGGACAAAATTGTGAAATACAACTCGATAATGGGAAAACAAAACAAAAGCAACTCGAAAATATCAAAAAACATTTAGTACAAACAAAACAAGACTCAAAATACAACTGTGGTATGTCAAGGCAAAAGTTGGCCTTTCCTGCAACTGCACTGCTCTGAGCCATCATTTAGACCTGGCCGGCCAAAATATGCACGGCCAGGCGTCACTGAGGCACGGTCGGGCCTCAATGTGAGGTCGGTCAGTACTGCCCAGCTGTCATGCACTGCTCCTTCTTATCTTCTATAAATAATGCTCCTGTGCTATTCTTCTGGCTGAATAACAAGTCTTTGATATTTTGCCCTTAAAATAGAGACATTGTGCAACAATAGGCTCCGAGACTGGATAGTCACTTTAAACGGCTTGAAAAAGGTGAATTTTCACGATTTTGGTTTAAATGCCCTTTTTCCTCTGAGTTGCACTTCTCTTTGCCTTCCATTCTTACATGCTGCTGTTCGATGTTGGAATTCGATCACACATGTATTTCAATTAGGATCTCAAGAGTTGTGTCCGACACTCAAGGAATTTTAAGCTTTGATGGAGTCTCGACGTGACGAAGAAATCATATCGCAGCCCCGTTTTGGCCATACTCAAGCTTTGGAACGAAAGTGTGAGTTAACATTACATGAGGCTTAGTCTTTGGTACATAATGGGAAGCTAGACATCCCCGGTTTAGTTCATCAATTTTCCATTGTTGGAGACAGGAGTGACCTTCTTTGGCGAGGTCGCCGGCAACATGTTCTCTGTTTATGTTTTCTTGCACAATTCCTCCTTGCCCCTAGTTTCGACGGAGTTAGCATCCGATTGATCGAAGTAGCTCAACGTCTGAAAAAGGGTAAAAGTTGCATGGGTTTGGTATTGGCAGAAACCTTGATGGGTTTAGATGCTTTCCGTCGAGAAGAGACCACCTAGCTGGCAAGGATTCCCCTGCTTCTCCAGGTATTATTTTTCACCCTTCTAATTTATGATTCTTACACCACTCAACTCGCATTCTCTGTTTTTCTCTTAAAACCCCTTTTCCTTACTTTTCTCTCACTGTACACCTCTCTAGTCTTTAATCTCTCTTATTTTTCATCCCTTCCCAGGTATGGCTTATGTATAAATTGTAAATAGCTACTCCTTGTCCTAAGTATTCGGCCCGAGCTTACTTTTTTCGTTCACGACTAGTGGATTTCGCCTAAAAAGGTTTATGGTGTAATTGGATGTGCAGCTGGTCCGCAGCTGACATAATTTGGCGTTGCCCTTGGCTTAATTTGGTAGAGATGAGCTACAGTATGTCCCGACAGTCGGGTGTAGAGTTGATTGGCTTCACATATTGCGTATTCTATTTTCCTCTTTGGTTCAAACGTCAATTCGGGCATGATAAAAAACGACCTGATGAGGGAGTGGAATACACAGCTTCATTCCCAGTTCACGCCTCGCACCTGCCCCGGTATCTTGCGGCCTGGAGGACGAGAGAAATTATGGCCCCTGCCATCAGTTTCAATTACACCTTGACTGAGGTGTGTTTGGCTTGGCTTGAAGAAGACGCAGAGGTTAGACCATCTTTGGCATAGGGCCACCTGACATAGCAGTGCCCCTAGTTTTACTACTTTGATCTTTTCTTTTCAAGCTTAAGATGTAAAAGCACCTTTGATCTAAATCAAAGAGTTTAGAGAATGTACTTGTGTTAAAATCAAATAAATTAAAGTTGCAAGTACTGAAAATTTTTCTTTCGGTCCCAAAAATGGTCCAAGTTGTAAAAGGGTAAAATTTTGAACAAAATCAACTTTTATTAGAACTTTTCAAAACAATTTTCGGAATCACCACTTGACATCCACAAAATTGATTCTCAAGATGTACAATCCCGAATCAAAAGATCATAACTGCCCCTGATTGCATATCACTGTTGCTCAGTATTGTAACAAGCTTTTCTTCCCAAAATGAAGATCACAATCGAACTAATAGATGATGAACAAAGATGATCTAATCAGGAAAATGAATAGGACAGTTGAGTTGGAGATAGTTACGGCCGAACTTCAGAATGAAGTTGCCTATGTATCCCAAAGAGGGGAATCAGGCCTTACGTAGTATGGTTAAGGTTCACTCAAGTATTAACTCTCTTCTTTTGCGCTCTAACTTTTGCCAAAGTCACCCTTTAGGGTTTTTAAACTTGCGAGCTCAGTTTTTCTTTATTTATAATTTTTTATGCTCTAACTTTTGCGTAGGTCACACTTTTAGGTTTTTGGCCTAGCAAGCCTCTTAAGAGTAATATTTCTACAACTTGTCCATATTGATCGGTTGTGAGAACTCTAGGCCATCCAAGTCCATAAGAATAACCACTCCTCCTGACCAGATTGACTTGATGATATAAGGACCAGTCCAATTGGGCCTGAACTTGTCCCTAGGGTCATGGATGGGAGCTCGGTTGTCTTTCAGTACCATGTCCCCTTGCTTGAGATTCATGGACTTAACTTTCTTGTTAAAGGCTCTAGCAATTCTGCGTTGGTAGCCCTAGACATGATACAATGCCCTTAATCTTCTCTCATCAAACAACATTAAGTCCTTGAACCTTCTCCGTTGCCAGTCCACTTCTGTTATCTGACACTCAGCCATAACTCGTAGCGACGACACTTCAATTTCGATCGACAAAATAGCCTCCATCCCGTAAATGAGAGAATAAGGGGTTGCCCCTGTTGATGTTTGGATTGAAGTTTTATAGCTTCAGAGCGCAAATGGCAGTTTATCTAGCCAGTCCCTGTAAGTTTCCACCATATTCTACAGAATTCTCTTGATATTTTTGTTTGTAGCCTCAACAACTCCATTGGTTTGTGGCCTGTAGGTTGATGACCTATGGAAAGCCACGTTACATTTCTCAAGCAAGTCTATCACCTCTTTCTTGAAGTGCAAACCATTATCAGAGATAATCTCATTTGGAACTCTATACCGGCAGATGATATTGTTCTTGATGAACATAGCCACATGCGACGCTTTTAACACAGAGTAAGACTAGGCCTCCACCCATTTCGTGAAGTAGTCGATTGCTACCAGAATGAACTCATGCCCATTTAATCCCTTTGGTGTGACTGCACCATGGTGAAGTCATGTTGTAGAGCTTCGACGGTGAAATGTTCATGTGATTGGCACGAATCTGGCATTTGTGGCAGCGCTAAACAAAACCAATACAATCCTCTTCCATGGCTGACCAGTAATAGCCTCGTCTAAGGGTTTTTCGGGTGAGCATCACAACATTTATGTGGGCTCTGCACTCTCCTTTGTGAATGGCCTCCATAAGGCGCTTTGATTCCTTTTCCTCAACACACAGTTTGTGCACTCCCAAATGGCCTCTTTTGTACAACTTGCCCCTACAGATGATAAATTGGATGGCCAGACGTCGTATTCCACTTTTGTCCTTTGTAGTTGCTCCTGGTGGATACGCCTCATTTTCCAAGAAATTCCAAATATTGTAGTACCAGGGGTTCTTGTCTGAAGCCTCATCTATCACCGCAATGGTTTCATAGGCCGGCGTGTACATCTGTTCAATAATGATCGGACGCATCCTGACTCCCAATAGAATGTCTACCATAGAAGATAGAGTTTCTAGTGCATCAGCAAAGCGGTTGTTCTCCCTTAGCAGATGGGTAAACATTAGTTTTTCAAACCTCGGAATTAACATATCCAAGACCTGATGGTAAACCTTCATTTTCTCCTCCTTAACTTACCAATCTCTGTTGGCTTGAGACACAACCAAGTTCAAATCCCCAATGACATCCAACGTTTTTGCCCCTAGTTCCAGGGCGGCTTTTAAACCAGCAATACATGCCTCATACTCTGCTTCATTGTTGGATAGTTTGAACCAGAGTTTGAAGGCTAAGCATATATGGGAGTCATTGGGTGCTATCAGTAACACACCGATCCCATAGCCGTCAAAGTACATCATCCATATTTTCTCCTCTATTTGCAGAATATCTTTATTTGGAAAAAAGTACTGCACCGCTTCATCCCCCTTTACTGGGTGATCTGCCAAGAATTCCGCTACAGCTCTCCCTTTAACCGACTTGTGTGTGACATATTTGAGATCAAATTCGAAGATAAGAAGCAACCAATGGGCTAGCCTACCTGTAAGTGCTGGTTTCTTAAAGAGATATTTGATGGGATCTAATCTCGAAACCAGGATTACCAAATGAGCTAACAAGTAGTGCCTCAACTTCCGAGTAGCCCATATAAAGGCTAGGCAAGCTTTCTCGAGGGAAGTGTAACAGGCCTCATAATCCTGCATTTTCTTGCTAAAATAGTAAACGACTTTCTCCACCTTGGCCTTCTACTTCTGAGCCAACATACACCCTATGGTTGAATTCGTGACTAACAGGTACAAAATCAAGGGTTTTCCCGGTTCTGGCAGTGATAACAAAGGTATTGCTTAACCTGCTCAAAAGCGAACTGACAGCGATCATTCCATTGGAATTTCTTTCCTTTTTTTAGGAGACCAAATAGTGGTTCACAAGTCAAGATTAATTTTGAAATAAACCGTCTTATGAATTGCACTTTACCCAGAAAGCCGGGTACCTCCTTTTCAGTCCTTGGTGGTGGCATTTCTAAGATGGCCTTGATTTTGGAAGGATCTACCTCAATTCCTCTCTGTGTGATCAGGAATCCCATCATTTTTCCTGTTGTTATACTGAAGGTGCATTTTTGAGGGTTCAACCTCAATTTATACTCTCTGATCCGCTGAAAGAATTTTTCTAAGGCAGTGTAGTGGCCCTCTCGATCTTTGGACTTGACAATCATATCGTCCACATACACCTCAACCTTTTTGTGGATCATGTCGTGCAGAATGGTAGTTGTAGCCCTTTGATAAATGGCCCCAACATTCTTCAACCCAAATGACATGACTCGATAGCAGGAGGTGCCCCACAAAGTAGTGAAAGTGATATTTTCCCTATCCTTGGGTGCCATTAGGATCTGGTTATACCCGGAAAACCCATCCACGAATGAGAGCAATGCATGGCCCGTGGTGAAGTCTACTAACTCGTCAATATGCAGCAGTGAAAAATCATTCTTTGGACTAGCCTTATTTAGATCCCTGAAGTCGACACAGACTCTGATTCTGCCATCCTTCTTTGGGATTGGAACAATATTGGCCAACCACATTGGATACTCAGATACAAGCAAGAAACCTGCCTCAATCTGTTTGGTAACTTCTTCCTTGATCTTCAAAGCCCAATCTAGGCCAACTCTGTGCAGCTTTTGTTTAACTGGTCAGGTCTCAAGGTCAAGAGGGATCTAGTGCTGTACAATCTCAAGATCAATTCTAGGCATGTCTTCGCAAGACCATGCAAAAACATCTTTGAATTTTTTTAATAAAGCGATTAAATGCTCGGGCTCCTCCGAAGAAAGCGTGGACTCGATTTAGACCAAGCGAGGATCTTCCTCAGTACCCACGTTAATAGATACGATTTCATCTGTATAGGGCTTAACACGCCTCTCCTCCTCATGATCAACCAAAATTTAAAAAAATCATGGAATTTCTTCCTCTTCGTTTATGTCAAAATTTTGAAAATTAAGATTAGTACAACAAACCGAAGGCACATAGAAGTAGCCAAAGTCCACAACATTCCCATTTAAAAAGTCTGGATCTTCGATTATAGTAGACTCGAAAGAAAAGCTAAAAGATGACCTGGACAGGACGTTGGTATTCGGGTTACCACTCTTAGAAGTACCAGGAACTCAAATCTGACTCTGACTCCACAGACTCACTGGAATTAGATTCGAACTCACTATCCGATCTAGTACTATTGATGATGCCTTATTTAATCTTCCAGACTAGGGATGGAGCCTCAGACGCATCCATGATAAGATTGGAGAAATCTGCTGCTGGGTTATCCCCGATCATTGAGATAGTAAAGCTTTCCCCTAAGTTGGCGATCTCAGCTCTAGTAGTAGAACCAGTAGGTCAACCAGTGCTTTTTTCAGCAGCTCTTCCTTTTCGATGTCCAGGCTTGCAGTCTTGCCTTGATCTGTGCTAGGGCTTAGGTCTGCTTGTTCATCCTTGTCTTCTGGTAACTGGTGTTTGAAGAAGATCTCGAACCCCGGATACCTTGTTTTTGTTTCCTAGTCATACTAGGGCTCTGGGAATCCATAAAAGGGGAAGTCTTCCCCTTGGCAGACAAAACATTTATTCAAGGTCCCTTGTATTGGTTTGTGGACTAACTCATATTGCTTCCCATCCCTCTTTGGTTTCAGTCTTCCTCGCAACTCCTGTCCTTTTCTTTGCCAATCTACATCAGTAGATTTGTGTCCCAGCTTGAAAGCGTAAGGGTTGTGACTCATCTCCTTGGCGAGAGTGCCACCCTTCCTACCACTTCGGCCTAGTCCTGATCCGGGAATATGCCCCTGTTTGTTCATCGTGTAGATGGATTGCGCGCTCACCTTTCCACGTATTATTAGAAATCATACATGGGGAGGAGGATGTGTTCCTTTTTGGCTTCTCTTTGGCAGAAGCCCAGGTGGTCCAAACCATCATGGCGGATGGCGATGGGCGAAAGCTCGGGTCCTACCATCCCATTTGAACACTGCTTGTATCCTCCTCTTCGAAGAAGTACAAATCCTCCAGATCCTCCTCCAGATCAGCCAAATCCTCTTCTAAGTCAGCCAAGTCATTTAGGCCTTGTTCAGGCCGATCATTCTGATGTTGCCCTAATTGGCCTTCCGTGATAGCATTAATATTGAGAAAGTTCGACAATGTGACTACTGGCTTCGGCCGATTGATGGCTACAATGTATAAATAGGGATCGTACTCCTCTGCGAGCGAGATCCCCTTCTCTATAATATGGGTATCAGACGACCCTGTCTTCAGTACATTATTCTCTTTCTTCGTTTCTATTGCCACAGGCCTTGTGGTGTTAGATCCATCATGCACATGTCTGTGTCTTCTGGAATAACCACCTCCGGTTTTGGTAGGTGGGATAAGGTAATATATGTACTAGGATTGAAGGTGGGCGGTAGTGTATGGATGTGGTTAATGTTTCTGGGTGGGGAAATTTGGTTTTGTGTAGGAAGTTGGTTGGTTGTTACGTTTGGTTTAGCGAGTGGGGCGATGACTTTGTTGTCGATGAGATCCTGGATCTCATGACGTAAACAGTAGCACAGGTCCATGGGATGGTCATGTTGTTGGTGGAAGATGCAATATGGGGTAGGGTCATGTTTGGGCGGCAATGGGTCTGAAAGTGGACGAGGATCGAGAGTCTTAAGATGCCCCTTTCCCATTAATAGTTTGAGGATGCGGGCTAGTGTAGACACCCCAATTTTGACCACTCATAAGACTTAGGTGTTTGATTTCCAACACTCAATGATGAAAGTTACATTGTGTAAATGGTTTGAAATCTCGACAAAGAAAATTCGATTTCAAGCTTTAAACAATCCCAACTTGTCATATCCACGCTATTTCAACCCTAGAAACTCAGTTTTGAACATTATACCAACCTGCATTGAACTTGAAAGAGAGGAACAATGGAAATGCCCTGAGCCCGGCCGTGCCTCAGTGATGGCCGGCCGAGCATCTTGACTTTGCAAAGCAGATTGTGTAAGTATCTGCCAGCTGTCTATTTCAGCAGATATTTTGATTTGCAGTTCAGTCTCTATAAATACGAGGTTGTTGGATTGAGGTAAAGAGGTTGAAAGTTTGAAGAGAGTGATATATTTCAAGGTTTAGATATATCAAAGTATAAGAATCTAAAGAGTTTAAATCCTTCTTTCATCTTCCTATTTTCATAATCTATATATCATCCATCCACACCATATCAACATAGAGCTTGGACTTGGAACTTGATTGAGATTTTGAAAACCATAACTCGGTGTTGGAATCAAGTTTGTCAACAAAGAGCTTACCTCTCTTTCAAAGGTAGAATTTTGCACCTTCTTCTTTCATCTTCTTGTAATCTTTTCTTTTATTTTTCTTGCCTTGATATACTAATTTTTAGAGTTGAATTGAGGCCCAAAAAACATGATTTGAGGTCTTGATATTGGAGGGGTTAGCCACCCCTCCTTAGGTTTTGTTCCGTAGCTTTTTCTCTACTCTTTTAACTTTGCTTTTAGCTATTGTTTTTCACCTATTATGGGCTATTTTAGGTCTATTTTAATTTATGTAAATAGCTTATGCTTTGACTAGTTTGCTTGTTGTCTCATAAGTTTGCTTGTATAGCTTGTTGCATGTTTATTCTAAGATTTTCTCTTTAAGTAATTTCCTTATTTAATAATCTCATTTTAATAATTGAGTTGTTACTCATGTTTATAGTCTCTTTCATTTATCAATTTTTGTCAAAAATTGTACTCGAGATCATCAAGCAATCAATTTGCTCGTTGATGGTTTTGAAATCAATTTCAACCTTCTCTCGAGGCTTTCCCATGACAAAGAAGTGTGAGAGGGACAAACAGAGTCCAACACTATTTTCACTTTGGAGCACCAAATGAAATTTTGCATGAAACTGAGGCACGATCGGCCTTCCTTAGGTCCGGCCGGGTGTTAGTGAGGGCTGGCCGGGCATCAATGAAATGTGAGGCAGTGTGTTGTGCAGAAACAGAGGGCAGTGGCTGAAAGTGAAAACAAAACAATCTGGGCAGACAATGTAGCTTTTGGATGCTACGCATACGAGCATTGTGCATCTTCGGATTTGTAACTCATTATTTAGTTAGTTATTAATTCATTTGGTTCTGTAATAATTAGTTTAATTTGGACTATCAGACATTGATTCGGACCCTTCTGCGTGAGGATAAATATGTAATAATGTGTATGTTTTCCAACCCCACGTCTTTCTCCCTTTTATTTCCCAGCTTATGATGGTTAGTTTAGTGCATCATGTTTCGTTTAGCATACTTCATGTTTGCATCCACTTGTATTACATACATTAAGGCTTGGTTCATCATTCTAATCGCATTGTTATTTCAATTCTTCTTTGAATACATGTTTAACCGCATGTTATCAAATTGATCCATATATCATATTAGTAATCGAGCCTAGTAATTGCATATCGTATGCGTTGCATTAGTCATGTTGCATAGGAATCATGAATTTTTCTAACTAGTTTCTCTTTTGGCTTGGAGTACGAGGTAAGCTTTTATTTGCTTTAGCATGATGCATGAGTGTGATTATTTCTATATCTAGCATGCTTACCATGAGGCTAACTGCTTAATTGATAAACGGCTTGAATGCTTGTGGATGAAGGCTATTTGCTTGAATTGGAATAATTTGAGTAATGTTCATATGCGATCACTTTTTCAAGTGGTACATATTCAAAGAACTTTTTTTTTAAAACAAACATGAATCAAGTGTTCCAATGCTTGCAAAATTAGTCTATATTTGTACGCATCACATAGTAAAGTTAGTTTTATAACTGGAACAAGAGCATATAATGTAAATAAGAATTACATCATGATTAGTAGAGGCCAATCTTTGATCGGGCGAGTGGGGTGTTCAATTCATGGCTTTCCCCTCTCGTACCTAAGTTCTCGAACCAAGACACTTTGGTAACGACGGACTAATGGCCGTTGGCACGAGTCTCGGGTTTCCTAAATTTTTCAAAACAAAAAATTCAGGTGGCGACTCTATAAATCTGGCAAAGAAGCCCATTTTTGGCATTTGATTCAAAACATCTATTTTCCAAAAGAATTGTCAGATTTGGACTCTTTTGCATTTTCATTGTCTCACATTGCATTTGTGAAATAAAATTCAAAACCACAAGTAGAGGGCTTATTCACCTTCTAAAAGGAGCGCGGAAAAGTCGAGCTACAATTTCTAGTGACTCCGCTGGGGAATTTAGAGAACTTGACTCGAACTTCATGATGTGAAATTTTATCTACCTATATATGTTCTTTGCATTGCATTTGCATTGGTGTGCCTAAGTCACTGTGTTTGCCATCTGCTATTCCTGAACAGTTTGCCAGAGGCTCGCCTAAAAGGCTTGCCAAAAGGCTGACCGGCTGTGGCCTCTGCCACGATGGAAACACAACCCTTGGATCTAGACTACCATTGTGCCGTTTGATCCTCCTTTCACTTCTTGGTGTTAGGTGTGTGTGGTATATTAGATAATCTTACTGAGGTATCCTGTTTTGACCATTCGACCTAGTTGCATATAGTAAAGCTATAGTGACTGTTCCAAGCTAGGATAGGATGCTCACCCAAATACAGGTTTGTATGAAACTCATTGTTTGACACTCATTGTTTGAAATATTGCACCCTAGATCATGCCAAAAATCTAGGATAGGGTAATGTAGACGTCCCCGAACGCCCCGGGAGGAACGAGCTCCCGTTCTGTTCGATATTGGGCTCACTACAGCTCAGGACTCTAAAATTGTCACGGTTCGTAATCTGAACCAAAGAGTCCAAATCCGGCAAATCATTTTGAGAAAACAGATTTTGAAAGAAGTGCCAAACATGGACTGCTTTGCCAGATACAGAGTCGCCACCTAAATATTTTATTTTGGGGAAATTTAGGAAACCCTGACTCGTTTGCCTAAGGCCACGTGTCCGTCATCACCAAAGTTGCCTCGGCTCGGGAACTTGGGTACGATTGGGGAAGGTCACTTCGTGAGCACCCCCGATCGCCCGATCAAAGATCGGCCTCTACTAACCATGATATATATTTTTGAAAACTTTGTGTGTCCTTAATCCGGTTATTAGCCTAGGTTACTATGTGATGCACACAGCATACAAGTATAGACTGGATCGCCTGAATTGGAACAAAACATTTCATGCTTTTTTGTTTGAAAATGGTTTGATGGTGCTACCCGCAAGTAGGCTAAGACGTGGATTTGCCACCCTCGGGTGTGTGGTTTTGTCCAGTATGTTAGTGGGCTTAAAACGAAACATTGATGAATTGTTCCAATCCAAATAACCAACCTTCACCACAGGCATTTAGGCAACGTTATATCACATAAGCAATTAGCTGGTAAGCATGCTATTCATGCATCTCACTCAACACGCATGCAAGGATGCTAAAGCATAAAACTCACCGAGTACTCACAGCCAAAACAGAAACTACATTAGAAGTCATGCATATCCTAAGTATACAGAAATGCCTAATGCAACACATGCAAAAATGCAAACTATAGCAGGCTCGGCTATATTTAAACATGGCATATGAAATGCTACAGCTAACATGTATTCAAGTTAGATTTGAAATACTTATGCAGTTAGTATGATGCGCGAGCCCGGTGCATTGCAAAACAGATGAATGATGCAAACATGCTGTCATACTGTATGCTAATTGAAATATGCCCTAATCTAACCATCATAAGCAGGTAAATAAAAGGGAGAAAGACGTGGGGTTGGAAGACATACAACACACACACGCACACTTATTACAATTATGCGCTCGCACAGAGGGTCCGAATATATAGTATAGTCCCGAATAAAAGAATATTGCAGTCCAAATAATACACTCCAAATAATATACAAATTCCTAATTAATTAATCAAATTGACTAAGAAAGCTGTAAAACTGGCGTGCAAGCCAGGGACTGCCTTGCTCCTGATGAATGATGCATGTCTGGGCTGCCTTGTGCGGAAATCCACTGGGATGCCCCAATTAGCCTCTGTTTACACCTTTTCTTGAAATGCGCGCCAAACTCCAAAAAGTTACTGATTCTTCATTTTGCTGCAACAGAGAGCAGGAAAGGGGCATGGCAATGTATTTTCACAGATATCTGCATGCCTCGATCCTCGTGCCACCAATCACGCATATCGATGCATGATGGCAGAGAAGTCGAAATGTGCAACTTAATATAGAATGAATGCACGTGTAAACACAACAAGAACCTAACTCCATCATGGGTAATCCGGAGTGTCGGTGACTGGGAATTGAGACACGTTCTGTCACTCGGAGTACGTAACGCACCTCGTTTCCCGTGCCTGGGCTAACTTCTATCCCGAACACGATGCAATATGCATGATATGCATGAAATGCAACTAAGATACAGTCCTAACATACACAATGCTATGAAAATGAGATGTCTTGAAATGTGTGCACACAGGCACGCAAATCGAGAAAATGACAGAATGTGATCTAAGATACAACCTAGTATGCACTATGCTGTAAAAAAGAGATGCCTCGAAATGCGTACACACGGGCATGCAAACCGAGAAAATGACATACGCAGTGCAAATGACATGGAAATATGATATGGGCTTACACTAACATGAGAGAGCCTCAGCCACGCTCATATAAGAGGCCGATGGATGAAAGTGAAGTGCCTCGAAACGCGTGCACACGGGCACGCAAATCGAGGCAATGGCATATACAATGCAATATGGCTAAAATGGCATAAGAAATGGACCAAAAAGGGGGAAATGAAACTCACCCTTGAAGACAAGTCTTTGGTTGCTTCTTGGCTTGAGAAGTGATGCCTCCTAGCTGCTGGAAAGCCTCTCAAGCTGCTGGAAATGGAGTAGTGGTGGTGGTGCTTGGTGGTGGTGAAGAAATGAGGTAGAACTTAAGAGTTTTCAAGGAAAAATGAGAGAGATGGATGGAGATCTGTATGTATATGCTTGAAACAATTTTTCTCCCCTCTAAGACTAATCTTGGCAGCTGGTTATATGGACCAAGGAGAGGGAGAAAAGGGAGGGAAAGAGAGGGGAGAAAAGACCAAGTTCTCCCCCAAAGAGGAGAGGAAGAGGGAATGGAGGGGGAATGGAGAGAGAGAGAGGCCCCTCCGCCTCTGCCGATAGCCCAACATTCTCCTCCAACAGTTGTCCCCCAGATTGAGATATATTCTGGGGGAAACAGCTATACAGCTGTAAAGTGCACTTTGTGAGGATCATGACCGGCCAGCTTTTGGAGTTGCAGGTGGGCCGGCCGGCTAGGGGTCAAAAAGGTCAAGTTGATTTTCTGGCCGGCCACCACAAAAAGGTGTCCTCCCAGGTGCCCTCAACACAACCCTGTGGTTCAAAATTGGCAACTGTAAAACAGGAGAGAGAATGGGCCATTTTTAGGGGGGTCAAAAGGGTCAGATGGAATTACTGGCTGGCCACCAACTTTTGCTGTCCTCCCATGTGTGTACAACACAAATATGTGGTTCAAAGTTCAAGAAAAAGGCCCCAGGTTGTTCAACATTAGCTCGGAAATGAAGAAAAACGGGCGTCGGGGGGCGCCGGAGGAATAAAACTGGTTGCTGAAACAATTGCTGGCCTCCCACCCTTCTACGGCCTTCTTGGTGATAAAACAGAGGTACCTGCCAAAAATGAACGAAAACCGATGCAAAACGAATGTTCGGGGGCCAAAACGAGCAGTTCGGGGCCCCGAAAAATGCCTGTTAAACACCGAAAGTGGCATTCGGCCACGAAGTGGGTCTCTCAGACCCCAGTGTCCCTCAAAAGGGAGTAAATAAGATGTATGCCAAAAATCGGGGCAAACGGAGATGGTTAGGCGGTCCTGAACCGAGGCACACGGCCAACGGTCCCGAAAAACTGGAAACCGGACTCCGAAATGGGCAAAATGGCCTACGGCCACAAAATGTAGCCCACGACCACTGAGAGATGGTCTACGGGACCTCTCCCTCCCCTCAGGAAAAGAAACAGAGAAAACCGAGTCTGGTTCGCAAACCGAGGCAAGGCAGAAAAGAGGGTTCGGAAGTCCGGAGGCAGGGCTCACGGCCGCGACTCTGAGACTTCTAAACGAGCACGATATGCAACATCACCAAGTGCTCAATCGGTGACGTCTAAGTCTTAAGGTCGGTCAAAAATTGGGTGTCTACAGGTAACCCTACCCCCCTCATAGGAGTGTTTTGGCTTTTTTACTTGATATGTGCTTTTACAGTGAGACTGGATGGAATGGTTCATATCAGTATGAGTTTGAGAAACAGAGTTCAGTGGGGATTACAGTTTAGCTATGATTATTGAGAATTGGGGCCGAAGCGCTGTTTGGTTTTTGATTGTTGTTTTTCTTTTATTTTTTTTTGCTAGGTAGTTTACCATCTTAGCTTCAGAAAGACCCAATATTCCCCAAGTTGTGTGGACTCATTCTGATAGGCTTTGCAAAATTCAAGACCTTGTTGGTGGTCAGCCAGTGTTAGTCTCTCGATGAAGAAGGAACAAACAGGCATCAGTAACAGTACAAAGCGCCTCACAAAAACCTGTTCATATCCACAATTCACTAGTATCTCACCCACCTAAACCAAGAATGGCGCAGAACACAGAAGAAATTGCTTTCATGATGACAACTTTGAGAACCATGGATCAAAGGATAGTCGCACAGGATGAACTCATCGCCAATCTGCGACGCCCATCTGGGGCATCAGCATCTGTAGTGCATCCAATCTCGGTTGCTTAGCCAAATCTCGATCCCCATCTACCAGTGGAAAATCCCCAAATCCCAAATCCCTAGGAGATATTTCCACAGGCTCTAGTTTATAGACCCTCGGCACAGACCCATGGGGAACTTCTTCCCTTTGACATTAACGATGATCCAGCTATGATAAAATTACTAGGCTAGAGAAAACACTAAAAAAAAATCCCAAGGCTTCAATTCCATTCAGAATATTGAAGACGGGTACATTGAGGCTTCGGTTAGATTACCGGAGAAGTTTAAGATGCCCCACACCGATAGATTTGATGGAAGTGGGGATCCGATTGTACATGTCCACCTGTTTTCGGATGTTCTGAGGCCTATGGGTCTTTCTCGTGTCCAGAAATTGTCATTGTTCAAGAGAACTCTGTCTGATATAGCAACCATTTGGTATGCTAAACTGGAAGAATCTACTAAATAGAATTGGGAAGAGCTAATTGAAGGGTTCGTAAAACAATACTCTTATAACACTCAGATTGAGGTAACCATCAGTGAGTTGGAGGCCACTACCCAAAACCCCAAAGAATCTTTCACTGATTTTGTTGCTAGGTGGAGAGCCAAGGCAACTCGGATCACAAATAGGCCTTCTAAAAGAGAGCAAGTTCTGTTGGTAGTCTTGAATCTTGAACCTAATATGCTGCAAAGAATGATATTGGCACCGTCGTCTACATTTGCTTCACTACATGAGTTGGGGGTCCAAATTGAAAGTGCATTCAAAAAGGGTATCATCCACAGAACTAGTGAACCTGCAAGAAGACCATTCACCAGGAGTACCAATGCTAGAAACAACACTATTCCACGGCATGCAGATGTCAGTACCATTGTTACATCGGCCAAGATGGCTGATCCTTTCACTGCTGCCACAACCTCATAACCTTCACAAAATAATAGTCCACCCTGTAATCAAAGAATGTTTACCCCCTCCATATGACCCCGACCTATGCCTTCAAGCTGTTAATGAAAAAGGGACACCCTAAACCTCTCGATTCTCGTCCATTTCCAGACCCAATGCCACCCAAACACGACCTTACTCAGTATTGTATCTCCCACCAATAACATGGCCATCCCACGGATATGTGCTACCGTTTGTGTCATGAGATTCAGGATCTCATTGACAACAAAATCATTGCCTCACCTTCCAAACCAAACATAACAACCAACCCACTTTCTGCACATAACCAAGTCCCCCGCCCAAAAATATTAACCATATCCATACACTACCACCCACCTTCGACCCTAGCGCATACATTATCTCATCCCACTTACCAAAACCAGAGGTGGTTATTCCAGAAAGTACAGGCATGTGCATGATGGATTTAACACCACAAACCCAATCGAAGTCTGTGGCAGTAGAAAAGCCTGTGGTAGTAGAAATGAAGAGAGACAAGAATTCACTAGAGGCAGGGTCATCTGTTACCCGTGTCATAGAAAATGGGGCTTCACTTGCAGAGATGTATGATCTGAGCTTATACATCGTAGCCATTGATCAACCAAAACCAATAGTCATACTATCGGATTTCCTCAACATCAATGCTATTGGAGAAAATGAGCTAAGGTAGTGTTAGAATTGGAAAAGGATCTAGAGGATCTCTACTTCTTCGAGGAAGAAGATACAAGCTGTGTGCAGATGAGATGGTGTGATCGAAGCCATCCAGAAACAAACCATGGGTGGTCTAGTGATGAGGAGACAGATAAGGTAGAACAAACAGGAGAGACCAGGAAAGAAAAGGCTAAGGCAACACCATTGACTAGAAAAGAACAAGTGTTGAAGCAATTCCAGCAGGAAAGGATAGAAAAGATCCAAGGATAGATGGCCTTGAAACAAGAAAAAGGAAAAGGGAAAGAAGAAGCTAAGTCAACCATAATTACCGAAAAGACTGAATGAGAGCCTAGAAAGTTAAGAATGCTTAAACAATATTGGGATGAAGAAGCCAAAACCATCGTGGAAAAGGAATGGTGTGTTGAGAGGTGTGATGTAAACATGCTCCGGGTGAAGCCTGACAAAAGTTTGGCCATGACTGTGGGGGAGTGGTGGGAAGATAATGATTTGAGTTACGCATACACAGACGAAGGGTGGAACGCTACCCCTGACGATATGTAGTATACGGACGAGATTAATCATATGACCCGGAGTGGTCGGTATTTCAAACCCACAGCTTTAAATCAGCCAGAATCCTCCAAAAAAGAGGTTGAGACATCAAAAGAGAAGGATGATGAAGAAAACCTGGTCTTGAAATAGCTCAAGAAGATTCAGGTAGACATATCAATCTAGGGGCTGATAATGGTATCTCGGGAACATAAGCAGGCACTGTTAGAGGTAATGAATTGGACGAAATTGCCTATTGATACCACTGCAGACCAATTGGTATCATTGGTTACATTTGGGGACGTTATGCCAGTAATATCTTTTACAGATAAAGAGTTACCACCTGAAGGTGCCAACCACAACCGTCCCTTATATGTAACCTTGGAAATTCGAAACAAATGGATCCCGGTGGTGTTAGTTGACATCGGGTCGGCAATTAATGTGTGTCCAGTAAGAACTGCCTATGCCATCTGTTTGAGGCCGATTAACTTTACACCCACAACCCAAGCCTTCTGAGCTTATGACAATACAAGCCGGGATGTTATGGGAACATTCAAAAGCAATATTTTCATCAGCCCATTAGAATATGAGGTAGAATTCTATGTCATGAATATACCGACAACCTTTAATCTACTACTGGGAAGGCCTTGGTTGCATCAGATAAAGGCTATATCATCAATAGTCAATTAGTTGGTGAAATACCCCTTCAAAGGCAGGATTGCTATTGTGTACGGTAATTCTGTGATCCATCCTCCCCTAGGAACTGCCACACCAGTGTTGGAGATCATAGATAGGGAAGAAGATGTATTCCTCTCTGGCTTCTCGCTGATAGAGGCTCGGGTGGTCTAATTCATCATGGAAGAAGATGACAGAACTTATGTGAGTGCTCAGTCCATCTACATGATGAACAAACAGGGGCATATGCCTGGATTAGGACTAGGCCAAAGTGGCAGACAAGGAGGCACTGTTGCTAAGGAAGTAAGTCATAGCCCCCACTCTTTCGGACTGGGATACAAACCTATAGCTGCAGATTGGTAGAGAAAAGAGTAGGAGTTGAGAGAAAGGCTGAAAGCAAAGAAGATTGGGAAGCAGTATGAGTTAGTCCACAAACTAATAGGAGGAACCCTGAACAGACGCTTTGTCCGCCAAGGGGAAGATTTCCCATTTTGTGGATTTCCATAGCCTTGGTTTGACCAGGAGACAAAGACAAGGTATCCAGGATTCGAGATCTTCTTCGGGCACCAATTACCCAAAGAAGAGGATGAGAAGATAGACCTGAGCATTAATACAGATCAACGGAGGACTGCAAGCTTGGACATCGAAGAGGAAGAACTATTGGGAAAAGCATTGGTTGACCTACTGATAGGTTTTATTACTGATACTGAGACCACCAACTTGGGGGATAGTTTTACTATCTCAATGATCGGGGATAACCCAGTGGCAGATTTCTCTAAACTTATCGTGGATGCGTCTGAGGCTCCACAACTAGTTTGGAAATTTGAGAAAGGCACCATCAACAGTTCTAAATCGAATAATGAGTCCGAATCTGATTCTATCGAGTTTGTGGAGTCAGAGTCAGATTCGAGTCCCTCTAAGTCTGGTACTTCTGGAAGTGGTAACCTGGATACCAAAGTCTTGTCTAGGTCATCTTTTAGCTTTTCTTTTGAGTCCACTATAACTGAAGACTCGGACCTTGTGAATGGGAATGCTCTGAATGTTGCTTATTTCTCTGTGCCTTTGGTTTGTTGTATTGATCATAATTTTCAAAATTTTGACATAAACGAAGAGGAATAAATTCCTCGAGGTTTGAAAAATTTGGTTAATCATGATGAGGAGAGGCGTGTTAAGCCCTGTATAGATGAAATCATATCAATTAATGTGGGTACTGAGGAAGATCCTCGCTTGGTTCAGATCAAGTCCACACTGTCTTTGAAGGAACGCGAGTGTTTAATCGCTTTACTAAAAACTTTTAAAGATGTATTCGCGTGGTCCTATGAAGACATGCCTGGAATCAATCCTGAGATTGTACAGCACCAGATCCCTCTTGACCCTGAGGCACGGCTAGTTAAGCAAAAGTTGCGCAGAGTTCGCCCAGATTGGGCTTCAAAGATCAAAGAAGAAGTTACCAAACAGATTGAAGCAAAGTTCTTGCTTGTATTTGAGTATCCAACGTGGTTGGCCAATATTGTTCCAGTTCCAAAGAAAGATGGCAGAATCAGAGTCTGTGTCGACTTTAGAGATCTAAATAAGGCTAGTCCGAAGGATGATTTTTCACTGTCGCATATTGATGAGTTGGTAGACTTCACCGCGGGCCATGCGTTACTCTCATTCACGGACGGATTTTTCGGGTATAACCAAATTCTAATGGCACCTGAAGATAGGGAGAAGACAACTTGCACTACTCCATGGGGCACCTATTGCTATCGAGTCATGCCATTTGGGATGAAGAATGCCGGGGCAGCCTATCAAAGGGATGCAACTACTATTCTGCACGACATGATCCACAAAGAGGTTGACGTATATGTGGATGATATGATTGTCAAGTCTAAAGAGCGAGAAGGCCACTTCATCGCACTGGAGAAATTCTTTGAACGGATCAGAGAGTATAGATTGAGGTTGAACCCGCAAAAATGCACTTTTGGTGTAATGGCAGGGAAAATGCTGGGATTCTTGATCACACAAAGAGGAATTGAGGTAGATCCTTCCAAAATCAAGGCCATCTTAGAAATGCCACCACCAAGGACTGAAAAGGAGGTGCGCGGCTTTTTGGGCAAGGTGCAATTCATAAGATTATTTAACTCAAAATTAACCTTGACTTGTGAACCACTGTTTTGTTTGTTGAAGAAAGGAAAGAAGTTCCAATGGCATGATTAATGTCAATTTGCCTTTGAACAGGTTAAGCAGTATCTTCAGAATCCACCTGTATTGTCACCACCAGAGCTCGGGAAACCATTGATCTTGTATTTATCGGTAACAGATTCAACCATGAGGTGGATGGTAGCGCAAGAATCAGATGCTAAAGCGGAGAATGCCATCTACTACCTAAGCAAGAAGATGCTGGAATATGAGACCCATTACACTCCCCTCGAGAAAACTTGTTTAGCTTTGGTTTGGGCAACAAAGAAGTTGAGACACTACTTGTTGGCTCATTTTGTAATTTTGGTTTCGACATTAGATCCCATCAAATATCTCTTTGAGAAACCAGCGCTTATGGGTAAGCTAGCTCGTTGGTTGCTTCTTCTCTCCGAGTTTGATCTCAAGTATGTCACTCGTAAATCAGTCAAAGGGAGAGCTATAGCGAAATTTCTAGCATACCACCCAGTAGAAGGAGACCACTCAGTAGAAGGAGATGAAGCAGCAGAGTATCATTTCCTAGATGAAACCATCCTGCAAATAGAAGAAGAAACATGGACAATGTACTTTGACGGAGCATCAAACCAATATGGTTATGGGATAGGTGTATTGCTCATAACACCTGATGATTCTTATATACCTCTAGCCTTCAAACTTTGGTTCAAAGTATCTAACAACGAAGTAGAATACGAGGCGTGTATTGCTAGCTTGGAAGCTGCCCTAGAACTAGGGGCAATAAGGTTGGACGTTATCGGAGATTCGAATTTGGTTATTTCTCAAGATGAAGGTTTATCATTAGGCTCTGGATGTGCTAATTCTGAGGTTTGAAAAATTAACGTTCCCACATCTACTAAGAGAGAACAACCGGTTTGCTGATGCGCTAACAACTCTATCCTCCATGGTGGACATCCCACTTGGAGTGAAGATGCGTCCGATCATTATTGAACAAAAGTATATGCCTGCTTATGAGACCATCACCATAATAAATGAGGTTCAAGACACGAACCCTTGGTATTACAACATTCGAAACTTTCTGGAAAAGAAAATGTATCCACTAGGGGAAAATGCCAAGGATAAACGAGGAATACGGCGTATGGCCATACAATTCATCATATGTGGGGGCAAGTTGTACAAAAGAGGCCATCTGGGAATGAACAAGTTGTGTGTTGAAGAAGAGGAATCAAAACGCCTCATGGAGGCCATTCATGGAGGAGAGTGCGGAGCGCACATGAATGGAGTGATGTTAGCTCGAAAGATTCTCAGGCAAGGGTATTACTGGTCCATTATTGTCACGACCCAAACCCGGCCCTATGGGTTTAGCACCGTAACCGGCCAGTAATCCGAGACTACCGAAGGCCTGCTTAACAGAAATACAGTAAAACAGAGTACAGGGCCTGGCGGAAGCCAAAACAGTAAATAACTAGTGTCCATTGAGCTGTGACAGTCTGTATGCAAAAAGGCTTTTCATACATTTATACATAAACAGTACAGAACAGTATACACAATATTTACAATCATTCAGACTAGGGACTCGACCCTAGATAACAGTACAGTAACACTCGGTCTATACAGAACAGTAAAACAGTACAGAAGGGGAAAAACAAACAAAACCCCCCCAAGCCATAGCATGGCAACTCGGAACCTCGCAGTGAGGCACAAAGGCTGGCTTGACAAAACTGGAGTAACCCTGACGCCTCTAGCTGCGGTCTGGTGCCTGAACACCTACATATATATATGAGCAGTGAGCTAAAGCCCAGTGAATAACATAAAGCGTAAAGAGGTTTAGAATGAATGTCCTTACAGTAAGAAAACAGTTCATTTCAATCAGTCATTCAGTTGTTCAGTACAGTAAACAGTCATATGTGGTACATCCATTAGCATAACAGTAACAGTAGGTCTTAAAAGACCGAACAGTAATGATGGCCATCAGTCAGTAAACAGTAGTGGCTCCACGAGGGAACCGACAGAGATCTCTGTAACAGTAACAGTAACAGTAAACAGTAGATACTAAGGATGCCACAGTACAGTTCAGAAATAAAGGACATACATTCATTCAATAATACCAGTTCAGTAAACAGTTCAGTTCAGTATTCAAAAGATAATCAGTTGAACATATCTTTACACAATTGTTACTCACAGAGTTCTGGGCTACGTATGCTAGAGCGTGTCTCCCCAGTTGCCAACCCTACACAGTTCACAAGTGTAACAGGCTCCAGATAATTTGTAACAAACTCCCTTATGATTTTTTCCACATTCAGAACAGGGCGGTATTGTACGGTTTCCTTGACTAGAAGTAGTCATTGACCCTGTGTTTTGCTTTTTGTTCAACGGGTTGTGCTTGCCTTTCTTGAATTGGAAACCCTGCCTTTTTCCATGCCATTCAGTTGTTGGTGTTTCAGATTGTTTCACTGCTGTATACACACACTTGAGCCTATACTTGAATCAAAACACATTTGCTCAGTCATTTTCTTGTGCTTAACCGACCAAGAGAGGAGAGGAGAGAAGAATTGAGTTCTACCTTTGAATTGCTTGGAAATTG
Source organism: Camellia sinensis (assembly GCF_004153795.1). NCBI lineage: Eukaryota > Viridiplantae > Streptophyta > Magnoliopsida > Ericales > Theaceae > Camellia > Camellia sinensis. The sequence continues at coordinate 170,262 of NW_021024969.1, forward strand.
AAGGAATTGGAACATAGGTTGCCAAATTTAACTTCCACACCTTGTAACTAAAGCTCTAGGTAAGGAATTCCCCTCTTTGTAAGTGTTTGAGCTCATTCATGTTAGATCCTTGAGCTCTAGTGATTCAAGTCTAGAATTGGTTCATTTGTTTGATTTGGAAATCATTTCATGCATGCATGTTTGTAATGTAGATATTTGATTGTTTTCATGCAAAAGGTTACATGCATGTCCATCTTTTGGTCATACCCCATGAATTCATCATGTTCTTGAGAAATGAGTCCATTTGAACAAGCTTTGAGATTTAATTTGGTTTGAAACTCATGCATGACATGTTTGAATGTTTTCTTGAAAATGGGTTTGAATGTGGTTTTAATTGACTCACCCTTGGGGCTTGAATTCATAAATTGAGCTTTGAAACTTGTTATACATTGAATTTAGTGATGTTTTCCAGAATTTGGCCCACGGGTGAGTCAATTAAAACCACATTCAAACCATTTTCAAGAACAACATTTCAAAAATGTCATGCATGAGGTTCAAACCAAATTAAATCTTCAAAGCTTGTTCAAATGGACTCATTTCTTCAAGAAACATGATGAATTCATGGGTTATGACCAAGATGGACATGCATGTAACCTTTTTGCCATGAAAACACTCAAATATCTACATTACAAACATGCATGCATGAAATGAGTTCCAAATCACAACAAAATGAACCAATTCTAGACTTGAATCACTAGAGGCTCAAGGATCTAACATGAATGAGCTCAACACATTACAAAGAGGGTTGAAATCCTTACCTAGGCTTTAGTTACAAGGTGTGGAAGTTAAATTTGCAACATGTTCCAATTCTTCAATTTCCAAGCAATTCACAAGGTAGAACTCAATTTCTCTCCCTCTCCTCTCTGTCGGTTAAGCACAAGAAATGACTGAGCAAATGTGTTTTGATTCAAGTATAAGGCCAAGTGTGTGTATATGAGATAGTGCAAAATGGTAAATATGGCAAACTCTTTAATTGGCTTATTTTTAATCTAATTTAATCATACCTAATCATTTTCAGATAATATACCTAAAAATCACATTAATTATGAGGGTCACGGAACATCAATCGTTTCTAATTCGGCCGCCGATAAGGCCTTCAATTAGCAGTTTAAACATATAACAATGACAAGATAATCAGACAATCAAACAGCATAGAATGCAATTAACTAACTATTACTCAGTCATTCAGTTTCATTTCAGTCAGTCAGTTCAGTATTTCATTCAGTTCGATTATCAGTCAGTTATCAGTTCCGTTTAGCAGTAATCGGTATTATCGGTAATCGATCAGTCCTTAATCAGTAAACAGTTATGAGGGTTGTTACATTATGGAGGGGGATTGTATTGTTTTGTACGGCGATGCTACAAATGTCAGATCCATGCCAATCGCATGAACATTCCATCATCGAAGTTATACAAATGACTTCGCCGTGGCCTTTCTCAGTTTGGGGAATTGACGTTATCGGAGTGCATACACCAAAAGGGTTAAACGGGCATAATACATTTTGGAGCGATCGACTACTTCACAAAATGGTAGAGGCCCAGTCCTATTTGTAGGCACCCCATTTTTGACCATCCTCAGGCTTGGCTCATCATTTGTGCACTCGATGATTATTCTTGTTTATGTTCATTTTGAGCACCCAAAGTCCTCGCGGAACGCCTTGTCTTTAAGCCTTTAAACCTTATCTGTTTTGTGCATGTTTTGGACAAGAGCTTGTTACTCTAGTCTGGAAGAGTGGGTGACTTGTCGACCAGCCCCAAAGGCTGTCGGCCATGGCTTATGCTTGTCGGCCACAGTGGTGACGACGACCATTGGTCTCTTTTTCCATAGCTGTGCCAGCTGTTGTCACTGAGCTGCATCTCCATAAACGTGTATGTGTGATGTTTCTAAGCTCAAACTTGTTTTTCTATATTAGGGGGTTTCACCCCCATTTTTGAGGGTTAGCATTTTTAGAACAATATCTCTCTCTCTCTAGAATTCTTCTCTCTTGTTATTTTGCACATATATTGCCTAGTTTCTCTTAGCTTTTGCATACCAACCCTCAACCAAATATTCTCACCTTTGGGCTGAGATAACTTGAGACCTTCTTTGTAGCTCTAGAAGTGGTTGAGCTTAGATTATTGTATTTTGTGCTTTGCTTCAAAGGTTTAGCAATTGCATTGTTTCTACTTGCTTATATACTTGTTTTGCCATCCTTTAAATTGTTTTAAGGGTGGTTTTGAAGTGTAAAAACATCTGTTTTTATGACCTAAAAATGGTGTTTGAGGCTATTTTGAGTTAAGGGTTGTCCACCTTTTACAGTGGTAAAAATCAATTAAAAGTGGACAACCCCTTAACTCAAATAGCCTCAAAAGCTTTTAAAATCCAAAAAGCTTGTTCGATTATAGGGTTTCCACAGTTGTCCACCACTTTCAAAACAACTTTTTTTTGACCTTTTAACCACTAAATCTTAGAGGTTTTTCAGTGGTA
>NW_021024969.1:172817-201731 GCF_004153795.1 Camellia sinensis
AGTGGCCCACTCAATGGCAAAACGGTAATTATGGCAAACTCTTTAATTGGCTTATTTTAATCTAATTTAATCATACCTAATCAGTTTTCAGATAAATATACCATAAAATCACATTAATTATGAGGGTCACGGAACATCAATCGGTTTCTAATTCGGCCGCCGATAAGGCCTTCAATTAGCAGTTTAAACATATAAACATGAACAGATAATCAGACAATCAAACAGATAGAATGCAATTAACTAACATATACTCAGTCAATTCAGTTTCCAATTTCAGTCAGTCAGTTCAGTACTTTAATCAGTTCAATTATCAGTCAGTTATCGTCAGTTATCAGTTCCGTTTAGCAGTAATCGGTGATTATCGGTAATCGATCAGTCCTTAATCAGTAAACAGTATGAGGGTTGTTACAATTATGGAGGGGGATTGTATTGGTTTTGTACGGCGATGCTACAAATGTCAGATCCATGCCAATCGCATGAACATTCCATCATCGAAGTTATACAACATGACTTCGCCGTGGCCTTTCTCAGTTTGGGGAATTGACGTTATCGGTGCAGTCACACCAAAAGGGTTAAACGGGCATGAATACATTTTGGTAGCGATCGACTACTTCACAAAATGGGTAGAGGCCCAGTCCTATTTGTAGGCACCCCATTTTTGACCATCCTCAAGGCTTGGACGTCATCATTTGTGCACTCGATGATTATTCTTGTTTATGTTCATTTTGAGCACCCAAAGTCCTCGGCGGAACGCCTTGTCTTTAAGCCTTTAAACCTTATCTGTTTTGTGCATGTTTTTGGACCAAGAGCTTGTTACCTCTAGTCTGGAAGAGTGGGTGACTTGTCGACCAGCCCCAAAGGCTGTCGGCCATGGCTTATGCTTGTCGGCCACCAGTGGTGGACGACGACCATTGGTCTCTTTTTCCATAGCTGTGCCAGCTGTTGTTCACTGAGCTGCATCTCCATAAACGTGTATGGTGTGATGTTTCTAAGCTCAAGACTTGTTTTTCTATATATAGGGGGGTTTCACCCCCATTTTTGAGGGTTAGCATTTTTAGAACAAAATATCTCTCTCTCTCTAGAATTCTCTCTCTCTTGTTATTTTGCACATATTTGCCTAGTTTCTCTTAGCTTTTGCATACCAACCCTCAACCAAATATTCTCACCTTTGGGCTGAGATAACTTGAGACCTTCTTTGAGCTCTAGAAAGTGGTTTGAGCTTAGATTATTGGCTATTTTGTGCTTTGCTTCAAAGGTATAGCAATTGCATTGTTTCTACTTGCTTTATATACTTGTTTTGCCATCCTTTTAAATTGTTTTAAGGGTGGTTTTGAAGTGTAAAAACATCTGTTTTTATGACCTAAAAATGGTGGTTTGAGGCTATTTTGAGTTAAGGGGTTGTCCACCTTTTTACAGTGGTAAAAATCAATTAAAGGTGGACAACCCCTTAACTCAAAATAGCCTCAAAAGCTTTTAAAATCCAAAAAAGCTTGTTCGATTATAGGGTTGTCCACAGTTGTCCACCACTTTCAAAACAACTTTTTTTTGACCTTTTAACCACTAAATCTTAGAGGTTTTTCAGTGGTAAAAATCAACTTTTGCAGTCCAAAATTGAAGGGGTTAGCCTCCTCTCCTTATGTCTTATTTGCATGCCTAGTTAGCCTCACATGTTAGCTTATTATTTTAGCTTTTTGTGGCTCAAGTCCAGCATGTTTTAAGCTCTATTTTGGCCTGTTTTGGCTCTGTTTTGGGCTAGTTAATTCATTTGAGCCTTGTATTGCATAGTTGTAGTGTAATTTCCTTCACAAGCTTGATGTTTTAATGCCTTAATCATCATTGTTTTGAGTTAATTGCATGTTTTAGTGTCGTTTTGCACTTCATTTCAGCACTATAATCTCTGCAATCTCCCTCCATTCTTCACTCTTTTATTTTCTTTGAAAGTGGCTTTAAACCTCTTGTTTGCCTAAGTGTGAAATGGAGGTGTTGCACCTAATGGTTTAATCCCATAGGGGGTTCATTACCAACAGTGTAATGCCTCTTTCATGTCCAAAGCAGCTTGTTGTTTGAGCCATCTTTCCATTAGAGGACACTCACTAATGGACAAATCAATTAAAGAATGGTTTTGGTAATTAAGATGAGTAAACAAAAGCGGACAAGTAAAAGAGGCAAGATAAGCATCTTTTGTGTTGCATTGCATGTGTTCGAATCGGACGTTAATTCAAACATAAGGAAAATGGGACATTTCATACTCAAAAGTGATGAAATGTGCGTCTTTCCTTGGTCACCATTACCCTTGATCATGCATGATAGGGTGGTAGTCCTTTTGAGTCTTATTTTGCACTTATTAATTTGTACAAACTTGGTTCCTTAGCCATCATGCATGGAAATTGCTTGATTGATGGTTTGAGGGCCAAGAGTTATACTCCTTTGAGCTTGTTTGATCATAAGAAGAGTAACAATACAAACAACCCTTGAGAATATACTGCTTTGCCTCTGTTTACTCTCTATTATAGCAAGAGGAAGTTCAGGTCAGCAGTGGTAGACGGCCACCGACAATAGCCGATTGACTATCAATGGTAGCCGACGACCACCATTGGTAGCCGACCGGCCATCAATGAAATTTGCACAGTATGTTGGTAAGGTAGAGCAGAGGTATTCTGGAAGTTAGCAGCATTGTTGGTGTTCAAATGTGCAAACAGAGGCGTTCAGTGGCAAGGCGGTGGCTTTTCGGGTGGAGAAATTGAGCATGCATGCATCCCTTACTTCCCGAGGCCTTTTAGTGCTTTGTTTAGTTAGTTAGTTGTAGCTAATTCTTGCAAATGATGTAATTATTCAAGTAGATTGGCTAGTTAATTAATGTTGTAATTAATTAGACTAGTTGCTTTGTAATTAGTTAGTTAAGTGTTTAGCTAATTAATTTGACTTGTAATATTTAATTAGCTTAGAATAGTTAGTTAATTTGTATTGTGTTGTAATAGTTAGCTTAGCTTAGTGTAGCTTAGCTTATTCATTAGGACCCTCCTCCGCGAGGGTGTAATGTTGTAATAAGTGTGCATGCATGTGTGTATGTCTTCCAACCCCACATCTTTCTCCCTTTTATTTAATCGCTTTTGATGGTTAGATTATGGACATGTTTTAATTAGCATACCTTATGCTTGCATGCTTGCATCTATTCATTCGTATTGCATGCACCAAGGCTCGGCGCATCATTCAAAATTGCATTGTCGTTTCAATATCTTCTTTGAATACGTGTTTAAATCGCATGTTGTTCAAATCAATTCATATTCCATATTAGTAGCTGAGCCTATTAAATTGCATTTATCGCATGTATTGCATTAGACATCTTGTATAGTTAGGATCATGCATCTTTCTAACTAGTTTTTATTTTTGCTTGGTGTACTGGGTAAGCTTTTACGCTTTAGCATACTTGCATGAGTGTGATTTCCATATTGCCATGTTTCGCATGCTTGCCATGAGGCTATGTGCTTAAATGCTAAACTGCATGAATGCCTGTGGATGAAGGCTTGTTGTTTGAATTGGAACGATTCAACAACTGTATGTTTTAAGCCCACTTTGTCGTGGCAAATCATGTTTTAAGCCCACTATGTTTGGTGGCAAAATCGCATCTCTAAGCCCACTTGAGATACCAAATTTCAAACCATTTTCACAAATAAACATGAGTTGAAGTATTCCAAATTGAGCAAACCAGTCTATACTTACTTGTGCGCGTCACATAGTAAAGCTAGTCTAATAACCGGAATAATAACACATAATGTTTATAAATATAGCGACCCCGGTCTTTTCTCTTTAAATTATTGTATCCGGATTTAGGTTCCGTGGATCCTGTCATTACTTATTGGTTGTTGTTGTCGTCCTTTAATCTCTTTGTATTTGAGTTATAGGATGTGTTGGGCAGGTCTGTTACAGGTCGGTTGAGTTTAGATGCGAAAACTAGTTGCCCGGATTTTAACCTGTCCACTCGAGCGGGAGTTTGACGCTCGAGCGGGGATTCTTTTGTTGCTTGTCCGCTCGAGCAGGGGGTTTGGCGCTCGAGCGGGGAGTTGACGCTCGAGCGGTTGCAGCGGCCTGCAAAACTTCGGAAGGGTGCAATCGACGCTCGAGCGGCTTTCTTCACGCTCGAGCATGATTCTGTGTCTTACGCTCGAGCGGGGCTTTCTACGCTCGAGCGTAAGAGTCCGATTATATCAGTCCGTGATTTCACTTTTGATTCACTTTTGACCTTACTTTTCCTTCATAACCTTCAAAAAACCGCCCTGGAGTGTTTTTATCTCTCTCTCTCCCTCTACACACCTTCTCTTACGATTGATTCATAGAGTGAGTTTCTACCTTAGATCCTTTATTAAAAATTAGAGTAAGTTGAGGGCTTCGTTTTAATCTGAGAAACTTGGGTTTGAGCACGTTGTCTTTGGTCTTCATCTTCCATCTTCTTCTATCGGATTATTTTCTTCGAGGTAGGGATTTCCTACTCCATCTATAAGTTTTGTTCTAAGTTTTGGTATTTTGATATGTTGGGGATACTTTGGTAATTTTGGGAAAACCCTAGTTGTATTAATAAATTAATTTGTATAATTAGTTTAAGGGAATTTGGTTAAATTCATGAAATTGAGGAATTCATGATTAAATGGTGTGGTGGATAATTTTAAACCACTCGCCTAGTGAATTGTTGTTATATTTATTTCCAGTCTAGAAATAACTGTTTGGCTATCGGTGGAGGATAGTCGTGATTGTGTAGAACATTGCATGTGATTAGGAATAACTGAAACTAATCACATTGTAAGTCATTAATTTTGACTATTGCATTAATCAGAAAATTACGGTATTGATTGAGCATTTGCATTTGCATACATTGTTTTGTGTGGGAGGAGGATAGGGGATGTACTCCACGGTTTAGGGACAATGGCTACTTGGGCCTCTAAACCGGTTTTTTGTTTGGGAGGTGATAGGGGATGGACTCCATTAGCATCATTTTTATGTGTGCTTATTATATTGAAGTGTTTTTACATGATTATTGATACAGCACTAAAATGTGTATCAAATGGGAAGTATGAAGTGTTTTGATATGAGCCTGAGTCTCATTTGTTTGTTTGATATTGGAAGTAATGTGAATATAACATATATAGTTCACTGTGGTAAGTTTGGCCAGGTTCTGAGCCATATTGATAATAAAGAAAAGTGAAACGTGTCATTGACATTAGTGTCATGAAACTGTATAATGATGTAATTGATTATCTTGGTTAACCATCTATTGAATGCTATAGTTTTATTCAATGCTTATATTTGGTTTAGTATTTTTCTACTGGGCTGTGGCTCACCCTTTATGGGAACATCATTTTCAGGTTCAGGTGATAAGCTACCTCCACGGACTTAGCCTGGAAGGATTTGATGTTTGGGATTTTGAAGACTTGTCTTTAGTTATATGTTTTACTTTGTTATTTTTTTGAGATTTCATGTCAACATTCAAGCCTAGGGCTTAACTTGTAATTGAGTTAGTACTCATCCTTTTTGTGTCCAAGTGTTAGCTTGGAACGATGTAAGCCCTTAGGGCATTTATTTTGATGTTGCAGGATGTTACATGTGATGTCTTTCAATAAGAATACTCTGATGAATAACTCAAATGATTCATTTTCTTTTATAAATGCATGTTAATGTTATGGTTATTATGGGTTTATTTTGAGGGCGTTACAATAAAAACTCATATCATGGTTAGTAGAGACCGATCTTTGATCAGGCGAGCGAGGGTGCTCAATTCATGACCTTTCCCTCTCGTACCTAAGTTCTTGAGCTGAGGCAACTTTGGTGATGATGGACACGTGGCCTTTGGCACGAGTCAGGGTTTCCTAAATTTTCCCAAAATAAAAAAGTATTTAGGTCGCTACTCTGTATCTGGCACAGCTGTCCAATTTTGGCATTATTTGATTTAAAATCGATTTTCCAAAAAGGTTTGCCGGATTTGGACTCTTTGGTGTTTATCAGTTTCACATTGCACTTATGAGACTAGATTCAGAACAGTGGGAGTTCGAACTGTGAGGCCTTTTCTTTCAAACCTTTCCGAAAGGCGGGGCGCGGAAAAATGTGAGTCCACACTATTCCGTGCTAAAGGCGTCACACGTGGCTAAGTTTATTAAGAACAACATCATATGTAAATATGGGGTGCCCAACGAGATCATATCATACAATGACTTGCACTTCAAGAAAGAGGTGATAAACCTACTTGAGAAATACAACATGGCTTTCCATAAGTCATCTACATATAGGCTGCAAACCAATTCGAGTTGTTGAGGCCTCCAACAAGAACATCAAGAAAATTTTACAGAAGATGGTGGAGACTTACAAGGACTGGCTGGACAAATTGCCATTCGCACTCTGGGGTTACAGAACATCGATCCAGACGTCTGCAGGGGTGACTCTTTATTCTCTTGTCTATGGCATGGAAGTTGTTCTGCCAATTGAAATTGAAGTACCTTCACTGCGGGTTATGGTTGAGTGTCAGATAATAGAGGCCGATTGTCAATAGAATAGATTGAAGGAATTAATGTTATTTGATGAGAGGAGGTTGAAGGCATTGTATCATATTCAAGGCTACTAACGCAGGATTGCTAAGGCTTTTAACAAGAAGGTTAAGTCTATAAATCTCAAGGAAGGCGATATGGTGCTCAAAGACAATCGAGCTCCCATCCATGACCCTAGAGGCAAGTTCAAACCCAATTGGACTGGTCCTTACATCATCAAGTCTATCTGGTCAGGAGGAGCAGTCATTCTCATGGACCTAGATGACCTAGAATTTTCACAACCGATCAACATGGACAAGTTGAAGAAATATTACCCTTGAGAGGCTTGCTAGGCCGAAAACCTGAAAAGGTGACCCAGGCAAAAGTCAGAGCATGAAAAATTATAAATAAAGAAAAAAATTAGCTCGCAAGGCCGAAATCCGAAAGGGCAACTTTGGCAAAAGGTAGAGCGTAAAAGGAGAGAGTCAATACTTGAGTGAACTCGAACCAGAACTACGTATGACCTGATTCCCATCTTCGGGATACGTAGGCAACTTCATCCTAAAGTTCGATCGTAAATTATCTCCAGCTCAACTGTCCTATTTGTTCAGGTCATCATTGTTCGGTCGTAAATTAGACAGTAAATTCTTAATAAATTCTCAGTAGATTCCCAGTAAATTAATAACCATTCCTAGTTCATCCGTATATGCCCTGATGTCCTCAAAAATGATTTACCAAATTGGTTCCTCGTTTGGTGGGATAAATTTTGGGTCAAGTTTGAAATTTTACTAGTACCAGTTAGAGAAGCATATAATGATTGGCATGCTGCTTACTCCTATTTACCAGTAAACAAGGACATTTCTATCAGTAAATCATTAGTCCATTTTGTTATCCACTTTCGAATTCCATGGATACATAAATAAGATTTTCAATGTGATTACCAGAACAAGATCCCGTGTCTTAAAAGAATTTTCTTTGTGAGATGTTGGGATAAGGGTATGAACCCTACTCTAATAGAAACTGTCCAGAAAATTAAGGCACATACACAGGCCTGCTTGGATGCTATTCCTAAAGCTCTTCCCAATCAACTAGTTAATTTAAATCCCTTTGTTCAGATTCAAACAAAATTAAGACATAAATTTCCCAATCTGTCTGAAACAGAATTAATTATAAAAAGCATGGATTTCATGAAGGATCAATTTCTCCAAACTCTTTCCAAAGATGACTCCTCCATGAAATCTGCCACCAGTAGCCAAGAACAGGAAGATTCCCAAGATGAAGGTGCCCATGCATTTGCAGACACTGTATTAGTTGGTGAATCAGAAGCACCAGAAGAAGATGAACCAAATTTTGGAGTGTTTGGGATTCTCTAACCAGTATGATTGCAGAGAAAACCGACAAAGAAAAGACAAAAAAAGAAAAGGAAAAGCATAAGGCTGTGTCCCCCACCCAAATCCATCAACTAGAACGTCGGTTTAAAATGAAATAACCCCTTTCGGCAAAGGAAGATTCTTTGTCTGTCGTCTAGAAAAGGGAAAAAAAATCTCATATCCGTCCAAAGAAGATAAGGATGCTGGCGATTCCCAATCAGCCAGAGAATAAAGACGATCAACTCCACCCATGAAGGACACGCCACCTATCCTCACCTTATCTTTTATCTTTATTTCCTTTGTTTATAAAAGAAAAAGACCTCACCCTTGTTGAGGCAGAATATCTTTTAATTTGGTTTTCCGTACTCTCTCTCCGTGTAAGCTCTCTCTTGTAATAAAATTTCTTCTATATATAAATTAAGTGTTGAAGACTTATGTTGTTTTCAAGATATAAATGTTTGTAAGTATTTCTTAATGTATGCCCTCTGTGAATTTACTTTTTGATCTTTTACCTGCTTGAGATTTTTATATCACTAGTCGTAATCATTATTTAACTGTTATTCAAGACCCGTATCTCCAGCCTCGGGCTACTCAACAGTTACAATTCTGTGATTAGCAGATTAACAGAATACAACAACAAATCCAAGAACATATTTGTGTGTGGGCGGCCGCCGTTAGGCCTCCACCTCAACAATAAATCATGAGACCATATATGTTATAATTTGTATGTTAGATACTTGTATTATGTTGATTTATATTCCTGGGTTTGCACTGAATAAGGGTAGAACAGAGAAAGGTGAACTGGGATGTCACCCAAGTCGCGTTTAGGTTTAAAGACCATCTTTGCAGAGATTGCATTTAGGTCTGTGTCCTAGTAAACCATTGACAGACGTGCTTAGCCTTATCCCTGTATGTCGAGCACCATATATTGGTATCAGAGCCAAGTTAATACATTAATGTAATACAATTATATAATATTTAAATTATCCATCTATGGTCACATAAAACTAATGGCAGAAGAAGCACCCATCACAACAGTAGCTAATACAGTAGCTTCTACCTCAGAAACAACAAAATTAAAATCAATTATGATGGATTCACATTCAATGTAAATCTCAAAGAGGTTAATCCACCTTCTATGATCTATATTTATTTCTATTTTTTGTTCTTAGCATTGGCCAACTTTCTAAATGTTTGCCTCCATGGAAATCTCAATAGAGCTGTCTCTACCAAAACTTGAAGCTACACTTTTTCTCTTTGACCTCCCTGATATCATTCTTTATTGTCTCCAAATTGCTCTCTATCACCTTCATGTCACTTGCCATGTCCGTCTTCAAGCTTTTGATGGTAACTGTAAGACTGTTCGGTGAAGTTTAGAGCTCCTCCTTAGGCTTGGTTGGCATAAGCGACTTCATGTATGATGCAAAACTAATAATTGTGAATATAGAGGCAAGAAGATAGAGCCGGTCACTTAGGCTAGAAGCAGTCTTTCTGGCATAGTCAATAACGTATACGGGGTGGCCCCATTTCTTCGTGACAGCCACAGACTTATCAGCTGATGTTAATAATTTTGACAGTGTTACTAGAAAAAAAAAAGAAGAAGAAGAAAAAAAAAGAAATCACAACGATTTGCCAATTACAATCAAGTAGTTAACTCAAAAATTATTTTACTTAAAAAGTAATCTAAGTGATATTTGAAAACTAAAATAATTCCAATAACAAGATTAATAAAACAAATTTTACATTTTTTCATTCTATGACACAAATTCAAAATTCTTAAACAATTACAAAATTTATTCCCAAAATAAATAAATAAAAACAGAATTTATACCAAAAAAAAAAAAAAATCATTGAGAATATTTAAAACATAATTTTAAAACATTACTTAAATACATGTTTTAACTTAAATATATTAATGTGTTCGTGTAAAAGAGAAAAAAAAGACTAATATATTATTTCACCTAGTTGGACAAAGTATGTCAGATAATTCCATTCATATCATAATATAATGTTTATTAATTCAATAAGTATCATATCAAAGTAGTGAGTTGGTATCAGTTACAAATGATGAGCAAATTCAAAATTCAAAATTCAAAATTCAAAATTCAAAATTCTAAGACACAAATTTATTTTTTCATTCTATGACACAAATTCAAAATTCTTAAACAATTATAAAATTTCTTCCCAAAAAAAATAAAAAAAAATAAATAAAACCATAATTTGTACCAAAAAAAATAAAAACAATAAACAAACATTAGGAATATTTAAAAAATAATTTTAAAACATTACATAAATACATTATTTAATACATAATATTAGAACATACTTTTAGCTTGAGAATGACTGAATCCAATTCTTTTTTCTTTTTTCTTTTTCTTCTAGAAGATGGTTTAAAACCAATCATTAACCAAAGAAAATTATTTCATAATTTTAAAACATTACTTAAATATATTAATGTCTTCGTGTAAAAGAGAAAAATAAGGCTAGTATTTTCTTTCACCTAGTTGGACAAAGTATGTCAGATAATTCCATTCATATCATAATATAATGTTTATTAATTCAATAAGTATCATATCCAAGTAGTGAGTTGGCATGAGTTACAAATCATATGCAAATTCAAAATTCAAAATTCTATGACACAAATTCTTTTTTTCATTCTATGACACAAATTCAAAATTCTTAAACAATTATAAAATTTATTCCCAAAATAAATATTTAAATAAATAAAAACATAATCTATACCCCCCAAAAAATGAAAACAATAAACAATCATTGAGAATATTTAAAACATAATTTTAAAACATTACTTAAATACATTATTTAATACATAATATTAAAACATAATTTTAGCTTGAGAATGACTGAATCCAATTCTTTTTTCTTTTTCTTCTAGAAGACGGTTTAAAAACAATTATGGACCAAAGAAAATTATTTCATAATTTTAAAACATTACTTAGATATATTAATGTCTTTGTGTAAAAGAGAAAAATAAGACTAATATTTTCTTTCACCTAGTTGGACAAAGTATGTCAGATAATTCCATTTATATCATAATATAATGTTTATTAATTCAATAAGTATCATATCAAAGTAGTGAGTTGGTATTAGTTACAAATCATGAGCAAATTCAAAATTCGAAATTCAAAATTCTATGACACAAATTCATTTTTTCATCCTATGACACAAATTCAAAATTTTTAAACAATTACAAAATTTATTCCCAAAATAAATAAATAAATAAAGAAGTAAAAACAAATTTATAACCAAGAAAAATAAAAACAATAAACAATAATTGAGAATATTTAAAACATAATTTTAAATTACATAGTAAGTTACTCAGTAAATTCAGAGAAAATTGCTCTGTAAATTCTCAGAAAATTACTTAGTAAATTCCCAATAAATTGTTAGCAAATTCTCAGTAAATTACTTAGTAAATTCTCAGTAAAATCCTTGTAAATTCTCGGTAAATTACTTACTAAATTAACAGTTAATTACTGGTAAATTACTGAGTAAATTCTAAGTAAATTCATTAGTAATTTCTAAGTAAATTTCTCAGTAAATTCCCACTAAATTCACATTAAATTCACAGTAAATTCGCAATAAATTCACAGTAAATTACTCAATAAATTACTTAGTAAATTTCTTGTAAATTCTCAATAAATTCTCAGTAAAATCTTATTAAATTATTCATTAAATTATCAGTAAATTTCCAGTAAATTCACAGTAAACGACTCAATATATTTCTCAGTAAATTCTTAAAAAATTACCTAGTTAATTGCCATTAAATTCTCAGTAAATTACTCAGTAAATTTTCAGTAAATTCTCAGTAAATTCTCATTAAATTACTAAATAAAGATGATAGTAAATTCTGCGTAGATTTCCAATAAATTAATAACCATTCCTAGTTCATCCGTATATGCATTTACCAAATTGGTTCCTCGTTTGGTGGGATAAATTTTGGCTCCAGTTTGAAATTTTACCAGTACTAGTTAGAGAAGCATATAATGATTGGCATGCTGCTTACTCTCATTTACCAGTAAACATTAGGCTAGAATTAGTCTTTCTGTCATTGTCAACGATGTATACGGGGTGGCCCCACTTCTTCTTGACAGCCACAGACTTGTTAGTCGATGCTAATAATTTTGACAGTGTCGTTGGAGAAAAAAACGAAAAAAAAAAAGAGAAAAGAAAAAGGAAATCATTATGATTTGTCAATTACAATGAAGTATTTAACTTTGAAATTATTTTACTTAAAAAGTAATCTAAGTGATATTTGAAAACTAAAACAATTCCAATTACAAGATTAATAAAGGAAATTTTTCATTTCAAAATTCTTAAACAATTACAAAATTTATTCCCAAAATAAATAAATAAAAACAGAATTTATACCAAGAAAACAAAAATAAAAAAAATAAAAAATCAATGAGAATATTTAAAACATACTTTTAAAACATTACTTCAATACATTATTTAAAACATAATATTAAAACATACTTTTAGCGTGAGAATGACTGAATCCAATTGTTTTTTCTTTTTAAACCATAATTTCAAAACACTACTTAAAAACAATAAACAATCATTGAGAATGAATGAATCCAATTCTTTTTTCTTTTTCTTCTAGAAGATGGTTTAAAACCAATTATGGACCAAAGAAAATTATTTCATAATTGTAAAACATTACTTAAATATATTAATGTCTTCGTGTAAAAGAGAAAAATAAGACTAATATTTTCTTTCAACTAGTTGGAACAAAGTATGTCAGATTATTCCATTGATATCATAATATAATGTTTATTAATTCAATAAGTATCATATCAAAGTAGTGAGTTGGTATCAGTTACAAATCATGAGCAAATTCAAAATTCGAAATTTAAAATTCTATGACACAAATTCAAAATTTTTAAACAATTACAAAATTTATTCCCAAAATAAATAAATAAATAAATAAGTAAAAACAAAATTTATAACCAAGAAAAATAAAAACAATAAACAATAATTGAGAATATTTAAAACATGATTTTAAATTATGTAGTAAGTTACTCAGTAAATTCAGAGAAAATTACTCAATAAATTCTCAGAAAATTACTTAGTAAATTCCCAATAAATTCTTAGTAATTCTCAGTAAATTACTTAGTAAATTCTCAGCAAAATTCTTGTAAATTCTCGGTAAATTACTTAGTAAATTTATAGTAAATTACTGAGTAAATTCTAAGTAAATTCATTTGTAATTTCTAAGTAAATTTCTCGGTAAATTCCTGGTAAATTCTCAGTAAATTCCCACTAAATTCACAGTAAATTCTCAGTAAATTCGCAATAAATTCACAGTAAATTACTCAATAAATTACTTAGTAAATTTATTGTAAATTCTCAATAAATTCTCAGTAAAATCTTATTAAATTACTCATTAAATTGTCAGTAAATTTCCAATAAATTCACAGTAAATGACTCAATATATTTCTCATTAAATTATTAAAAAATTACCCAGTTAATTGCCATTAAATTCTCAGCAAATTACTCAGTAAATTTCCAGTAAATTCTCATTAAATTACTGAATAAAGATGACAATAAATTATGAGTAGATTTCCAATAAATTAATAACCATTCCTAGTTCATCCGTATATGCCCTGATGTCCTCAAAAACAATTTACCAAATTGGTTCCTCGTTTGGTGGGATAAATTTTGGCTCTAGTTTGAAATTTTACCAGTACCAATTAGAGAAGCATATAATGATTGGCCTGCTGCTTACTCTCATTTACCAGTAAACAAGGACATTTCTATCAGTAAATCATTAGTCCATTTTGTTATCCGCTTTCAAATTCCATGGATACGGAAATAAGATTTTCAATGTGATTACAAGAACAAGATCCCACGTCTTCAAAGAATTTTCTTTGTAAGATGGTGGGATAAGGGTATGAACCCTACTCTAACAAAAACTGTCCAGAAAATTAAGGCACATACACAGGCCTGCTGGGATGCTATTCCTAAAGCTCTTCCCAATCAACCAGTTAATTCAAATCCCTTTGTTCAGATTCAAACAAAATTAACACATAAATTTCCCAATCTGTCTGAAACAAAATTAATTATAAAAAGCATGGATTTCATGAAGGAGCAATTTCTCCAAACTCTTTCCAAAGATGACTCCTCCATGAAATCTGTCACCAGTAGCCAAAAACAGGAAGATTCCCAAGATGAAGGTGCCCATGTATTTGCAGACACTGTATTAGTTGGTGAATCACGAGCACCAGAAGAAGATGAACCGAATTTTGGAGACTTTTGGGATTCTCTAACCAAAATGATTGCAGAGAAAATCGATAAAGAAAAAGACAAAAAAGGAAAAGGACAAGCATAAGGCTGTGTCTCCCACTCAAATCCATCAACCAGAATGTCGGTATAAAACGAAAAAACTCCTTTCGACAAAGGCAGAATGTTTGTCTTCCATCCTTAAAAGAGAAACAAAAATCTCATATCCGTCCAAAGAAGATAAGGATGCTGGAGATTCCCAATCGGCCAGAGGATAAAGACGATCGACTCCACCCATCAAGGACACGCCATCTGTCCTCACCTTATCTTTTATCTTTATTTCCTTTGTCTATAAAAGAAAAAGACCTCACCCTTGTTGAGGCAGAATTCTTTTAATTTGGTTTTCCCCACTCTCTCCGTGTAAGCTCTCTCTTGTAATAAAATTTCTTCTATATATAAATTAAGTGTTGAAGGCTTATGCTGTTTTGAAGACATAAATGTTTGCAAGTATTTCTTAATGGATGCCCTCTGTGAATTTACCTTTTGATATTTTACATGTTTTAGGTTTTTATATTACTTGTCGTATTCATTATTTAACTGTTATTCAAGACTCGTATCTTCGGCCTCGGGCTACTCAAAAGTTAGAATTCTGTGATCAGCAAATTCACAGAATACAACAGCAAATCCAAGAACATATTTGTGCGTGGGCGGCTGCCGTTAGGCCTCTACCTCAACAGTAAATCATGAGACCATATATGTTATAATTTGTTTGTTAGATACTTGTATTATGTTGATTTATATTCATGGGTTTGCGCTGAATAAGGGTAGAACAGAGAAAGGTGAAGTGGGACGTCACCCAAGTCGCGTTTAGGTTTAAAGACCATCTTTGCAGAGATTGCATTTAGGTCTGTGTCCTAGTAAACCGTTGACAGACGTGCTTAGCCTTATCCCTGTATGTCGAGCACCTTATATTGGTATCAGAGCCAAGTTAATACATTAATGTAATACAATTATATAATATTTAAATTATCCATCTATGGTCACATAAAACTAATGGCAGAAGAAGCACCCATCACAACAGTAGCTTCTACATCAGAAGCAACAAAATTAAAATCAATTATGATCAATTCGCATTCAATGTAAATCTCAAAGAGGTCAATCCACCTTCTATGATCTATATTTATTTATATTTTTTGTTCTTAGCATTAGCCAATTTTTTAAATGTTTGCCTCCATGGAATCTCAATAGAGCTGTCTCTACCAAAACTTAAAGCTACACTTTTTCTCTTTGACCTCCCTGATATCATTCTTTATTGTCTCCAAATTGCTCTCTATCACCTTCATGTCACTTGCCATGTCCGTCTTCAAGCTTTTGATAGTAGCTGTAAAACTATTCAGCGAAGTTCTGAGCTCCTCCTTGGGCTTGGTTGGCATAAGCGACTTTATGTATGATGCAAAACTAATAATTGTGAATATAGAGGCAAGAAGATGGAGCCGGTCACTTAGGCTATAAGCAGTCTTTCTGTCATAGTCAATGACGTACATGGGGTGGCCCCACTTCTTCTTGACAGCCATAGACTTATCAGCTGATGCTAATAATTATGGCAGTGTCGCTGGAAAAAAAGAAAAAAAAAAGAATGAAATCACTATGATTTGCCAATTACAATCAAGTATTTTATTAGAAATTATTTTATTAAAAAGTAATCTAAGTGATATTTGAAAACTAAAACAATTCCAATTACAAGATTAATAAAGCAAAATTTTTCATTTTTTCATTCTATGACACAAATTCAAAATTCTTAAACAATTACAAAATTTATTCTGAAAATTAATAAATAAAAATAGAATTCATACCCAAAAAAAAAAAAATTATTGAGAATATTTAAAACATAATTTTAAAACATTACTTAAATACATTATTTAAAACAGAATATTAAAACATACTTTTAGCATGAGAATGACTGAATCCAATTCTTTTTTCTTTTTCTTCTAGAAGATGGTTCAAAAACAATTATGGACCAAAGAAAATTATTTCATAATTTTAAAACATTATTTAAATATATTAATGTCTCCATGTAAAAGAGAAAAATAAGACTAATATTTTCTTTCACCTAGTTGGACAAAGTATGTCAGGTAATTCCATCCATATCATAATATAATGTTTATTAATTCAATAAGTATCATATCAAAGTAGTGAGTTGGTATTAGTTACAAATCATGAGAAAATTCAAAATTCAAAATTCAAAATTCTATGTCACAAATTCATTTTTTCATTCTATGACAGAAATTCAAAATTCATAAACAATTATAAAATTTATTCCCAAAATAAATAAATAAATAAATAAAAACAAAACTTATACCAAAAAAATAAAAGCAATGAACAATCATTGAGAATATTTAAAACATTACTTAAATACATTATTTAATACATAATATTAAAACATACTTTTGGCTTGAGAATGACTAAATCCAATTGTTTTTTCTTTTTCTTCTAGAAGATGGTTTAAAAACAATTATGGACCAAAGAAAATTATTTCATAATTTTAAAACATTACTTAAATATATTAATGTTTTCATGTAAAAGAGAAAAATAAGACTAATATTTTCTTTCACCTAGTTGGACAAAGTATGTCAGATAATTCCATTCATATCATAATATAATGTTTATTAATTCAATAAGTATCATATCAAAGTAGTGAGTTGGTATCAGCTACAAATCAGGAGCAAATTCAAAATTCGAAATTCAAAATTCTATGACACAAATTCATTTTTTCATTCTATGACACAAATTCAAAATTCTTAAACAATTACAAAATTTATTCCAAAAAATAGATAAATAAATAAATAAATAAATAAAAACATAATTTATACCATAAAAAAATAAAAACAATAAATAATCATTGAGAATATTTAAAACAAAAATTTAAAACATTACTTAAATACATTATTTAATACATAATATTAGAACATACTTTTAGCTTGAGAATGACTGAATCCAATTCTTCTTTCTTTTTCTTCTAGAAGATGGTTTAAAGCCAATTATGGACCAAAGAAAATTATTTCATAATTTTAAAACATTACTTGAATATATTAATGTCTTCGTGTAAAAGAGAAAAATAAGACTAATATTTTCGTTCACCTAGTTGGACAAAGTATGTCAGATAATTCCATGTATAGCGATCCTAGTTTTTTTCCCCACCATTTATTGTATTGCGGACTCGGGTTCTGTGGTTGTTTGTTGTTGTCCATATCTTGTTCTATCCTTTAATTCCTTGTATTTGAGTTTTGGGATGTGTTGGGTAAGTTTGAAACAGGTTGGTTGTGTGTTGAAACAAATGGTTGCTACCCAGGTTTTGGCTTCTTCACTCGAGCGAGGCTATTTACGCTCGAGCGAGCTTTAGGTCTTTGCTTCTTCGTTCGAGTGAAGGTTCTTGTGCTCGAGCGAGGATTGAGGGTCTTCAGGTTTCTTTTCAAATGTAGCTTTCGCTTGAACGAGCATTCTTGTGCTCGAGCGAGGCCTGTGTTATTTGTGCCTTCGCTTGAGCGAGCTTTCTTGCGCTCGAGTGTGCGTCTGCGTCTCTGTTAGACCTGAAGGTTGGTATTCTTCGCTCGAGCGAGCTTTCTTGTGCTCGAGCGAGCCTTGTGTTAGGTGTTCCTTCGCTCGAGCGAGCATTCTTGCGCTCGAGCACTTCTGTGTTGCAGACCTGAAGCTTTGAACTGTGCGCTCGAGCGACGAGCGACTCGCGACTCTTCTTGCACTCGAACGAGGTTCTTTTGTGTCTGGTCGCTCGAGCGACAACTCCTTCGCTCAAGCGAGCCTCGCTTATATTAGTTCGCAGCAGCGTGATTTTTATCACTTTTTCATCTCCTTCTTCACTCCAAACCCTAAATCCGGTTGTCTCTCTGTCTCTCTCTATCTCTGTCTCTCTACAAATACACCTTGTTCTTGGGTCTCTTTACCCTAGTCCCTTTGTAAAAAAGGTAGAGCTTGGAGTGGGCTATCCTTTGATCCAAAAAAAAAGTGGATTTGGAGCATCTTGAGTTTCATTATTCATCTCCTTTGAGCTTCTAACTTTGAGATAGGGATAATCTACTCCTTATTATGAGTTTTGACATAAACATTGGGTATTTTGTATAGATGGTGGTGTTTGGGTGTTTTGGGCAAAGTTAGGGTTTGATTTGAAATTATAAAAGAGGGGTTTTCCAACTTTGGGTTCATTGTGTATGAAAGCTCTTGAGTTTGGGGCCCTCTTTTATTTAATTAATGAAATTTGGCCTTGGGTGCAATTTTTAAGAAAAGGGAAAAATGCCCTAAATGTGATTAATTGAACTCCATGTTTAAATAATGAAGTAAGATGTGGAAATATGAAATTGGTTGTAAATTATGAAATTGGAGGAAATTGTGATTAAATGGTGTAGTTGGATCGGTAAATCACTCACCTATGGAAAATGTGATAATTTATCTATTTGAAAGATTTATTTACCTGTTTTTAGATAACTATTTTGGGCTATCGGTGGAGGATAGCTATGATTGTTGTAGAACTGCATGATGATTAGGTAAATTGAAACTAATCAACTGGATTATGTCGTTGAATATGACGGTTGGATTAACACATTGAATATGTGCTTTTAATTCATCATTGTATATGATAATGTGTTTAAATACATTGTATATGTAACTTTGTATGGGTGGAGATAGGGAATGTACTCCATTGTTTGGGAGGAGATAGGGAATGGACTCCATTGATAATTAAGTTGGCCGGAGTGTCTAGGGTGAAAGTCCCAAAATCTTAAATACGTTTGAATGACAACAATACTCGGAGCATTAATTTACAACATTGATGTAAGCAAGAATGCACAAGAGTTGCATGCACAGTGTCCAAGAACTGCTTTGTCTGCCTAGGCTTGCTCTATTTCACCTTCAGCCACTGCCCTCTGTTTTTCTGCAAAACATACTGCTGACCAAACATTGATGGCCGACCGGCCCCCAATGAGGCTCGGTCGGGCCTAAATAAGGCCGGCCGTGACTTAATTTTATGCAAAATCCTATTTTGTGCTTTGAAGTGAAAACGGTGCAGACAAAGTTATTCTGAACTCTGTTTGTCCCTCTCACACTTCTCTGTCATGGGAAAGCCTCAAGAGAAGGTTGGAATCGTTTCCAAAACCATCAACGAGCAATTTGTTTACTTGATGACTTCAGCCACAATTTGGATAAAATTCATTGAATGTAATGAATAACAACTATCCCTCCCCTTTATCATAGGATGAGCTCAAGGGGGGGGGGGAGAGGAGTAAAGAAGCTTCAAGGGTTGTCAAAACACCATGAATTGACGTGTGACGACTCTTGACACAATAGACTTGGCATAACATTCGGCCGAGCCCAAGCAATATAACTCATTTTCTTTATGTGGGTTGATTCATTTTAAGCCAAATTCATTAGTCTTTGCCATTCTTTAACCCATTTGTCCAAGATGGTGGTTACGTCCACTAAGTGAGAAACATGTCAAACGAGAAGTGATTCTTAACATGAAAAAGAGACTATGCCGTTGACAATGAACCTCCGTAGAGAATAAGCCATTAAGCATAGATCTCTAGTTCATGTTTTGAATAACCGTCAACCGATTGAAACAACTCTCAAATAAAATAAATGAGTGGTAAGTTGATTATTAAAATGAGGCTCTTAAACATGGAAATTAGACAAAGAAAGGCCAAGAACAATATGCAACAAGCTATGTATAACGACTTGTGAGACAACAAGCAAACTAATCAAAGCATAAATTAATTAAACAACCTAGGACAACCCTTAAACAACCTCTAATAGGTGAAAAATAGTGTTTCAAAGTGCATGAAAAGAGCCCAAAAAGCTAAACAACAAGCAAAGACAACAAGGCTAGTAAGTAAGGATAAGGAGGGGTGGCTAACCCCTCCATTTTTGAAACCTCAAAGCATGATTTTTAGCCTGTTTTAAACTTTGAAAATCTATTTGGAAAGCAAAGAAAAAGGGTGTAAAATAAGGGTTTAAGATATAGGTGAAGGTGTAAGAAAAAGTGTTAACTCTCTCTACCCTTTTGTAGCTCTCCAAACCAAAGCATAGACAAATTTGAAAGAGGATCAAATCAACACAAAAATACAAGAACTTGATAGTAAGTGATAGAAATGAGAGCAAGAGAAGAGATAGTAAGCTTATACTTCCCAAGAAAGGTAAGCTCTTTGTTTGTAAATCAAACTAAGTCCAAACACACCCTCAAGCTTGAATTGTGATGCTCAAACTACGGCATGAAGGTGTGTATGGATATAGGTTCAAAGTGGTAAGCTTGCTCAAAGGTTCCTTGCACAAGAAGAAGGAGCCCTCAAGAAGGTGTATAAGCTTTTTAGAAATTCTTCAACCCTCAAAACAGAGATACAACTTTGTTTTTATAGAATTTGAGCAAGAGAGGTCATAAATATCTTCAAAAATGGACAGTTGGCGAGCTCCTGCCTAGAACAATGTTTCTCACCACTAAGGCACAACCGGCCGCCAATAGCCACGGCCGGCTCTTAATGAGGCACGATCGGGCCTCAATGTGATCCCCTATTTTTCTGCTTTAGACTCATCATAGGGTGGCACAATGTGTAAAAATGGATTTCTGGGGTATAAACATTGAGAATATGGAAGATTTGGGATTGTTTCAGGGCTTAAACATAGATCCTTCATTAAGACCTCGAGCTACGAACAACACCACTTTCATCATCAAGTGTACCAGGCAAAGCACTCGAACGTTACGGGCGGTCAAAAATGGGGTGTCTACATCGATGAAGAGCAGACTGAGGAGAACCCCGAGAAGTCACAGTGAACGAGGTAGACAAATCTAAGTAGGATGAAGCAGTTTTCACGATGTTCAAAGAACCCATCTAACATTTGATGGAGAGAATTAATAGAGAACCATACCTTGTATGGCCACCAAAGATGTTAGTAGACCCAACTTGGCGCAACCAAAAACTAAGGTGCACCTATCACCAGGATAGGGGGCACATGACTTAGAACTGCAGCGTTGAAACAATATTTGGAGGATTTGGTAGCTGTTGGGCACCTCAAAGAGTACGCCGATCCAGACAAGATTGTGACCGAACAGGGGAACCCCCCCCACCACAACCAAATACCGAGCATCCCCTTTCGACTGGTCATCAACGTGATCCATGGCACAACTAGTCTTGAGAGGGAGGAAGTACTTCGAGAGGAAATTACAAAAACTACACAGATTCAGCAGGTAATGTCAGTTGGTCCTGCACTGAAAAAAGTTAGAATGGTACCTAAATCTCCTTTATGTACTGTTTCATTTACTGAGAAAGATTTAGAAGGAATTCAACATCCACACATGGATGCATTGATTATTACTGTTGGGATTGGAAAATGATTTGATGCAAAACAAGTCCTTGTGGACAAGGGTAGTGTTGTAGATATCCTGTATTATGATTTGTTCAGGAAGCTCAGTCTTGATGAGCAGAATCTGACCCTAGCAACGACACCATTGGTCGAATTCAATTCCCAACTTGAAATGGCCGCTAGGCAGGATAGTATTACCTGTAGTAGCTAGGCAGAGACTTTTTACATAGAATTTTTTATTGTAAACACTCTATCCCCTTACAATGCCATCCTCGGTCAACCATGGATTCACAGATGAAAGCAGCCCCCTCAAGCTATCATCAGCTCATCCGCTTCTCGACGGACCATGGAGTAGAGCATATCTCGGGGGACCAAGTTACATCAATGCATTGTTTCATGGCTGCCATGAAGACCAAACAACTCTGTAATCGGGTTCAAAAGGCTGAGATAGTAGATTAGCCTGTCCTAGAAGATATCGGGGGAACCCCAGCCAAAAAGATAGTGGAAGATCTGGAGAAAATTTTTGATGGAAGAAGGAGACCCTGAGAAATACTTCCTTATCAGTACCTCACTTGGCGCTGATGGGAAACTTCAGTTGCTGGATTTGTTGAGGAAAAATATAGAGGTATTCGCATGGTTGGCCTACAATACTCCTAGCTTGGATCCTGAATTTGCTTGCCATAAACTCAATGTCAATCCTTTAGCTCGGTCCGTCGTACAGAAGAGTAGAAGATCCTCAGTTGAGCATACTGAAGCAGTGATTACAGAGGTGAACAAGCTCTTAGCAACAGGGGCAATTCGGGAGGTCCAGTACCCACAGTGGTTGTTAATACAGTTGTAATGAAGAAAATGAATGACGAATGGAGAGTTTGTGTTGATTTTACTTGCCATAACAAAGCTTGTCCAAAAGACAGCTTTCCCATGCCACGTATGGACCAGCTTGTTGATTCAATGGCCAGGCACGCGCGAATGAGTTTCTTGGACGCCTACAACGACTATCATCAGATATTGTTGTTCGGCCCAGACTAAGAGAAAACAACGTTTATCACTTCAAGAGGCACCTACTGTTATAAGGTAATGCCATTCGGCCATAAAAATGCCAGAGCAACTTACCAGCGGATGCTGACTTGGATGTTCAAAGATAAACTCAGACGAACTGAGGAAGCATATATAGATGACATGGTGGTCAAAAGCAGGCTTGCAACGAACCACCCCGCCAACGTAAATGAAGTTTTTAGCATCTTGAAAACTCATCAACTTTGCCTTAATGCCTTGAAATGCGCTTTCAGGGTAGGAACATGGAAGTTCTTGGGTTACATGGTTACTCGCAAAGGAATCAAAGCAAACCTGAATTAGATTAAAGCAATATAAGAGATAGAGGTACTGAAGAAGGCCGAGGTACTGAAGAAGGCCAAGGAACTTCAGAGACTGGCTGGAATGGCGACAGGACAAAATTGGTTCATTACCAAGTCCTCAAAACGAATGAAGCCTTTTTTCCAACTTCTAAGGCAAAAGAATACGTTTGAATGGGGGCCCGAGTGCACCAAGGCGCTGCAGGACCTCAAGAAGTATCTCAACACATCACCTCTCCTTTCTACTCTAGAACTAGGGGAAGAACTATATCTTTATCTGGCAATTTCAGACCATGCGGTAAGTGCTATACTGATTTGTGAAGTGGGAAATGAATAGAGGCTGGTATGCTATGTCAGTAAGACTCTCCTAGATGCCGAAATATGGTATCTACTATTGGAAAAACTGGCTTACGCCCTACTCATTGCCTCAAGGATGCTACAACACTACTTCTGGGGTCACCCCATCAATTTTCT
Organism: Camellia sinensis; assembly: GCF_004153795.1. Classification (NCBI taxonomy): domain Eukaryota; kingdom Viridiplantae; phylum Streptophyta; class Magnoliopsida; order Ericales; family Theaceae; genus Camellia; species Camellia sinensis. The sequence goes on from NW_021024969.1 coordinate 196,125, forward strand.
CACTGAGGTTCCCATCAGATCTATCTTCGGATGAGCCGATTTCTCTGGTCGAACGGCAAAATGGGCGATTAAGAATGGTGAGTATCAACCCAGAACAACAATCAAGGTCCAGGTATTGACGAATTTTGTCACCGAATTCGCCTCTGCCTCGAGCATCAAAAACTCAAACACCAGCTTGGTACAAGTGCCATGCACCACCGAATTGGGAAAATAATGTGCTTCAGAAGCATGGAAACTTTTCATTGGAGACATTTGGCAACTCTGTATAGACGGATCATCCAATAAATGAGGCTCGGAGGCAGGGGTGGTACTCATCTCTCCAAAAGGATTCATCTGGGAACAAGCTCTAAAGCTTGAATGAAAAGCCTCTAACAATGAGGTGGAATATGAAGCACTACTGGCTAGTTTTCACAGTGCTGAGAACTTCAGCTCGGACGAGCTCCTAATTTTTAGCAATTCTCAGTTGGTTGTCAACCAACTCACTGGGGTCTACGAAGCAAGAGATGAAAGAATGGCCATGTAAGCATACAAGGCCAGAGATCTAATCAAGAAATTTTAGTCCATACTAGTGAAACGGATCAATCGAGACAGAAACAACAATGCTGATGCTTTAGCTTGCCTTGGTTCATCAGTGGATACCAAAGATGCTAGAGAGATTTAGTTCGAGTTTGTATCGGAATTGAGCATTACGTCTTTAGATTCGGTCCTTTGTACGAACTTAGAACTGAGTTGGATGGATCCAATACTTGTTTTCCTGAGATCTAGCATTCTTCCCGAAGACAAGAAAGAGGCAAACAAAGTTTGACATCAATCAGCTCTATTTTGGATCTTATCATCTGGAAAACTGTACCGATGCTCCAACCTTGGCCCCTATCTATTATGTGTGCATCCAAATCTAGTTGAGAATGTTCTCTATGAAATTCACAATGGGATTTGTGGAAGCAACGTTGGTGGAAGGTCACTGGTGCATCGTGCCCTAACTCATGGGTACTGGTGGCCACAGATGTAGAGAGATGCACAATAGTATGTTCAGAAGTGTGATAAATGACAAAGGTTTGCTTCTCTAATTCATCAGCTAGGCAAAACTCTCACTCTGCTCAGTAGTCCGTGGCCCTTTGCTCTATGGGGCTTGGACATCGTCAGACCTCTGGCACAAAGGACTGGGAATAAAAGATTCTTCATCGCTACAACCGACTATTTCACTAAGTGGGTGAAAGTAGAAGCACTGGCAAGCATCAAGGAAGCAGACACAATGCGGTTCATTATGCGAAATGTCATGGTCCATTTCGGCATCCCAAGGGTACTGATTGCAGATAATAGAATGCAGTTTGACAGGAAGATTTTCAGGAAGTTTTGTACTGATCTCAAAATCAAATATTGGAACTCCTCTCCAGGCTACCTCCAAAGCAATGGGCAGATAGAGTGGTCAAATAAAGCCATCATTAACAGAGTAAAGAAGCAGCTTAAAAGTGCAAAAGGGTTGAAGAGTTACTCCATGTGTTGTGGGCCTACCGAACCACGGTGCGACGCTCGACCGAGGAAACTCTCTATTCCTTGACCTACAGAATCGAGGTGGTTATTTTGCTGGAAGTCAGCCTCCTAAAAATCTGATTAGAGAAGATGCAAGTAATGAAGAAGCTATTGCACAGGCACTGGATGTGGTAGGATGGCATAGAGAAGTAGCACTAATCAGACTTATAGCTTATTAGTAGCATCTTATCAATAGTTTCAACAAGAATGTTCTCCCAAGACAATTTACACCTGGTGAATTGGTTTTGAGGAAAGTTATGGATCACAAAATGGTGACTGGCAAAGGAAAGTTAGGACCTAACTAAGAGGGGCCTTACAAGGTTACAGTCATTGCTGGAAATGAAGCATACCTATACCTCAGCCCTAGAATGTAGCAAACCTCAAGAAGTACTATCAGTAGACTATCCCCCCAAAATATCTATCAAGTGAAATGGCACTTATCTTTTGATTAATAGAAAAGTCTTCACGCTTCTTGAACTTTTATTTCCAGTACCTGTACAGCCTTATGGCCAGAACAGATTAATAATTAACTTAGCCCTTAAAGATCCAAGTTCTGGGGGCTTAGTTCAAAATAAAGATGATTTTGAACTAATGCAGAGTTAGAAATAAACTCTCAAAATAAGTTTCATTGCGAATGAATGGATTTTAGCTAAGTCAAGGTGTGATTTTCGGACTTAGCTTCAGTTTCAACCGAACGAAATTAGCTTTGGTTTTTACCATACGAAATTAGCTCAGTTTCAATAGAATGAAATTAGTTTTGGTTTTTACCAAACATAATTAGCTTCGGAATGACCGAATGAAATTTGGTTTTGGTTTGCACTCAAACATGCCAAGTGGAATTGCTTGGTGGAATTATGTTTGGCAACCAAAATGGAACTTAGCCAAGTGGAATTTCTTTGGTGGAAACCACACTAACAAGTTTTTCAAATGATCATTTCTTTTTGGAAATCATAGAATGTTTAAAGTCACAAATGACTCTTTCTTAAGTACAAGTACATCAACACTTCAGTACTGCTGCAAACAAATAGAGTTAGAACAAACTTAAGTAGTTTTGCCAGAAAGCAAGATCTTCGGTACAAATCTTGCTTAGCTCCAAGTGGGGGCAAACAATAGTTTTTTAGAACCAACCTGGACCTAAATAAGACCCTCTCCTTTGATTACGAGACAAGCACAACCATGCAACATATCGAATAACCAGATCGAGCAGTTATTTGTAGGGGTGTAAATTTGGCTAGGCCCGGCCCGGCCCACCTGCCTATGTCGAGCCTCGCGGGCTCCAACTAAAATCCAGGCTGGGCCAGGTTGGTGTTTTAGGCATTAGACACCAACCTATTTGAGTTGATAGCATTTATTTCAAGCTTTTCATACTTGTGTTCATCTCTAATCATCTCTGTACTTTTCTCATTTCTTGGCTTGTTCCTTACTTTGAGAGTCATTTCAAACCGATTGTTTGTTTAAGCTTGAGATAGAGATCGTTGTGCTTAATGGTTTAATCTCTTCGAAGGTCATTACCAACGACATGACATCTCTCTCATGCCCAAAACAACCATTTGTTTGACACATCTTTCCATTAGTGGACTTAATGCTCATTTTGGACTAAAATGACTAACAAAAGGTGTTAAAATAGGAATAAAATGGAGCAAGATAATAAAATGGTTTAGGGTTCAATCGGATGTTAATTGAACCCATTATGTCTTGAGTCGTTTCATACTTGTTAGTGATGAAAACGGTTCAAGAGTCAATGTCAACCGCTTCCCTTGATCAATATCATGATAGGAAGGAGGTTCATGAGTCTTTTATTGTGTATTTATTGAAATTGTATCCCTTGGTTCATAAGTCATCACGCAATTCATTTGTGCCGATTGGTGGCTTGCGAATCGAGCCTACCCCTCATTTGATTTCTTTGATGATAAGAAGAGGCAGGGTGGGCGACCATCCCTTGAGAATGCTCTATTTTTGCTCTGTTTGTTTTCTGTTATAACAGGAGAAACCTAACATTAGTGGCCGGCAGGCCACCTTTACCGTACGGTAGGCCACTATTAGTGGGCGGCTGACCACCTTTTTTCAGCCAGGCAGTACTACTTTTTTCATAGAGCAGAGCAGAGGCCGAGGTGCAAAACAGTGCAAAGGCATTCTCAGGGGGGGGGGAGGGAATTCATGTGCATGCATAAGCCATTTCCTTGCTCCTTGGAACCCGTTAGATTTGTTTATAGTAGTATGTTTTTAGTGAACTTGTAATTAATTACTTAGTTAATTAATTCTGTAATGTAACTAATTAGTTAGTTTAATTAATTAATTTGTATTAATTAGTTAGAGTGTGTTGTAGTTATTTAATTAGCTAGAATAGTTAGTTAAATGCAGCGTTGTAATAATTAGTTAGTAAGCTTGGCTAATTCATTTATTTGGACCCCTTGTGCGAGGGCCAATTTGTAATGCTTAGCTAGTGTAGTTAATTTATTTCATTTGATTTGTAATAGATAGTTAATTCATAGTAATTAGCTAGGGCATTCATTCGGACCCTCCCACATGAGGGCAAACTTGTAATAATGTGTATTCTTCTAACCCCACGTCATTCTCCCTTTTATTTACCTGCTTGTGTTGGATAGTATAGAGCATCATGTTTACGCATTTCTCATAATTTGCATCCATTATTTTGCATGCATTAGGCTCGACGCATCATTCTAACAAAGCATTGTATTTATTACTTCTTTGAAAACGTGCTTAAATTGCATGCCGTCAAATTGATTCATATGCTATGCTAGTAGCCGGACTTCTAATTGCATATTGCATGTGTTGCATTAGGCATATTTCATTAGTTAGGATCACGCATTTTTCTCACTATTTTCTCTCTTTTGGCTTGCCTCGGGAATTGAGGTAAGCTTTACTGCTTTAGCATGTCGCATGAGTGTGATTGTTGCCATGTCGAGTATGATTACCATGAGGCTAAGTGCTTAAGTGCTATATCTGTTTGAATGCCTATGGATGAAGGCTAATTTCTTAAATTGGGATAATTTGAGTAATGTGCAAATAAGATTACTTTTTCAAGTGGTACATATTCGAAACAATTTTCAAAACAAACATAAATTAAAGTGTTTCAATTTTTGCAAATTAGTCTATACTTGTGCGAGTCACATAGTAATGCTAGTCTAATAATTGGAACAAGAGCATATAATGTAAATAAGAATCACATCATGATTAGTAGAGGCCGATCTTTGATCGGACCAGTGGGGTGCTCAATTCATGACCTTTCACTCTCGTACCTAAGTTCCCGAGCCGAGACACTTTGGTGATGATGGATAAGTGGTCTTTGGCACGAGTTTCGGGTTTCCTAAATTTTCCAAAAAATATTTAGGTGGCGACTTTGTAATCTGGCAAAGCAGTCTATTTTCGCATTTTAATTCAAAATTGATTTTTTAAAAGATTTACCAAATTTGGACTCTTTTGTGTTTATCTATTTCACATTGCACTTGTGAGATCAGATTTAGAACCACAGGAGTCCGAATTGTAAGGCTATCATATTCGAACGGAGCATGAAAAGCAAGTTACAGTTTCTGGCGACTCTGCTGGGGATAGTAGTGAACTTGACTTGAACTTCATGATGTGAAATTTTATCTACACCTATATGTTCTTTGCATTTGCATCTACATTGGTGCGCTTAAGTCACTGTGTTTTTCATATGTTATTCCTAGACGGTTTGCCGGAGGCTTGTCCAAAAGCTTGCCAAAAGGTTGACTGGTCATTGTGTAACACGTCCGTGAGGGACCCCGCTATAGTTCGGACTAGATTTGTGTCACGGTTCTTAATCTGAACCAAAGAGTCCAAATCTGGCAAATCATTTTGAGAAAACAGATTTTTTTAAAAGAAGTGCCAAACATGGACTGCTTTGCCAGATACAGAGTCGCCACCTAAATATTTTATTTTGGGGGATTTAGGAAACCCTGACTCGGTGCCAAAGGCCACGTGTCCGTCATCACCAAAGTTGCCTCGGCTCGGGAACTTGGGTACGATTGGGGAAGGTCAGCTATGAGCACCCCCTCTCGCCCGATCCGAAGATCGGCCTCTACTAACCACCATATC
>NW_021024969.1:212558-313035 GCF_004153795.1 Camellia sinensis
TCGATATCAAGTTTTGAAAACATTACGTGCTCTTATTCCGGTTATTAGCCTAGATTTACTATGTTATGCGCACAGCAAACAAGTATAGACCAAATCGCCTAAATTGGAACAAACATGCATGTTCGTTTTGAAGATGGTTTGCTACTCGCAAATAGGTTAAAATGCAAGTTTTGCCACCCTCGAGTGGGGCTTTTAGAAAAGATGGTTTTGCCACTATCAAGTGGGCTTTAAAACTCACAGTTTTAATGCTTTATCCCAATCTAGGTGATTCAACCTCCATCCACAGGCATTCAAGCAGTTATATCACGTAAGCAGCTAGCCTCATGGTAATCATGCTATCATGGCAACACTCACACGCATGCAAGGATGCTAAAGCAAAAGAACTTACAGAGTACTCCAAGCCAAAACAGAAACTAGTTAGTAATCATATGCATGATCCTAGTTCATGTTAAGATGGCTAATGCAACACATGCAAAATGCAACTAAGATAGGCTCGGCTAATCTACAATGACATGTGAAATGCTACAATTAACACGTATTCAATTTGAAATTAAAATACAAATGCAGTTAGAGTCATGCGCCGAGCCTGATGCATGCAAGACAAATGTGTGGATGCACGCATGCATAGCATAAGGTATGCTAATTTAAATATGTCCTATTCTACCATCATAAGCGGGTAAATAAAAGGAGAAAGAAGTGGGGGTTGGAAGACATGCACACACGCACCCACACTTATTACACAATTGCCCTCACTCGGAGGGTCCAAATAAATATTACAGTCCGAATAAATAATACTAAATTAATTATTACAAAATTTCTAATCTAATTAACAAATTAAATGTAAAGAGAAGATGGCCGCAGCCCCCGCTTCGGGATGCGTGAATGACGCATGCTCAGATTTATCTTGCCCTGAAAACCGGTACCATACCACTGTTGCCTCTGTTTACACTGCCCTGCTTCTCTGAAAAAGTGCCAAAATCCTGGGACAGGTTCCCTGAACCTGTAGGACACCATCGGCTAAAGGGGATACCCACCGGCCATGGAACTTATCCATCGGCTGGGGTTTGATATTATCGGCCACCAATCCATGGCCGGTCGGCACTCTACAGTACCGGTCAGCAAAAACTCCTGCAGAAACTGGTTTTTGACAGCAACAGGGACAGACAGTGTATTGCATGAAATTTCAAGCAAATGTATGCGCGGGCACACTCCCTGTCATGCAAGGGACTCAAGGGGGCATGACCCTCGACCCTCGGGCCATCAATCAGCATTTTGATGCGTGATGCCTAAGGAGCCAAGGTTGCAATTCAATGAAGATGCATGCAACATATAAATGAATACCAAAACCCTATCATGCCAAAGTCAAGGCCTCGGTGACCGAGAGTTGAGACGCTTACATCACTTGTTAGTTAGAACACTTCTCCCCCTCACACTTGGTTTGACACCCCAAACCAAGCAATGCAATGCATGTTATGCAAACATGGCTCGAAAATGCAACATATCACTAAAATGCAAAGCATGCCAAATGTAATGCAACATATCATGGCAAACATGCAATGTTCCTAACATGCAATGCTACAATGCAACTCATCATGCAATGCTAATATGGTACAACGCAAGCATGCGATTAGAGGCAACAAGTCACGCATACAACCATGTCGAGAAGGGACTTAGACTGAAATGGGAGGCTTCAAACACCCCCCAAAACAGTGGCCAAAAGTGCCTCAAGTGATGGACAAAATGCATTACAAACATGCAAGCCAAAAGGAGGGCCAAAGCTAAGGCATAACAAAGGGCATTGTACCACCACTAACCCAAACAAACATGGCGTGAACTATACAACCAAAACAGAATTTTAGCATGCAAAAAGAGCTCCAAAACCCACACATATGACATCCCAAATGAAACAAACACCTAGGCATACACAATGCACATTTCAAGGCATAAGAGGGTACAACTTCAAAGCATGAGAGGAGCGATGAATGCAAGCATACAAGCATGTGTTGGGGACTGAAATGATATGCTAAGTGATTCCAAATCACCGAAATAGCCTAACCAATGCATGTTCATACCCATACCCTTAAGGCTCTCAAGCCAAAATGCAAAGTGGTGACACCAAACATGGCAAGCATGACTGAAACAGTGGCCAACAGACCTTGAACATGGCAAAATGATGCTAATACCTTCATAATATTAGGCTAGATCATGCGAGATCATGGCCTTAATGTTATGGCATACCTCTAGGCAACCTTGAGGAGATATAAAGCAAGTATAATATGCATGAAAGAGACCAACAAACCCACATGAGACAGGGGTAAAACATGTTGTATATACACCAAATAAGCTCTGAAATGAAGCTAAATAAGGTTAGACGTGCATGCTACCACATTGAGCCAAATATGCAAACAAGAGAGAGACCAAGGGAGAGGGGTGTCCCTCCCCTATGCAAGACCTCAAACCCTCTTCTTTACCACTAAAAATCCACTGGATTTCAGGGGTGAAAAGAACCGAACACTTAAGCAAACAAAGCCTAACAATGGAAGCACCAAAAGGGCCAAACAAGCCTAAGAGGGTGAGTTCGACCCCAAACCACAAAACACCCTTAATGAAAGTTCTTAAGTAGGAAATATAAGACTTTTTTATGTTATACACAAAGCTCAAATCAATATGCAAGACAGGTCAAAAGCCAATGCAAGATTGGGGAAAATAAAGTAAGAAACTCACCCTTGAAGAACACTTCAAGAACAGTTGGTCCAGCCACTCTTTCTGACCAAAATCAGTCCAAAACCTTAAGAATCAACCCTCAAAGCCTCTCAATCTCGGAGCAAGGTGTAATGGTGTGTGTATTAGTGCAAAAGTAAGGTCAAAATGCACTTTTAGGCCAAGAAAACACACACAAGGGAGGAGAGAGAGGGGAAATATAGAGAGGAGAAGTGTGTATATATCAGATGTATGTATATAAGCTCTGGTTTTTATGTTCAAAACTCCAACCCTAAACAGGTGGAGGAGAGCTCTTTATATAGGCAAAGGCCAAGGCTTAAGCTTCTCAAAGAAGCTAAGTAAAAAGAGGCAAAGGGTGCAAGGGGAGTTAAGGCTTCTTGAGGAAGCTAGGACAGCTGGCCAGGCTTCCTCAAGAAGCTTGGCCAAATGGGTTCAACCTTCTAGAAGGAAAAGGGGGTGCAAAGGCTCAAAACAACCACTTCATGCACGGGGAGGAGTGTTGGTTGCATTCCAGCTGGCACAGCTGGCATGCAACAAGTCCGAAGGGTGCAACAGGGTCACACCGGCTAGTAAAATAGGTCACCGGCCAAACAAAGTGCCGGTCGGCAAAATATAGTGCCGACCGGCCATTGGTTTTAAGAGAACACTGCCGGTGCACCAAGAAACAGCCGGTGGAGGGATGAGGATAGTCCGGTGGGGTTGGGGATGGCCAACAAGCCATTCCCTGCCTTCCAAGGCAAAAACACAAGTTTTTGGTGTAAAACCAAACCCCGAAAAGTCGAGTCGAGAGATCTTGAGGCGAGGTGCGTAACCGAGACCTCCGGGAACTCAGAATGAACACAAGCACGGATGATCACCGAGTGTTCCAACGGTGACGTCCAAGTCTTGAGGACGGTCAAAAATGGGGTGTCTACAGTTTGCCCCTCTTTGACGGAACTCGAAAGTCATAACAGATGACGGAGTGAATGTCAAAGCCCAGAGACTACCCATTTTTGACAATGCCGGAGACTTAGACAGACATGCAAGACAGCAGAATATGTGCCCGAAGGCAGGGGCAAAATGCAAGACAATGCACAAAGCCGAACATAACTTATGATCATGCAAAGAAAACTGTAATGAAACACATATAATGCAACGGTTTTAAGCTAGCACAGACCAAACTACACTACAATGCGGAGAGGATGTAGGAGAATTATACGATTCTCGATATGTCTCACTCGGAGTATACCATACCTGTCCGGTTTGTTGGGTTGCACCAGCCTTAAATGAACCGTACATACAATATCGTGCCTGCAAAGAAAACAAACTTAACAGGTACAATGTGATTAACAACATGAATATTAAAGTACTTGAAAACGCGTGACAACGCAAAGCAAGTGAGGCAGAGCATAACAATGCCTATGAAGGCACAGACATGTAAGTGGAGCACCGGTCTATGTAGGCCAACGAAATTGATCATAAGCATGTGGTCTACGCAAGCAAAACATACGGTTTACACAAGCAAACGTGCGGTCTACGCAAGCAAAACATGCGGTCTACGCAAAGTAATGAAAATTGATTACAAACATGCGGTCTACGCAAAGCAAAACATGCGGTCTACGCAAGCATGAAATTGATTACAAACATGCGGCCTACGCAAGTAAAACATGCAGTCTACGCAAGTAATGAAATTGATTACAAACATTCGCCGGTCTACGCAAGCAAAACAATCGCGCTACGCCAAAGCAATAACAATTGATTTACAAACATGCGGTCTACGCAAGTATAAACGTTGCAGTCTAACGCAAGCCAAAACATGCGGTCTACGCAAGTAATGAAATTTGATTCAAACCATGCGGTTCGCATAAAACATGCGTTCTACGCAAAGTAATGAAATTGATTACAAACATGCGGTCTACGCAAAGCAAAAACATGCGTCTACGCAAGCAATGAAAGTGATTACAAAACATGCGGTCTACGCAAGCAAAACAGTGGTCTACGCAAGTAATGAAATTGATTACAAACCATGCGGTCATACGCAAAGCAAAACATGTGGTCTACGCAAGCAATGAAATTGATTACAAACATGCCGGTCTATGCAAGCAAAACGTGCGGTCTACGCAAAGCAAAACGTGCGGTCTACTCAAGCAAAACATGCGGTCTACGCAAAGTGATGAAATTGAATTACAAACAGGCAGTCTACGAAGTAGTTGTGTATGAGAAGGGTTGAAAGTACACATATAAGTAAAAAAACATGTTATTCACGATGCTGGAATGTAAAGTACTGTAACACAGCACAATTGAAACGATTGTGGAAACCACAAGGACATGAAAAGGAGATACGGGGAAGGACGTCCAGTACGTTACGAGCATACGCTCGTAGAAGTTGTGGCCGAGGTCAACTCGAAGGTTCACGTTTTTCAAAAGTGTACTTCTCCCGCATTGTCTCGAGTGATGAAGGTCCAAACCATATAGTTACCCGGAACAAAGGGCGGAAGGCTGCTCGTTTGACAGCAAAGGGGAGTTTTACTGCTATCAATTCCGACACTTGTCTGCTACCCTGCCATTTCTATGCTTTTCTTTCCTTTTTAACTGGTAGTTTAAGCACAATTGCATTGCCTCGGGCAGGTTTATTTCTTTCTCAAAATTACCATATTTTGCAAAAACACGTGATGGAATGAAACGACCATTTGTTCAAAAGATGTTGCATTTGCGAAATTTTTCTATGCATCGCATCGCAAGGTATCAACACCACAATTGTGAACGAAATTGAACCTGTTTTGAACATTGAGTACTTGCAATCGTTACTAATCAGGTAGTGAACCGACTTACAACTCGATAAGCAAAACAAAGGGATGATATAACCAATCAAGGTGAGTACAAACTCAATAAAACAAATCCAAAGACTTAAAGAAGAGTGAAATACAACTCGATAAGCAAATGTACAATAACCTCATAAGCAGACAGGTGTGACTCCGCAAGAATCGATTCACCGGGGGGGATTGGAGGTGGTTGGAGTTCCCCAATCCCTAGCATAAAACTACTCAGGGAACAAGGAGGAAGACCATTCGAGCCAGGGGTAGGGGGCATCGGCCACCAAGAAATTTCCATCGGCCAGAAAATTTGCGGTCGGCAAAGTGATCGGCCGGTCGGCCACGAAGAGGAATTCACCAGAAAATGATTGGGACACCTGTCCTCCACAACCTTATCTCCTACAAAAGACCTCGCTTCGTAGTTTTCTCAATTTCCACACTTGATTTGCCTAATGGAAGAGTTTCTCCTGCTCAAAATCTCACAGCTTGGATTTGCTAGCTTGGGATGGGCTCGAAAAATTGAATTTTCGGGTTTCGACGATAAATGCCATTATTCACTCTGAGTCGCACTTCACTACCCACTTTCCGTTCTTCATGCCGCAGCGAGGTTGTTGGAAACCCGGTTGACTCATGTCCTTTAGCTTTAGCAGGCAAGAGGTATGGCCCTACCTTGAAGATTTTCAACTTTAATGGAATCCGGCATGACGAGAGATCTTACCCCAGCTTAACTTTGGTCATGTTCAGACCTTAGGCGATGTGTTGGACTCACTATGTATGACGCTCGAATCCTCTGATGTGACGGATGCTGGGACATTCTGGTTTGATCGTCGGTTTTCTAATGCCGCGTATCGCAAAACCATCAATTGCGCGGCTTCCGGCCGACATGCCCTCTGTTTGTGCCATGAATGCTCATTTTCTATTTGTCTCAGGCTCCGGTAAGGGTCTAGTGTCCGGCTGACTGAGGTTGCCCAAAGGCTTGAAGGAGGCAAGAGCTGTATTGCCCATGATTCTGCTGAGACGTTGATGGCTTAGACGCCTTGTATCGTCGTGAGACGACCAGATTAGCAGGAGTCCACTACTACTACAGGAATGTTTCCCGCCCAATCCTCACATATGTATCACTCGCATCCACTTGGCCCTCAAGCTCGATTTTCTCACAAAAACCCTATTCTCACTTTTCTCTCATCGTACATCTCTCTATTCTTTATTCTCTCATTTTTCATTCCCTTCCCAGGTATGGTTTGATGGACAAACTGCAGGTTGTGGACTCTTGCCCAGGCATATTCAAAAGCTCGCGGCACTTCTTCAGACAACGTCTACGTCAACGCCTTGACGAGGGATGGTTGGTTGATTGGATTGGTGCAGCCTGTCCGCCAGACCGCATTGCTTGCGGTGCCCTTGCGCTTCAGCCTTCGGCAAGGAGTACAACATGTCCCTCGACAGACTTAGGATTCAGTTGCATTGGTCTCACTCAACTGTGCCATTTCTACTCCCATTTCGGATCCGACGCCAATTTGGGCCATGGATCAGACCTGCCCGCCAGAGGGGATTAGAGTATCCTGCTGTATTCCCAGCCCGATGGCGCACAGCTTGGTTGCAGGCCATCGCGCGTGGGAGACGAAGAGAACTTCCTGGCCCCCCGCTCCCACTTTCAATTGCACTTTATCTGATGAGTGCTTGGATTGGCTTAATGAGGAGGCACAGTCGCGGCCCACTTGGCGTCAGAGGTTTCGACCGTTGCTCTGGGAGGGGCGCAAGGAGCACCTGGACTTGACTATCCCCGGATTTTATGCTTTATTACTACTTTCAAGTTTCTTTAATGAATGTAATAAAAAAAGCAACTCGATTATATGCAAGTAGCGAGAGAACTCGGTTTTGAAAATCAATGAAATTGAAGGTTGTGGCACTGAAAATTTTCCGCTTTGGTCCAAAATGTCTTAGTTGTAAAAAGATTAATTTGAACAAGTCAACTTTTAATTAAAACTTTTTCAAAAACATTTTCGATCTGTGATCAGAACTGGACACGCCTGAGATCGTCACCGCGGATGCATAACACCCAGATCTCTGCAACTGGAAAGTTGCCAGTGTGAGGGGAGTACTCGGCATTGCATAGGACGCGGAAGTTGCCCCTAGTCTGCAAAGCACTGTACCGGAGACCTTAACTGAACTCTTGAATGCTGAAATAGACAAAGTAAATGACCGAGATGATCAAATTGGACAAAGTTGATAGGGGAAAAGTTTATGGCATGAAACTTCAGGATGAAGCTGCCTACGTATCCCAAAAGATGCGGAATCAAGCCTTACGTAGTTCAGGTTTGGTTCACAATAAATCGAGTATTTTTCACTCTCCTTTTACGCTCTAATTTTTGCCAAGCCGCCTTGACAGGGTTTCAACCTTGCGAGCTCATTCAGTTTTTTTTTTTTTTTTTTTTTTTTGTATTTTCTAATTTTTTCAATGCTCTAATTTTGCCTAGGTCGCCCTTTTGGGGTTTTCGGCTAGCGAGCTCTTCAGGGATATATTCTTCAACTTGTCCATGTTGATCGGTTGGGAAGAACTCTAGGCCAATCTAGATCCATCAGAACCACAAGCTCCACCTAACTAATAGCTTTGATGAATAGGGACCAGTCCAATTGGGTCTGAACTTGCCCTCGGTCGTGGATGGGGAGCCTCGGTTGTCCTTTGAGCACCTAATCTCCTTCCATCTCTCTAAGTTCAGATTAACATCATTGAACCAGGACCAAGTTGGATAGACCCTATCGCTGCATTCATTTCCTCAGAACAACTACCAATGGATAAGAAAGATGCCCACAAACTGCGAAATAAAGCCCTACGATACTATTTGGATCCGCAAGGAAAGCTTTACAAAAAATCTCTCTTTGGGCTGTACCTGAAATGTGTTCACCCAGACAAAGTTGAGGAACTCTTGGCCGAAATACATGAAGGTAGCTGTGGTGCCCATTCTAGAGAACGCTCATTGGCCCACCGACCCGTAACGTAGAGTATTATTGGCCGACTATGCAAACAGATGCCGAGAACTACGTAAAGAAGTGCAAACAATGCCAAAAGTTTTCCCCATTAACTCATCTGTCTGCCGAAGAATTAAATTCCATCACTAGTCCTTGGCTGTTCGCTCAATAGGGACTTGACATCGTCGAACCATTACCGCGGGCTCCAGGAAACAAACGATTCTTGATCGTTGCAATAGACTATTTCACAAAATGGGTCGAAGTAGAATCATTGGCACATATCTGAGATGTCGATGCTAAATGCTTCATGTGGAAAAGCATTATAACCCGATTCGACATACCAAGAGCACTTGTATTGGACAATGGCACCCAATTCGATTGCGGCATCTATTAGGAACTATGCAACACATATGGTATTCGGCCCTATTTTTCCTCACCGGCGTACCCACAAAGCAATGGTTAGGCTGAGGCCTCTAATAAAGTGATCTTGGATGGAATCAAGAAATGATTAGAGAAGGCCAAGGGAAAGTGGGTTGAAGAGCTATCCAGTGTATTGCGGGCTCACTGTACCACTCCGAGGCAGCCCACCTGAGAAATGCCATTCACCTTGTGTTTTGGGACAGAAGCTATCATCCCTCTTGAAATTGGCCTACCCACTATGAAATCAAAAGACTTTTGACACAGGGCGTAATGACATGATGTTAGCCTTGGATCTAAATTTGCTTGAGGAATGCTGAGCTCGAGCTCTTGCGCGCATGGCGCGATATCAGCAGTAGCTCGCTAAATCATATAACTAGTGTATACAGCTGTGTCGTTATGCTCCTGGAGAATTGGTCCTCAAGAAAGTACTTCTTGCTACTAAAAATCCGACAGAGGGAAAACTGGGCTCCAACTGGGACGACCCCTACCAGATTGATTCAATTGCCGGAATAAGAGCATACCGCCTTTCAGACATGACCGGTTAAAGTTTACCACGACCCTGGAATTCAACCGACTTGCTTAAATTTTATCATTAAACCATCTTGTACAATGTGCTAATTCATTTTTGTTTTTACTGCTATGTAGGCTTGTATGCATCTATGTAGTTAACAATACAATATGCCTTTCTCATTGCCTTCTCATTTAAAATGGCCGCTTGATAAAACCCTTCGCATTTGGAGCGCCCTTTGTGGTTGATCACGTTTGGCCATTACAAAAGCCTCCGAATTCGGAGCACCCTTCGTGCTTTGCACGATTGGACAACTAAGCCTCTAAATTCGAAGCGCCATTCGTGCTTGATCACGTTTGGCCATCACATAGACTTTGAATTCGAAGCGTCCTTCGTGCTTGATCACGTTTGGCCATCACAGAGACTCCGAATTCGGAGCGCCCTTCATGCTCAGCATGATTGCCCGAATAAGCCTTCGAATTCGAAGCACCCTTCGTGCTTGATCACGAATGGCCGAATAAGCCCTCCGAATTTGGAGCACCTACTTTAAGGGTTTTTTAAGGTCAGAATTACCGAAATCGAAAAATTTTAGTGATCGAATTACAAAGGTCGATAAACAAGCAGTTCTAAAAACACATCAATAAGCTAAAAGCAATAGTCGCATGGAGCCACAATCGGCACAGTTTGGACAAGGCTCACCAAAACATCAAATAAACAGGCATAATGTATATTTATTTCGTTCAATACATGGGTTCTTGCTACAAATACATGGATCCTACTAGAATAAAAAGTACAATATAAGTTTTTCTTGTTATTTAGGCCTTCTTCATACTGGGACCTTTTTCTTCATCATTAGTTTTCTCGCCGTCATAAGCTTCGAAGGGAAACTTGTAACTTTGGTACAATGGCAACACCGAATTGATACCAACAGCTTACAAAGCCTTGATTCCTCCGTGCTTAAAGCCATGGTTCTCGCATCGGCAAACGTCATCCGCCAACTTTTCTTTAGTCTTCATAATGCCGATTTTTTGACTGTCAAAAAAGCCTTCTCCATCGGCCTGTGTCCTTATCGCTTCTTTTGCGAACATGCTTGTCGTATCTCGATCGACTATAGCATGATCTAGTAGGTGCTGGTTTACTCTATTTATTACGATCGGGTTCGTTGTTCCCACCAATTGAGTCTCGGTGGCCTTAGCTTTTCTCAGCTCAATTTTGGCCTTCTCCGTGCAACACTTCAAGTTCCGAATACGCCCGTGTTTCTGTTCAATTTCTCTTCGTCTAGCTCAAAGGTGCATGCCAATCTCATATAAGGTATAGAGTCCCTTGACCAATCCATGGATGCCCTCTCTGAAAATTTCGTAGTCACTTCGGCCTATCGATGATTGTTGCACTTCAGGTGGAAACATTTGCCAAGAAAACTATACTTCCACGTTCGGATCACAAATAATTGAGCCTGTTTCGGTCATTGGTTTGTTCCTAATAAACACCAAAAAACTTAACGGGCGAGGTGGCCTGCTCGGCTCGTTTCACGTTGAGGCATGTGCACTCTTAGTCCTTGAGTTCCCTCATTGTTGCATCCTCATCCTTGGCGATTTTTCTACCTCGCGTCCTCCTGGGGACCTGCTTCGACGACAGGGAGTTCGATGCCTCTCTCGCTTCTCCAACGCTATATTACCCATTCGGGAGGGTTCACCACTAGCTTCACGATTCATTTCTACGTCCAGTTCAGCTAACATCTTTCCCTCCCCTCTACTATTGAAGAACACTCTGCTAGACATATAAATTTGCTCAGATCGACGTAGTGCTCTTTTCCCTTTCACACTTCGCTACATTTGAGCAATGTCTATTTAAAGAGGCCACATGCCCCACACATGTCTGGCTACCCCACTTATTAATTGCAGATGCAACGATTACGAAACATCCGCGGTCGTCACCGTCTCCTTATGTGTTCGGCGGTTATGCTCGGTGGTCAATTAGGACAAGGGAAGATTTATTAATATATTTGGCTCTTTAACCATTTTTGCCTAATTAATACAATGCCCCACTTGACCCCATGAACATGCTTCATTCTTGTATTCGGCAGTTATGCTCAGTGGTCTATTGGGGTAAGGACAGATTTATTAATCTATTTGGCTCTTCAACCATTTTTTCCAAATTAATACGATGCCCCACTTGACTCCGTGAACATACTTCGTTCATGTATTCGGCGGTTATGCTCGGTGGTCAACTGGGGCAAGGGCAGATTTATTAATCTCTTCAGCTCTTCAACCATTTTTGCTGAATTAATACGATGCCCCACTTGACCCCGTGAACATGTTTTGTTCATGTATTCGGTGGTTATGCTCAGTGGTCAACTGGGGCAAGGGCAGATTTATTAATCTATTTGGCTCTTCAACCATTTTTGCCGAATTCATACGATGCCCCACTTGACCTCGTGATGATGCTTCGTTCATGTATTCGATGGTAATGCTCAGTGGTCAACTGGGGCAATGTCAGATTTATTAATTTATTTGGCTCTTCAGCCATTTTTGCCGAATTCATACGATGCCCCACTTGATCCCGTGAACATGCTTTGTTAATGTATTTAGCAGTTATACTTAGTGGTCAATTGGGACAAGTGCAGATTTATTAATCTATTCGGCTTACCAATGTTCTTCTTGTTTTCATGTTCTTATTCTTGGTGTGGTGACATGGCACATTCCGATTTCAATGCATAAGCATGCACATATTCATAAACAAAACAGGCATTCTCATTCATAAGCAAAACGGGCATTTTCATTAATAAACTGCACGAGTACATTCGTCACTTTATACATGAAAATGGCCTTAGTACAAAATAAAGCGTTAAACAAACAAAAACAGAGGAAAATATCTATTACAAAAATGGCCGATCAAAAGTCCAAATCCTCTAGATTCGATTCCAGCGGTTCGATTTCCAACTGCTCGTAGGGAATCGGTTAATCGAGAGTCACCTTGGTGGCTGCCAAAGCTTTGAGCCATCTGTACTTGAAACCTCGATTCTCAAACTTCAAGGCTTCATCAGTGTACAACTCCTTGGCCTTATGCTCTCCGGCATCAAAAGCTTTGGTTACATCTGCCTTAGTAAGCTCCCTCGCCTTTTTCTCCGCTTCAAGATTGGCCTTCAGTTTTGAGATTTCTTCTTGAGCCGACTTTAGGGAGTTGTCTATCAAGTTTTCTCTCTCTTTGGCAACCCTACGGAGTAGGTCGGCATGTTGTGCTTTCTCCTATGCAGCAACGGCCCTTGCTTGCTCTTCTTCTGCCTTTGTGGCTTCAGATTTAACCTTCACCGTCGCCACAGCCAAATCATTAGTTGCAGCTATGGCCTTGTTTTTCTCCTTTTCTAGCTGGCCTTCATGGATGCCGAATTACTCTACAACGTTATAATGACGACGGCCGATCTCGGCAATCCTTTCCGCCGCTTGACAAAGCAATGAAGCCAAGACATGTTAGTCTGAGTCAGAAGGGAAATTTTAGTTATTTTTACAACTTACCAATATGGTCAATTTCGCCGCCAAAGCAATCGAGATGACATTCGGTTCGGCATAGAAAGTTGCTTTGTTTGCTGGCAAAGAGAGTGCCGAAGCCACACTTAGGGCCATGGTGGGGTCTTTGATGGTTGACCCGCTAGTAAGAATCAACATGCTCTTCATCTGTGGTTGGATGACGAATGGCTCGGATAAATCATCTGCAAAGGACGGATGTAACAAATTGTTTATGATCTCGGTAGGTCGTTTATGCCCTATCAGATTAGTTCCTAAGACTTCTGTCTTGTGCTCTCCAGGAACCCATTCAGCCACGATCGTTTCACGGGCCGATTTTTCTAGAGGAACCTCGCGTATTGGCATTACTTGACTCCTCCCAGTCCTGCCAACTTATCTCTTAGCTGCCATCTTCTCTGCATTTCGTTGTCTGGCAAATTAGGAAAGAGATTCTCCACTCATCTCCTCGGCTTCAAATTCAGCCATAGGAAGATCCTCCAAACCAATGAAAATGTCGTCCTCTGGAGTAGCTAAATCTACTCGGCCAGAGGTGGAGGGGTGATCGGTGTAATGATCAGGGCTGATGTGCTCAAAAGCCAACTCAATCTCTCTGTTAAGTTCCTGGTCCTATGCACGGCCCTCTGATTACGCGTCTTCACTAACTTGTTTGCTGGCGTTGGAACCCTCAATACCAATATCCCTTAGACTTTTGTAGCTAGGGAATATAAGTGTAGTGAGCTGCCGTTCACCTTTCGGTACAAGGATATTATTTGCGGCCGAGAATGTGGAGTAGATTGGGTTGTACCTCATAAAACCATAGGTTGCGCACCCTTGTCCTTGAAGGTTTGCACGACCTTTGTAATTCAGGACAGCCTTGACTTGCTCCAGAACGGCTTCGTCCGCCAATGTCAATGCCCTTTTTATGTCATTTCCTGCATAACAAATAATGGTTAGCATCCAGTGTTTGAACTGAATAAATCGTTTACGTAATGCATGCTAACAATTCTAGTCGGCCACCTAGTTCGCCTTTTTACCTTGGCACTGGGTCTTGGCGATCTTCTCCCTCGGCAAATTTCCAATTGTCTCGGATGGTGACCATGACATCATCAACCCTTTTGCCAGAGCTGGCAAGCATGGTCACCATGTGGTGATCAACGTCTTTGGCTCTCAAAAAGTAACGACCCTATCGACTGGTTGATTTCGCCATAATGTAGCAGTGCCAAATAGCGGGAATTCGTAGGTTAAGACCTAGTCAGCGATTCAATTCTACTATACCCATGATTATTCAGTAGAAGTTCATGTTAGGTTGGGAGGAAATTAGTCCTCAATAGCACATGACTATCCTAAGAAGAGGATGGAGGGGGAATCGGACCCCACATTCAGCGATTACCAAAGAGGGAAGTTGATGGTGTTTGTGTCAGCCTTCTTCATGTCTACCACACTGTCTGCAACAAGGGATAGGTGAACGTCGTCTGGGATTGAAAAATGACAACGGAAGGCTATGATTCGCTCCTCTGAGAGGAAGGCTTTCAAATGCCTCGCCATTTAAAATAAAATACAAACAAAATGTGCACTAAAAAAAACAAAACACGCAGGGGACTGGAATAAGAACAGAATGAGAAGAGAAAGTGAAACTTGCAGGTCAAAGAAGAAGATGAACAGTGAGGAGCGGAATTGCAGAGGTCCTGAAGGAGGTTGGTGTCAAAGATACCAATGAAAGTTGAGAGCCTTTCGATTCAAGAATATACGGAGGGACAGTTTTCAAATTGAACATTAAACGGTTGTCAAACACGAAAAGGCGGCAAGCTGTAATGATTAAAAAAATCGCGTCTGTTCTGACGAATCAGTTCTAAAAAGAGTGTAACTGCCGTATCTCTGAATTTTGAGGGTTTGTCTAACCTGGTAACTGAGAGAAATGTATCAATTAACCAAACATGTCGACTGGAATGACCTTACGCAGATGTTTGGTGGGCAATTGTGGGGGCCAAGTCTAAGTTGGCGCATTGGGCTTTACCCTCAAGATTGCTGACAAGACGGTGAAGAGCAGGGCCATGGCCAACTAGAACATAGCTGTCAGGCAAAATAGGTCACGGATCCTATGGAACGACGGGGGGCCTAGCTATGAGGGCAAAGTGTCCATAACAGAAAGTGGGCCCCTGGAGAGCAATATAAAAAGGAGAAGCATCAGCCAAAGAGAAGGTATGTAAAAAGAAAAAAAAAAGAGTAATAACTTGTCATATAAGAAAAACCTGAGAGAATACTGACTTGCACGTCGGAGTGCTAGTTCTAGCACCCCTGACTGGAGTGTTCATCCCTATTTCAGGTACGAATTCGAGGATCAAGAAAGTCTACTTGGGCGGCCAAAGTGTATTTCAAAGCCACATTACCACATTAGATTTTGCCATTTTTCCTAAGCCCTATTGTAGACACCTCATTTTGACTGACCTTAAGATTTAGGCGCTTTATTTCGAACACCTGATTATGAAAGTCGCAATGTGTAATCATTTGAATTCTTCTGAATTATTTAGCAGGAAAGCCAAAGTTCAAGTTTTAATCCCAACTATCCTAACCTAATGTCGCTTTGGCCAAGCTATTTTTGGCCCTTTTAAAATCCTTTTTCAAAATGTTTTGAATGCGTGGTTCCAAACATTTCTATAATGTTCCGAGCTCGTGTTTTGGAACTCCAAATATTATCTTTTTCAACAGATCGAGCAAAAAACAGAGTAGGAGTGAATGGAAGGAATGGAATTCTCTAAAAATACCTATTTTCCTTTCAAAATTGTGCTATCCTTACACTATTGATCTAACCGTACATTTTTCTCACTGACTATATAACAACTTATGGCTGGATGGAAAATGTGGATGGCCGGATGAATAATTGTACGACAGCCTAAATTGTCCGGGTATAGAGCATTTCCAAGAAATTCAGCTTCCTCTATAAGTTTTATGCAAATATCTTACATATTTTGTCCAAAATTCTATATGTTCACGCCTCAAACCTTATTTTGAAGGGTTACCAAAATTTCCAAGAGCTGAAAACTTGTAAGAGGAATAGAGTACTCCCACACCTCCTCAATCACCTTCAACCTTCAACTCTTTACCCAAACCACCTAAAACACCATTGAAGCTTAATCTTTGAGGCTCCTTGCTAGGAATTCAAGCCATCTCCAAGGACCTTGAGGGTGTTAGGAAGGAGTTTGACAACTAAAAGCTCTTTATTTCTTTGAAAGATAACCTTTAAATGACGTTACTCATCTTTTTCTCATTTCTTTCTCTTTGTCCTATACCTTTTTGTTGTTCTAGCATGATCCTTCTTGGGATGTGGATGGCTCAGCCACCTTCTATAGAGTTATAGTATGATTTCTCTTTGTTTCAATATAATCTTTTAGCTTTGGGTTGTGGATGGCTAAGCCAACCCCCTCACTTAATATAATCTTTTAGCTTTGGGTTGTGTTTGGCGGACGTCTGGTCTCCTCTGATTTTGCTAAAACCATTTTCAATTAGGATCCGAATGACTTGGTGAAAAGTGGATGGGACCGCCTTAGTCTTATGGAGTCATGATCTTCCCATTATCACATTGTAAGGGGAAGGCATATCCACCACCTGGAATTCTACTTGTTGTGTTACCGCTTCCGCTTTCACTGGCGAAAAGATTTTGCCCAAAGGGTACACCAAACTAGAGTTGAACCTAAACAAAAAGGAGTCAGTAGCTTGAAGGTCATTGTATGACAACCTCAATCTCTTAAATAATCCATGGTCCATGATTTTGGAGAAACTTCCTTGGTCTATCAATATCCTCTTCACAATATATTCACCGATCTGCAATGTCACCAGCAGGGCATCGCTATACTGGTGTTGGACCTATGTTGGGTCTTCATCGAAGAACGAGATTTCCAGTTCGGGCAATCGTCCTTTCTTCAAGAGATTATCGAATAATGCCATCACTTCCTTCAAGTGTGTCGGCCTTCTTATTTCTCCCACGACTTCGCTTATCTGCCTCTTCGACTGGATTAAGTAGCTTATGTTGATGTTTGCCACTGGTTGGGCATTTCTTGCTTCATTTTACTTTGCAATCTAAAGAATGATCAATGTCCATCCATAAGTGTCCACTTTGTACAAGCTTCTCTAGGAAGTTCTTCAAGGCTTTGCAGTCCTCGGTGAGATAACCAAAATCCTTGTGATACGAGCATCGCAACCTTCGATTCCTGAGGGATGGATTTCTGACCATCTCGGGTGGCCATAAGAAATAAGGCTTGTCCTGGATCTTAGTAGAGATGCGATATATAGGCTCTGTGAATGTAGTGATGACTGCTTTTATAGGCCTCCTTTCTTGTTTCGATTGTTCAACAATTGCATTTGACTTTTCCGCTTAGGAGTTGAGGCCTTCTTTTCCGTCTTCCTTTGGCTGAGCAATGAAGGTTGAACTTGTATGTACTCTACACCCTACCTCAAATCATCTTCAATATTACAATGATTGTCCATGTGATTCATCAAACTACCTACGTCAATATGTGGCTTCTTCGTCAGGGACTATCGAAGCTTATTGGTCAGTTGTAGGCCAAGCTTGAAAGATGCAACTACCCATTATTCATTGTAGTTGTTGATCTCATTGTAGATTGCCTAGTACCTACAAGGATAGTCTTCTAAACTCTCTACTTCTTCCTTTTTCATCGTGAGGAGCACGTCCACATCTTTGAGTGGTTGGCTATTAGTGATAAAGTATGAGATGAATGCATGCGGCAACTGTTTCCAATCACTGATAGACTTGGCCTCTAATTTGTAATACTATCTAAGGGTTATTTCTCCCAAGCTTGTAGAGAACATCCGGTACATGATCAGCTGATTGTTTCTTCATAAGGTCACTGTCAATATATAAGGCTGCATGTCTAGTTAGATCTTTTTTTTCATCATACTGGTTGAATTTTGGAGGAGTGAATCTCTTCAGGGGTCAGCACTATCAATAGCCTTAGAGAAATAGGGTGTAATTTCTTCGGCAAAGAGCTTCACTAAACTTTCTGAGGTTTCCCTTAGTTTGCTGATCAAGCTAACTCTACAGATCACTCTTTGGGTGGTTTGGAGAGTCATCTCGTTTTGTGGCCTGAGCTTTTTCTCTTAGGTGCGGCCGCAGTGACTACTAGCAGTATAGCTCACTTTTTCTTGAGAAGCATTCTTTTTTGTCTGGATACTTCGCCCTCCAACCACGATACTTCTTATGGGATCAGATTCCCAACTTCAAGCTTTCTAATTCCTTCGGGCTATTCGCAGTTCTCCTTTTAGTGCTTCTACTTGGAAAGTAAGCCGATCAACGAATCGATTTCACTAGTCGCCTTTTTCCACCTAGGCTAGAATTCCTCCTGAATTTGCTAACCCATCCAGCTCTCTTTCTGAATCTTGACCAAAGTTTTGGTTAAGTGTATTGCCGATCAAGGTAGGTTGATGATCATTTGGTATTTCTTCTAGAGAATGATGGGGCACTCATCTTCTCATTCTTCCCACATACGGCACCAAATGTGGAAGATGAAACTATATCCATAGGGAAAGCGAGATAACGTGTCACCTCCTTGATCTCTACAAAGAGAAACCAAATGCCAATGATCATCCCCAACCAGGGTTGGTCTGGAGGATACTTTGATGATCAAATCAGTATACTGATTGACCATTATGAGAAATATGTATTGACTGCATTAAATGGGTTTCTTCGGTTGCCTCTCTTTTTCTCTTCGTGCTTTACTTGCTTATTGTAAGCACCCCATTTTGACTGACCCTAAGACTTCGGGCAATTGTAATCCTCTCAATGATGAGATGGTAAATTACTTTATCTTTAGAATGCTTAAGGATGTTTAGAGTAATTGTGTAAACCTGTTTTGGGAAAAATTTGACTTTTTGGGAAAATGATCATTTTACCCCTGAACCCATTTTTAACAAAAATAACTTTTTAACCTAAGAAAGAGAGATAAGCCTAATTCTGCTTTAATCAAACGTATTTTCTAAAATTAGAAACTAGTTTTATTAAAAACATTGATCAGAAGAGAATTCGGACTTACTTAGGCCACAAGCAAGCCAAGAACATGGAATACATGCAACGATGGCATGTGTACCATTTCAAAGGGTGGTGTGCACCTTATCTGTGTGTGCATGCATCCAAGCGCGGTAGAGCTAGGTATGGAAACTCAATCTTGGTGCATTTTGTATGGGAAGCAGAGGAAAAAAGTTTTGGAACCCTAGAAAGGGTTCCAAAACCTTCTCCCTTTGCAATAAATAAAGCCATTCCCCCTCCTTTTTAAGGGATGGAGATTTTTAGAGCCATTTTGTAAGTGTGAGAGCAAAAACACCCTTTTCTCTCCCTCTTTTGCCTTAGCCACAAAATTTCCCCACCCATAACAACTCTAAAACATTGAAAATCATCCTACGAAGTGAAGAACCCGAACTACTTTAGAAACCTAAGCTTGAGGGAAGCTTACAAGCAGGAAACCTGAGTTTCTTTACATTTTCTTTGTATTTTCTTCAGTTTAATCAAACCAGCTAGTAAAACTCCTTTACCTTTTGTATTTTAGTGCCTTTTTGCTTCATTTTTTAGTATCTATCAATGCTAGGTTGTTAGTTCATCATTCCATCATGCAATTTATTCATCTTACTAGCTTTTTTTCCTTTTTCTCCCATGTTTTACTTATTTTATTAAAACAACATGTTTTAGGCTTCATTTGGTCGCATAATAATGATGCATGGTCCAATTTGAATCACCATGTAGTTTAGTTTGTATTTATGCTTTTTACTTGTTAGTTTTATTCTATGCATAGTCATTATGTTAGTAGCCTTAAACCAGCTTAGGATCATATGTTGTATGTTTAGTTGTATATTTAGGGCATGTTTATTTATGTTCTTGCTTGTAAGACACATAAGTGGGCATTCAGGTAAGTCTTCTTATCCCCCTTGGCATATGTGTGCTATTTGCATTGTCTTTGAAATTATGCAAGTCAGATGCTCTTTATGTGTAAAATTGTGTGTTTTGTATGTTTTTCATGATATTATGTATTTTAGTTTGTGTTTAAGGCCATGGCTTTTTGAGAATCCACTTTTAATATATATATAAATATAAAATTACTTTTTATGAAAAATATGGCTTTATTCATTCAATCTAAAATATATGATATTCATTCTTTACTAAAAGCACATAGTTTTAAGTTAGTTAAAGGATTTGGGGCTTATAATGAATTAATGTGAATAATTAACCACAAAAAGCATAAAATAGAAAGTGAATAGATGCCAATATTCAGATTGGGCAAAATAGGGTACTTTCATTCAATGACCTTCCTATTTTGTACCTAAGCTCCCGAACCTAGAATTTTCTTAGTGTGGCAGAATGGTCCTTAACTTAGTTTTCATTGTTAAAGGTTTCTTAATTCCCTTTAAAAATTAAGTGGCGACTCTTTGTTAGTCAAAGCAAGTCGATGTGGAAAATGAGGCCTTGGACTTAGAAAAGGCACAACGCTCACAATTAGCAACTTTGCTAGGGAATTAAGTTAACTTGACTTGAAAATTTCTATTTTATAAAATTAGTGGTTAATTGTTAATTGCATTGCATCATTTTAGACTAAGGAAACCTGCTTTGTTACATAATGTCCCGGACACTATTTGTGGGCTATGTTATGTTAATAAGGCAAGCGTCAGATTATGCTATCAGTATTGTTTGATCATTCCCTTATGGGATGAGAGGTATATTGATAGTAATAATTGATGTACCCTTTTGTAACCAAACCTACCTTTTCGCATATAGAGAGCATTGGCACCTTCCAAACTAGAATATGATACCCTCATTTCTAGGATTGTATTGTTGCTTTCTGTATGATATAGTGAATCATAGATCTCATTTCCAAATTAGGATAAGGCAACCCTTCCCCAAATAGCCATGAATGCAAATTATGTGCTTATATAATCTTTTGAAAAATGATTTGATTCCGGGAACAACAATTAGAAAGGCAATGAGTACATTCCACAAAACAAAACAAAACAAAACAAAAACAAAAAACAAATATCTAGGGACTTTGATATGGCAGTGATTTGATTCTAGGACAATTTGAGTTATTTAGGATGGTGATCCAATTACAAAATTTGGGAGTTCAATTTAGGCAATGATTCAAATTTTGATTATGATTTGAGCAATTAGAGGGAAACTAGGGGGCAGTTTCCTAATTTAAAGAGTTTGAGTTGAATTTGAATTCTTGCCTTAGTGATCATTTGAGAATGATTGCCTTTCCAAATTTTAAATCCCCATGAAAACATGTGATCAAAGAGTAACTTCTAAAAAATAAAAGAAATTCTAACTTAAGTACAGCCTTGGAGCGTGCATGCCTCCCGATTATAAAATGGTAAATTACTTCATCTTTAGAATGTTTAAGGATGTTTGGAATTACTGTGTAAACCCGTTTTGGAAAAAAA
Organism: Camellia sinensis; assembly: GCF_004153795.1. Lineage (NCBI taxonomy): Eukaryota > Viridiplantae > Streptophyta > Magnoliopsida > Ericales > Theaceae > Camellia > Camellia sinensis. The sequence goes on from NW_021024969.1 coordinate 233,903, forward strand.
CCAACTTTTTGAAAAAATGACCATTTTGCCCCTAAAGCTGTTTTTAGCCAAAAAAAAAACTAACTTCTTAACCCCGGGAAAGATAAATAAGCCTGATTGTGCTTTGATCAAACATATTTTCCAAAATTAATGACCAGTTTTATTAAAAACATTGATCAGAAAATAATTCGGACTTACTTGGGCCATAAGCAAGCCAAGAACATAAAATGCGACATGTACCATAGCAAAGGATGTGTGTGCACCGTATTTGTGTGTGCGCACATCCAAGCACAGTAGAGCCAGGTATGGAAACTCAATCTTGGTGAATTTTTCGTGGGAGGTGGAGGAAGAAAGCGATGGGACCCTAGAAAGGGTTCTAGAACCTTTCCCTTTTAGCATACAAGCAAGAAACTTGAGTTTCTTTATGTTTTTCTTCGTGTTTTCTTCAATTTAATCAAACCAACAGGTGAAACTCTTTTACCTTTTATATTTTAGTACCTTCTTGCTTCATTTTTCAATATCTATCCATGCTAGGTCATTAGTTCATCATCCCATCATGTAGTTTATTCATCTTACTAGCTCTTTTGCATTTTTCTCACTTGTTTTATTTATTTTATTAGAACAACATGTTTTAGGCCTCATTTATTCACATAATAATCATGCATGGCCCGGTTTGAATCATTATGCAGTTTAGTTTGTATTTATGCTTTTTACTTGTTAGTTGTATTCTATGCAAAATCATCATGTTAATAGCCTCAAACCAACCTTAGGATCATATGTTGTATGTTTAGTTGTATATTTAGGACATGTTTATTTATGTTCTTGCATGTAAGACACATAAGTGGGTATCCGGGTAAGTCTTCTTGTCCCCTTTGGCATATGTGTGCTATTTGTATTGTCTTTTAAATTATGCAAGTTAGATGCTCTTTATGTGCAAAATTGTATGTTTTGTATGTTTTTCATGAATATTGTGTACTTTAGTTTGTGTTTAAAGCCATGGATTGTTAAGAACCCACTTTTAATATTAAAAAAAAAATTATGAAAAATATGACTCTAAAATATATGATATTCATCTTTTCCTCAAATAACATAGTTTTAGGTTAATTAATGGTTTTAGGGTTGAATAATTAACTACTAAAATCATAAAATAAAAAGTGAGTAGAGGCCAATATTCGGATTGGCCAAAAAGAGGTGTTTTCATTCAATGACTTTCCTCTTTTGTACTTAAGCTCTGGAACCTAGAATTTTCTTGGTTGTCACGGATTGGTCCTTAACTTAGTTGTCATTGTTAATTTTTTTTTAATTCCCTTTAAAATTTTAGTTGCGCCTCTTTTTTGGTCAAAGCAAGTCGTGTGGAAAACGGGTCTTAGACTCAAAAAAGGTACGGCACCCACACTTATCCTTTTATAGTTATCTGGTTCAAATCTTGTTTTTCCGTTATCTATTGATCGGAGGGTCCTGCCTTTGTTAGATACATGTAGAGCCAATTGCCAACTTGCCTTTATCTTTGATCATTGGATCCGACCTCATTGGATGGCTAGAATCATGTCAGGTGTTAGTGGCCAACTTCTACTTGTTATGACCATAGGATGGAGTTGATTGGATGGCTTCTCCTTATATTAGTCCCAACTTATACTCGTGTTCTCTAACATGTGCGTTTATTCGTTGGATCAAGGCCTGATCAACGGTTTCTCTTTATTTGAGATATCCTCATTCTAGAAGGAAATCTTCATGCTTAGTTGTCCTTCATGCGCCTTAGTCTAGATCATATTAAGTTGATTCTCCTTATAGGCTCAATATGCTTTTATTGGGCCTTTTTCTTCCTTCAGACTAGAGTAAGTGGGTTGGGCCTGGACCCATATTTTTTCCCTCCACAATAGTGTTTTTCATGGGAATTACATATGATTGTGTTGTCTTCGAAGTGCCAACCTTGTTGGGATGTTCTTCTTTAACTATGATGCAGCTATTTCCCTATGCTTTTATTGATGTGTAATCCTTTGTTTTGATTATTATTAATAAAATTTTCCCTTTGCCAATCAAAAAAAGAAAAAAATGATGCATAAGAAATTACAATAGATGAAGGTGCCCTTAGGCTTACATTTATATAAATAGAAATAGTTTAACCATTAATACATAACAATAGCATTATGCTTACATATAGAATGCCTTGTGGCCGAAAACACATGGGAGCTACTCAACTCAAATAAAATCTTCCATATCTGCACCTGAAAATATTGCACAATATAGGATGAACAAATATTCCCAGTAGTGATCCCAATAATTCTAATTAATATAGTCTTATACATGTCTGTGATCATAAATGCTCCATTTACTACATATATAAATAATCTTCCCTTTTTCTTTTCTTTTTTTAAATCCAAAATACATATATATAATTATACTTTTCCTTGAAAGTCATTATTTAACATTTCAAAACTGGTCATTCCTTTATCTTAGTATTTCATTCTTAATGATTCAAAACAATTCCTTAACTTCAAATGGTTTTAAAACATAACAATTTCAATAAGCATTCACAAATCCACTATGATAGATGACCTAAAACAATCTCAACAACTACATTACAATCCACTAACTACATTGCCATGTAAACCTTGAATAATCCCAAAAGTCTATAATATCATATAATCCACTAGTATCACAACAAGCTATAACCAACTCATAATGTTTTCAAAAGCATTCCTCCAAATTTTCTAGTTATAAACACAGGAGGGAATTGGGTACTGTAGACACCCCATTTTTGACCGTCCTCAAGACTTGGACGTCATCATTTGAACACTCGATGATCATCCATGCTCGTGTTCGTTTTGAGTTCCCGAAGGTCTCGGCTGCGCGCCTTGACTTAAGATCTCTCAACTTGTCTATTTTGTGCTTGGTTGTGGACCAAGGACTTGTGGTTTTGCTTCTAAGGGAAGAGGGTGGCTTGTTGGACATCCCTACAACCCATCGGCTAAGGCCTTGTGCCATCGGCCTTGTTTTCTTGCCATCAGCCATAAGTGTTGGCCGATCGGCACTCTTTTTGGTCGATCGGCCATATTTTCTGGCCGAGACCTTTCTATCTACTTTTTCAAATATTTTCATGCTAGCTGTGACAGCTGGTGAGCACAGATTTCATCCTCCATACATATGGAGGGATTGATTCAAGTCCTTAGCTTGCTCAACAAGCTTAGGAATTGAATTTCTATAAGAAGGGAGACCCCTCTCCCTTTCCAGAGGTTCTAAAAAATTGAGTTAGAAGTTATATATCTCTCTCTATATTTCCTCTCTCTCTCTCTCTCTCTATTTGTGCTTGTTTGTGCTCAAAAGTGCATTTTCTTCACACTTTTGCACTAAAGCACCTAGTGAAACACCATCCTTTTGTTGATGAGGCTCATAGAAGCTGGTTTTGGTGTTCTTGGTTTGGTTTGAGCTCAAAGAGTTGCTGGAGTTGTAGCTTCAAAGTGGTTCTATAAGGGTGAGCCTTTAACCCATTAAACCTTTTTTTTTTCTTAAGCTTTTGGACCTATTTGCATGCTTATTTAGGCTTGACTTTCTACTGAAAAAAGTTCTGATTTTGCATGCTTATAATGTTTGTTTGAGGTCACTTTTGTGTTGGGGGTGGTCTACCCCCTCTTAGGCCTTATTTGGCCTTGTTCTTGTGCCATCTTTTTAAGCTATTGGGATCACCTTGTTTTGGCCTTCTCACCACTGAAACTCAGAGGAACTTCAGTGGTGGAAATGGTGTTTTAAGGTCCCAAATAGGAGAGGGTCATCCCCTCTCCTTGTGTCTTCATGCTTTTATAGATGGCTCATCAAAGTAGCATGTTTGTCTAGCATATGTTGGCCATATCTCAGCTTGTTTTTGGTGTTGTTTTACCATGCTATGCCTCTATTTTAGGTTGGCTTGATAGCATCTTGCATGCTTCACATACTTGTAGTGCAATCTTGCATGATAGCCTAACATGCATCATGTGTTTGAACCATCATTCTTGCATGTTTTGGCTCAACTATAAGAAGCTTTTAGCCTCATTTTACCATGCTTAAGCTCTTATTTGTTTTGTTTTCATCATGCATGCCATGCTTTGTATAGCCATAGTGCATTCTAGCTTGTTAGCTTTGAGTTTCTAAGTCACTAGCATGCATTGCTTGGGCCATGTACATGATTTGGCATCATTCAACATGATATTTCAGAGCATGTTTCATTGCCATGCCCTCACGTCTTTCATTCATTCATTGCTTTGGAGGGTTCATGCTTTATACTTTAAACATGAGCCTTTGTACATGCCATCTTGCCTAGCCTTTTGGGCCACCATTTTAGTGTGTATTTGGTCTTATTTTGCCATGATATAGCTCTAATTTTTGTTGTTGAAGTCATCTCATGCTTGGTTTTGGTAGGTGTAGTGTAATCCTCCATTTTGGCCTTGCATGCTTGTTGTTTTTAACCTTTCATGCTAGCATGTTTTAGCTATGGTCTGTGCATGTTTAAGACTCATTTTGGCATGCTCTAGGACTTTTTGGGTTGTTTTGGCCATATGCTTCATGTTTTGCATAGCTATAGTGCAAGTGCCTATGTTAGTTTCAAGCTTTGAGCCCTCTTGCATGTACTCCTTGTATTGTTTGAGTGGTTTGGCACCATTCCATTCATGATTTCAGAGCTAATAGTGTTGACACATGTCCATGCTTGTCACTCTTTAAGTGCTCTTGAGGGTAGTCCTCTTATGCCTTAATTCTTGAGCCAATTGGCATGCATGCTTGTCTTGCATTTCATGCCTTTATTTCAACATTTTGGCCTCTGTTTTGGACCCTCTTAGGTCTGTCGTCCATATGCGGTTTAAGTCCGCTAAGTGTTGCATTACATGGTCCATTACCATTGCATTGTTGTTTGCATATTGTTGCATGACATTACAATTTGCATGTTGTAGCATGTTGTTGCATGCTTGTTCCATTGTATTGTTGTTGCATGCTTGAGTTGCATTGCATGGTGCTTGCATGCTCATGTTGCATTGCATTGTTTGCGTGCCATTAGCTTTGTTAAGTTGTGCATGCATTGCATTGTGTTTGGTTTAGGTGTTAAGCCAAACGCGAGAAATGAGGGAAGGTTCACACTTGAAGTGATGAAACGTGCCTCAATTCTCAGTCGCCGACCCTCTTGATCATGCATGATAGATGTTAAGGCATTTATGTGTTTTTGTGCATTCATTTGCCATTGATTTGTGCAACTCGGCCTCTTTGGTCATCATGCATCGAAATGCGTGATTGATGGCTCGAGAGCCAAGCACTACACACCTTTGAGCCTTAGACATGATAAGAGGTGTAGTTGCATACACATTTTCTTGCAAATACATTGTCATGCCTCTGTTTGTGCTCTGTTGCAGCAAAAAAGAGAGTTTGCAGGAAGAGATGGCCGATCGGCTGTCTAGTGTGCCGATCGGCAATCAATAATTGGCCGATAGCCTCAAAATTGGTTGATGACCTTTATCCTTTGGCCGATGGCCATACCTCTTGGCTGATGACCTCTCAGCATGTCCATGAGGTGGATCAGAAGTGTTTTGGAGATTGGCAAAATTTTCAAAAGTCTAAAATAGTGCAAACAGAGACAACATGAGGCGTGGTAATGGATTTCCGAGTGAGGCGATCGAGCATGCATCTTTGAACTCTTGGAACTGAGCTGAGGCTTCATAATTAATAATTAGCTTTACTTGTTAGTTAGCTTTTGAATTTGTAATTAAATTAGCTAATTTGTTAATTAGTTAACGTGTTGTAATAATTAGCTTAGTGTTAGATAGTCATTCAATTTGATTATGTAATAATTAGTCTAATGAGATTATTAGATTAGTTAAAATAGCTTAGCGTAGCTAGTTTAATGTATTTATTTGGACCCTCCGTTGAGAGGGCAAATTTTATAATAAGTGTGCGTAAGTGTGTGAATGTCTTCCAACCCCACGTCTTTCTCCCTTTTACTTATCAACTTTTGATGGTTAGTGTTAGGGCATATTACAATTAGCATCCTTATGCTAGCATGTTTGCATTCATTCATCTGTCTTGCATGCACCGGGCTCAACGCATCATACAAACCTCATTGTATTTCAATACATTTACTTGAATACGTTTTCAACAACATGTTATCAAGTTGCATCTCATATGCCATCTTAGAATAGCCGAGCCTATTTCTAGTTGCATTTTGCATGTGTTGCATTAGCCACCATAACATGAACTAGGATCATGCATGATTTCTAACTAGTTGTTGTTTGGGCTCGGAGTACACTGTAAGTGTTTATGCTTTAGCATACTGCATGCGTGTAAGTATTGTCATGTTAGCATACTTGCCATGAGGCTATCTGCTTAAGTGATTAATTACATGAATGCCTGTGAATGAAGGTTGGATTGCTTGAATTGGAACAATTCATCGAAATGCGAGTTTTAAGCCCACTTTACGAAGCGGAAAAATCTTGTTTTCTAAGCCCACTTGAGTGTGGCAAAATCCACATCTTAGCCTACTTGCGAGTAGCACCTTCAAACCATTTTCAAACAAACAAACATGAGATATTTTGTTCCAACTTAGGCAATTTAGTCTATACTTGTATGTTGTATGCATCACATAGTAATGATAGATTAATAAACCGGAATAAGAACACATGTGCTTTCAAAAACAAAATATCATGTTAGTAACGGCCGATCTTTGATTGGGCGAGCGGGGGTGCTCATTGCATGACCTTCCCCTTGGATATCTCATAGCAATGTGGTAAAAAAAAATAAAATCGACATGCTAGAAAACTTCAAAGCCCACTGAACCACATGCTGAAGGATACAGTTTGACACCTTATCAATATCAAGTATATGCATCTTGTCAAAAAGTGCTAAAACTTGAATGCCACTGAGGGTATATAGTAGATGTGGATCATGTCCAATGTCCAATGTCATATGCTCTAAAGCAACATATATCTAGAAGATAAGTTTCAATTGTTAAGTAATTAGACATTATACCAACAGTATGGAATTCAATTTTCAGAAATCAAAATGTAGGGGGCACCATCACAGTTTACACCGGCTCCATAAATAACCAATAAAAAATGGAAGTAATTCACATTTGAAATGAGATAAACTATGGTATCATTATCACATACCAGATTCATGTTGGAACTTCATGACCTAAGTGTTAGACTAAAACAAAGATCAAAGCAATTAGCATATCCCAAGTATTTGATTCACTGGTATGGAAGAGTCAAATATTTGAAAACGAACTTGAGGTCAAATTCTTTTTCTTAGTCGGAGAGAATGATGCAGAATGTGCATGCTTTAAGTTGACTTGGAGATTTTATTTATTTTGTCATGTTATGTTTTAATATCTATATTTAATTATAATTACTTAAGTTATTAGCAATATTTAGTTTCTTATTTTATTAGAATTAAGTTTCCAAATAATAATAGGATACAATTTCCTATTTTGATTAGATTTTCTTTGATTTATAAATACTAGAGTTTGCATTGTGTTAGGGTTGTGGTCCTCTTCTTCTCTTTCTCTATAGCGTTCTACATCATTTTATCTCAAGGTGAGCCTCAATAACGCCTTTTAAAACTTTGGACATTAATATCTATTATAACTACAGGAGAATTCCATCATGTGCCACAAACTTAAGAGAACAAGAACACCCTCCCCCCTCCCCCAACCCCCCAAAACATATAATATTAAAATGGAAAAAAAAATCAAAAGAAAGAAACCCAAATGTTACATACCAGCGACTCCAAAAATGTATGAAAGACATCAACAGCATCATCTGGCCTATCTGAAATACCTCCCTTCTCCTTATCCTGCATTTTTCAACATATTATCTAGGGTAAAACTACAAATGATATGGACTTGTGACACAAGAAGAAATTAACTCGTCATCATCGTGGAATTTTTCTGACTGGAGGGGGAACATTAGATTCACAAGTAACCTGACAGTCCAAGATAAATTTAACAAGCTTTTCTTTGTGAATCCATTGTACTCTGTCAATCATGACCAAGCTAGAAAGGACCCACCATGAGTAGCATACCTAAAGTCACGTAGTAGAAGCTTTAGTAATAAAAATTACAAAAATATTCAGAGAAAAGTCTTCAGTTCAAAGAAGAATAACCTACATCTGGGAGCTTCTCAGGACGCCCATTTAGACCTCCAGATTTAACCTGTTGCTCACATAACCACCACCCAAGGAGGTCCTAGTCAATATGATGTAGAGAACTGGTTATTGCAAGAGCACCAACACAACAGAAAACTGCAGTTACAATGGCCATACCACCAGCGTAATTAATTTTTTAGTCTAATTTCAGGATTTAAACATTTATACAAACCATAAGATATATCAATTGATATTAGCTTGATGAACATCTTACAGAGTTGTTTACTCTTTTATTGAGGAGACTGATTGCATAATCACTCAATAGATCATGTCTTATTGGAATCGTTTTTGTCTACTGTCCATTTGTTCCTTATATTTACTTAATTTATCTGAATCCATTTGCCTTTTAGATCATTGCTAGATCATGTAACAAACATGAAAATTCAAATATAGAATCTCTTTTACAAATCTTAACAAGGCGGCCTAAGCCTATGCACACAAATCGTAAGTTTCAACAAACCCACTGGGAAGTATCATATCATGTTGGCCAACCCTAGTCAGATTATGTGGGCTTCTTTCAGAATTTATAATTTCTTGTATGATTGCCAACTGGTTTTCCTAATAAAAGAGCTTTCTATTTTAGCTTCATTGCAGATTTTGGCCGATGCGGCTTGAGTGGTTCTTGCAAAACCAGTAGCTTTTCAAGAGGGAAAAATTGGTCTCATAAATCCTCTAGGCAATTTTTTTATGTGAAGGGTGGCTCCCAGTGAGGAATGTTTGCATGTCTCACTGACACTAACTCTACTACGATGGGTACCCACTATTCCTCTTACCCCTCTACTTATGATAAGAAAGAAATGCCTTTTTGACAATTTACTGTACTAAGGTGCTCCTTAATTTAGCCTCCCAAAGGATCTTTTCCTGTGAATTCTCTTTCCTTTAAGAGTCCTACACAGGAGACTTTAGTTTTAATTACAGCTGCATGCTTCCAATGTAGTTCATAGTAACAAGTTTTGTCTCTCAAAATTCTTATTGGGAAAATGCCTATTTGAAGAATAGCAAAAAGTATCATCTAGAAGCAAAATCAGTACATTATAAGTGCGGCTAATTTCTTACAGTCTTTGCTAGAGTTGTGTTATCTAGTACGGCAGAGTATTTGCCAGACTGTAGGTCCCTTTGTGGCTCCCAAGTTTGGATAAAAATACCAAGTACAGAAGGTGTTCTTGTTAGAATATATGTTAGAATCATTCTATTATTTGTTTCCTTATTTAGATTATAATTTGGCTCCTTAATTATTGCCTTAGGACTTTCTTATTTTATTAGATGTTATTTCCTCGTATTATTTTCTTATTTGTGCCTCCAAGGTTTTCATTGTAAGCTACCTATTATCAATATAAAAGGGAGTGATTGTCTAATCATTCTCTAAGTTAGTTTTCTCTCAAATAAACATGGTATCAGAGCCAAAACCCTAAACCCATCACCCACACAGCCACCAGCCACCATCAATACACCACCCAACCATAACCCGTCACTACCCAAGCTGTTTAGGGCCTGTTAAGCTCTTCTGACTCTTCTCTGAGTAGTTTCGGACCAACCGACACCTATCCTAGGGTTTTTCGGCTCAAACCGACACCCATCTAGGTTTCTTCAAGCTTCTTCCATGGTCTGGTAGGTGCTTTGGACTTCCCTCTGGCCTTCTCCTGTGTGTTTCGAACTCTCTATGATAACATCTAAGTGTTTCACCACATCATATGTCCTGATAACACTCCTCGGCAAGGTTTTAAAAACTGGACCGGTGAACGAACCGAAAAGGAGATTGGGTGGACGGGTCATCGGTTCAACCGTCGGGTTGAATCGAAATCAAACCGTGACGTAATAAATATATTAAAATTATATTTAAATAAAAATATAAGTAAAAAAATTATAAATTAAAATTATTAAATTATCTTAAATATTTCTCCTAATATTTTTTTTACTAAAAAATATAATAACATATTTTAAAATATTATTTTTACCATTTAATGGCCCTCAGTCCTTTTATTAAATGCCCTCTGTTTTACCCATAAAATTGGTTCCTTTTCCCAACAAACAAAACAGTAGTAGCTCCAATCTCCAATCTTTCTGGTCTCAACGGAGATGAAAGTGGAAGAAAAGAATAGAGAAAAAGGGCAAAACTTTCCCTTTTACCAAACAAAAGAGAGAAAGTGGAAGTCTGAATTTTTTCCACCATTTGGATTCCTTCACTTTGATCTCTCACGCTCTCTGCTCCCCCATTTTTGTTTTTTCGATTTGCGTTTGTAATGCTGAGCCAAAAGGTTAGCGGGTTTGTTTCACTGTGTTTTTTGGGTCTCTCATCTCTGGTCTCTCTACAAGATCTAGCTAGATGGCTGCTCTGGAAGATCAACAACGAAAAAGAAAAATAGATCTGATTTTTATATATATATATATATGAGCAAACCAGCCCGGTTCAATTAACCCATGAACGGGTCGACCAGTTCACCGGTTAAACCACCGGTTTCACCGGTTCTCTATAAATACACCGGTTTTTCTATTTGAACGGTTTAAGAGGGCCAACCGGACCGGAACCTCACCCGGTCACCGGTTCAAGTTGAACCGGCCGGACTAGTCCGGGTTTCAAAACCTTGCTCCTTGGTTCATCCTCTTTATTACTACTGTGTTTTTTTCATTGTGGTTGAGCCCAAGATTGCTATTTTGATTGAAGTTTCACATTTTTTTTTATCATTTTATTTATTTTTTGGGGTGGTAAATGGCCCCATTAATCTAAGTGTTACGCTCCCATAGTGGTTTGTGTTTGAGATTGCTTGCCCATTCCATTCCCTTTTTCCATTATTGTGATTAGTGTTGTGTTTTTTGATTAAGATGGTAACATAAACATAGCTGACCCATCTAGTGAATCCACTACTTCTCACCCATCTAAAGGGGAGAGTCCTGGTCCAGTTATGACTGCTACTTCTGAGAACCTGAACCCTAGTCTCAAAATCACCACCTCTCTGTTTAATGGTCAAAATTACCTTGCATGGTCTCAGTGTTTGACACTTTTTCTGAAGAGTAGGAGGAAGATGAGATATGTTGATAGGAGAGTTCAAGCACCAGATATTTCTGATCTTGGTTAGGATCAATGGGAGATTACCAATTCTTTGATCATGAGGTGGCTCATTCATTCCATGGTCCCTGAGATTGTTGAAGTTTATTTATCCATGGAGACTACTCAAGATGTTTGGGAGGCAGTAGCTGCTACATATTCCCGAAAGGGGAATTTTTCTTAGTCATTTGAGTTGCGTCAGTCTATTGAGCGCTCAGTATAGGGAGAGCAAACAGTGCTTCAATATTACACCTTTCTGACTAATGGTTGGAAACGCCTAACTCATCTTTTGGTTTACAAGCCTGTTTGCACAGTTGACTCAGTTGGTTACCGGAAGTTTCTTGCCCAGAAGAGTCTTCAAGTTCCTGAAAGGCCTCAATGTGGAGTTTGACCCGGTTCGGAGTCGTGTCCTTGGTATGGATGTTCTTCCATCTTTTCAAGAGGCCTTTGCTTTTGTCCCAAATGAAGAGAGTTGTCGTTCTGCTATGTTACCACCGACTTCTACAGACCGCTCAACATTACTTTCTGCACCACCTTGGGATGGGGCTGGTTTATCACTTCCTTCTTTTCATCCTTCTGGGAAGGATAATTTGTTCTGTGATTACTGTTGCGGGCCGAGGCATACCCATGAGATTTGTTGGAAGCTTCATGGGACTCCATCAAGGGGTCGAGGAGATCGCTCTGGTCATAGAGGCGGGCATTCTAATCAGTCAAGAGGACGTGGGTCTCACTCTTGTGCTCATCAATCTAGTGCTGTAGAGACGCATGATTCAACTCCGGTTATACAGACTTTTGATCTGGTCTTTGGTATGTCATCTTCTGAGTTTGAAGATGCTCTGCGTAATCTGCTTGATCGTCGATCTCCTGTTCCTTCAGGTGCATCTTCTTCTTCTTCTTCGTTTGCCCGTTCAGGTAACTTAACCTCATCTTCTAGTGCTTTCTTATCCCATAAGGCCTTGCCATGGATTATTGATTCTGGTGCCTCAGATCATATATTTAGGTCTTTTGATCTCTTCTTAGACTATACACCAACCTCTGGTCAGGATAAAGTTAAGATTGCTGATGGTATTATTTCTTCGGTCTCCGGGAAAGGTTTAATCTGTGCCGCCCCTTGTCTACCTTTGCCTTCTGTTTTACATGTTTCTAATTTTTCTATTAACCTATTGTCATTAAGTCGTCTTACTAGAGATTTGAATTATAGTGCTACTTTTTTCCTTGATTCTTGTCTTTTTCAGGACCTTATCACGAAGAAGACTATTGATAGTGGTAGAATAGAAAATGGTCTCTATATCCTCAATCAGTCTGACCAGTAGGCTTATCATTCCATCCCGTCTCCATCCACCAAGGAAGATTTATGGCTGTGGCATCGACGTCTAGAACATCCATCCTTTTTATTACTTAGACATTTATTTCCTTCTATTTTTATCAAAAATAAAGTTCATGAGTTTCATTGTGAGTCCTGCCAACTTAGCAAACATCAAGTCTCTTTTGCTCCTAGTAATAATAAAGTTCATTTATTTTTTCTTTAATTCATTTGGATGTTTGGGGTCCCTCTCGTGTGATGTCAACGAAAGGTCATCGATGGTTTGTTAATTTTATAGATGACTGCTCTCGTGCTACTTGGGTATACCTCATGAAAGAAAAAGTAGAGGTTTTTTTTATGTTTCAAAACTTTCATAAGATGGTTAGTACCCAATTTGGGGCGGTTGTCAAAATAGTGCGTTCTGATAATGGGGTTGAGGGTTGGCAAAATATTTTTCCACTTATGGCATTATCCATCAAATATCTTGCATTGACACCCCTCAATAGAATAGGGTTGCCCAGCGCAAGAATCATTATCTCCTTGATATGGCTTGTTGTGTGTGTTTTTCTATGGGCGTACCTTGGGCCTATTGAGCCGAGGCTGTTCTCACTGCTGTATATCTCATTACTATCTTCCCACATAAGTCTTACAAAAAAAGGCACCTCTTCAAGTTCTCTTAGGTTCTGAGTCTCTGCTTTCCGTTCCTCCAAAAACCTTTGACTGTGTGTGTTTTGTTCACAATCATTCTCCTTCTCAGGGTAAGTTGGATCCTCGTTCTTTCAAGTGTGTCCTTAGTCCTACTTAAAAAGGGTACAAGTGTTATCATCCTCCCTCTCCTAAATAGTTTGTGTCCATGGATGTCACCTTCTTTGAGTCTCAATCCTACTTCTTGTCCCGTCTAATGTCTCAGTCATCTCTTTAGGGGGAGAATTGGAGTGAAGAGAGTCCTATTGCATCTATTATTCCTGACCCAATACTGCCACTAGCGCCACCTATTATTGCTCTTATTGTTCCTGGCTCAGTACCACCTCCAGTGATATCTATTACTAACATTACAGAATTCGATGTTGCCAAGAACAGAGAAGAGCAAGTCTATGTCAGGGATAAAGAAAGGCAGAAAGTTACTTAGATACAAGAGCCCATTCATGATCAATCACTGCCGTCTCCTTCTCTTGATGAAGGTCTAGGTAACCCTGAAACTCCTGATATTACTACCTCTGAGTCTGAGCCTATGATCTTGACATCCCCATTGCCAAGAGAAAAGGTGTGAGATCTTGTACTCATCATTCTATTTCTAACTTTGTGCCTTATTCTCATTTGTCCTATTCATATAAAGTCTTTGTGTCAAAAATTTCATTTGTTACTATACTTAATCATTTTCAGGATGCTCTTACTATTCCTGAGTGGAAACTGGCCATGGTGGAGAAAATGAAAGCACTTCATAAGAATGGCACTTGGGACTTGACTGAGTTACCTAGGGGCAAACGAACTGTGGGATGCAAATGGGAGTATACTGTGAAGTACAAGGCAGATGGTTCAATTGAGCAGTACAATGCTCAACTTGTGGCAAAAGGTTTCACTCAGACCTATGGGATGGACTACCAAGAGACATTTGCTCCTGTTGCAAAGATGAATTCAGTTAGCGTACTTCTTTCTCTGGCAACTAATCTGGACTGGCCACTTCATCATTTTAATGTGAAAAATACTTTCCTATATGGTGACCTAGAAGAGGTGTATATGGACATTTATCCTGGCTTTGAAACTCTTCAAACTAAAGGTAAGGTGTATCGATTTCGGAAGTCATTATATGGCCTCAAACAGTTCCCTAGGGCTTGGTTTGAGAGATTCACTCAGGCAATGCTAAAATATGGCTTCAAATAGAGTCAGGCTGATCATACTCTGTTTGTTAAAACATTTCTCTCATGGTAAGACTACAGCTCCCATTGTATATGTGGATGACATAGTACTCACAAGAGATGATGTTGAGGAAATCCCTTTGTTGAAGAAGTACTTGGCCAGTGAGTTTGAAATCAAAGACTTGGGGTACCTGAAGTTCTTTTTAGGGATTGAAGTGACTAGGTCCAAAGATGGGATTTTCATCTGTCAGAGAAAATATGACCTTGACTTGTTGAAGGAAACAAAATGCTTGGAAGTAGAGCCTGTGACACACCACGGAACCTAATCAGAAACTTTGTGATGATAGCAGGGGAGCAACCGTTGATAGGGAGAGTTATCAGAGACTAGTGGGTAAGCTTATTTACTTAGCCCATTCTTATTCTGATATTGCTATTGTCGTTAGTGTAGTTAGCCAGTTTATGCATGCTCCTCATGAAATACACTTGACAGCAGTTATGAGAATTTTGAAATATTTGAAAATTTCTCCTGGAAAAGGTCTTTATTTTTGCAAACATGATCATCTTAGTGTGACAGCTTATACGGATGTTGATCAGGCATGATCAGTAACTGATAGGAGATCCACTTCAGGGTATTGTACTTTTGTTGGAGGCAATTTGGTTACTTAGAGAAGTAAGAAACATAACGTGGTTGCCAGGTCTAGTACAGAAGCTGAGTTTAGAGCTATGACTCAAGATGTGTGTGAGCTCTTGTGGATCAAGTTGTTATTGCATGATCTGGTAATTAACCAGAAAGACTCCATGCGGCTATATTGTGATAATAAGGCTTCCATCAACATAACTCACAATCCTGTTCAACATGACAGGACAAAGCATGTTGAGATTGATCGTCACTTCATCAAAGAGAAGCTCACTAGTGGCACAATATGTACTCCATTTGTGAAGTCTGGTGAACAACTTGTAGATATTCTTACTAAGGGAGTTGGCAATAAACCATTTCATAATATTCTTGGCAAGCTGGGCATGAGAGATATCCTTGCACCAACTTGAGGGAGAGTGTTAGAATACATGTTAGGATCATTCTATTATTTGTTTCCTTATTTAGATTATATTTTGATTCCTTAATTAGTGCCTTAGGACTTTCTTATTCTATTAGCTATTATTTCCTTATTCTATTATTTCCTTATTTGCGCCTCCAAGGTTTCCATTGTAAGCTACCTATTATCAATATAAAAAGGGGTGATTGTCTAATCATTCTTTAAGTTAGTTTTCTCTCAGATAAAAGGATAACAAAAATGACATAATTACTTGTCTTCCGACTATTCTGCTCTCCACAACCCCTACTTAATGCCAACATACAACAATAAGGAAACTGTCAAACAAACCAGATAAAATTACATATGTGAAAATCTGTTAGAAAAATAATCAAGAACTTACAAGTATAAAATCAAAGAACTTTCTAATCTCAAATAGGTTTATAAACAAGACAAACTCACAGTCGGGATGATTCACCAGCTTGATTAACTCGCAAGCAATCAGAAACAAGAATCCTATATTAAAACACATAGCATAATATGCATAACATACTTTGCGCTGCATGCGATTCTGCACCAGGTGAGCATCCAAATCCACCATCCAGGTTTTTGCAACTCACAAAGTACTTTACTGCTTTGTCCACATTAATTTTATCCATACTATGCAACAAGGCAAGAGAGCAAATTGCAATATAAGAGAACCTAGAGAAATAATAGTTCTGGTTATAATGTTTCCCATGAATAACTAACAACTTCGAGATGAGCAGAGGATGCAAAAAAAAACTAGTTGGGAAATCTAATACCTTGTATCAACTTCACCCCACGTCACCTGAAAAGGATCCATCTTCATTCTGTAGCCTAGCAAGATCAAGTATAACCACAAAAATAAAAAATAAAAAAAATAAAAAAAATTATAGAGATGCAGTCAATGATGGAACATCTAAGGAGGAAACTTTTTTATTTTCACTGCGCTTTGACCGGTATTTTCAACCCACTTTCAAAACTTCTAGAAAAATTCCAAAAAATCCCCTTCACCTCATTTTTGTATCCAAACTTTTCGTTAATTGTTAAATTTCCACTAAAATTGGTTTTGTTAAAAGAGAGTGAGCGGTTTGAGAGCAAATTCGATTTTCGTAATAATCGACGAATCTAGATAGTGCTGGAGTATTTCTTTAATAATTAAAAATCAAGCAAACTATTCCTTTTTGAAAAATGACCTCAATCTAGATAAAATTCTCAGCAAACCTAGGAAGGTCGAGCTTGGAAAAAGCCTGAAAATGCTACTTTGATAGTGATCTTTAAAGTGAACTGAATTTGGAAATTTGTTTGTTAATGGTTTCATGTTCTTAGTTACTTGATTATGCTCGTTATTGTTCGTTTAAATCTTAGTATGACATCTACATATGTTTGTGGCAATATTCATTTAAATTTATGTTGTAGAATGTTCATAATTGTGTAGAATTTATTATTTCAATAGCTTCTTCTAGCCTTAGCTTAAAACATGTAACTCAACTGGAAACTTTATCGGGGGTGTAAATGGGTTTTTGATCACTTGAGTAACTTCATAAGATAATGCTTGTGTTACAATTGAATTGGTTGGTGGGACGTGTTCCCTATTGAAAGTAAAGTCTTGAACAAGTGGTTATTTCGGAACCCTTAATGAATTGGTTATATTTGGACCCTAGCTGGTTTCGGTGTGATAAAGTTGGAGTAGGTTATAAGTAAGGCCCTTATTTTTACCATCTCTTTTGAGGTCCTCAGTTGGCACTACGCGGTATGCAACTGTTGTAGGCATCCAAAATAAGGTCTGGAAACTAGCAAAAGAGGGGGCATACCGAATAATCTAAGTCCAATTCTTGCGGTTGGGAGAATGAAATCTCTTTGACAGATTTCTATATTACTAACATCTATCTCTGTAACCCTTTGCTTGTTTACTTGAATATCATGCTTCATTACTGGTTATAATTGTAATTGTGTAATAGACAGTGAAAAAGGGACGAGATATGTGTGTTTGTGTTTTCTGGGGATTTCAAGCTCATGGCATTTTATGTTACGTATTAAAGACTATTAGCCGGTCAAATGTAAAACTAAAGCATTTGAGCACATATGGCTACCCTAGAAGAATTGGATACTAGTTTTGTAACCATGTTTGAGACTGTAACTGTTAAAACTCTTGATGTAATTAAGACATACCTTTTGTAATTATTTTTTGCTTATATATCTATGTATATCTTTTATATCCTATATTTTTATTCTGTCAATTCATGTAGACATTGTGCTAATACCTTGTTAAGACCTGTCAAAAAGGTAGCATTGCTATATAAGGAGATTGAACTTAGGAGGGAGGCTATTTTGACTTTTTCGATTTTTCCTGAGATCTTACTTGGTTATTGACCAAAGGACTTATTAATAATGTTTCCTACACTTATAACCTTAGAAAAATCATGTATTTATTGTTAATATATTCTTTGATATTTTTGATTTTTGGGGCACCACACCTTCTGCACATGTGGTCCATTACAGAACCAAACTTTCTTGCTGCCTCACTTCACTGCACATGCAGATCCAACCCACCGCACAAAGGAATGAAAGGATACGAAGTGGTTATAGCATCAATTAAGATAAGAATCAACTGAAATATGAACAATATAATGGAATGGATGACATTATGGTTTCAGACTTTAATTTAGTCAAGGTTATGGAAATAGTGACTAAACTAGATATTTAACTTAAAACTGCGTTGGCCATTCACGTTTTAAACTGAATATCCAAGAGTTGTCACGAAGTAAGGACAATGAAACTATTTATCAAAAGCCTTGTGCTAAATAATCAGGGCACAAGGGAGGTCAATTTTACAAAAGGTAGTATATAAAATAGAACTATATGGTCATGACTTAATCTTAGAAAAGGATGACATCAAATAAAGGTTATGAATATAAGATGAGGCTACGACGATTGATAGAAGACGCGTAGAATTAATAGAACCCTTACTGTGCGATGTGAGGCCTTGCTCAGAGTTAAAACCACTTCATGATCCTGATATACATCCTCATGAGTCGATGTTGATGTGCCTGAAATTCAAAGAAATGCCCTAAGATAGGTTAAGAAAATTTCTATTTTTGATGTCTTTTAGTTGATAGAATAGGTAGTGTTATAATAATATAACATAGTCAGAGCAAGGTAGTCGCTAACCGGAGGTTGAAGCACATGGGTAAGGGTTGAACCTAGGCTCTAATACCAAGTTGTGACACCTGAAAAATTAAGAACATCAGAGAATATATTAACAAATAAATGCAAGGTTTATCTAAGATTACAAAATATGAAACGTCACTAATGAGTCCTTTGGTTAATAATCAAGCAAGATCCCAGGAATGTCGGAGGAGTCAGTATAGCCTCCCTTTAAAGTCCAACCACCTTAGATAACAAAGCTACCCTTTTGACAGATCTTACCAAGATATTAACACAAGGCCTACATGAGTTGACGGAGTATAAGGATAGGCTACAAATAATATAGATAATTATTACAAAATCATGTCTTAAATGCAACATGGGATCTATCACTTACATTCTCAAAACACATTTACAAACTAGTTTCTAAACCTCCTAGGGTAGCTGTATGTCTTCAAATATTTCAGCTTTGCCTTCGACCGGGCTAATAGTCTTCAATACCTGGCATGAAACATCATGAGCTTTGAATGCCCAGTAAATGCATACACACCCGATCCCTTTTTCCCAATCCAATACACCATCGCATTTTTAACAAGAAAATAATGAAGCATGATATTTAAGTCAATAACAAGGATTGCAAGGTTAGATGTTAGTATTCTAGAAATCCCCCAAAGAGATTTCACCCTCCCAATCGCAAGAATTGGACACCAAACTATTCGGAACTCCCTTTTTGCTGCTTTATTGTAGAACTTACCTCAAATGCTTACCAACGATTATATACCGCGTAGCGTAAACCGCAGGGCCTCAAGAGAGGCGGCAAAAAGGAAAAGATTTTGTCACCCTAAATCCAACCTTATCTTTTCAAAAAAAGTTTTATTCTCCTGAATGTCCCATTTGGACCCAACCTTATCTCATCAATCAAACCATCACAAAAGAGTCTGAATGCGTCTGTTCCGTGCTAGGGTTTACGTGATAACAACTTGTGCAAGACTTAACCTTCAATTAGGGAGCATATCCCATCAATCCATGCATAACACATTATCATCTCTTCATTATCCAAGTGATCGAAAACAAAGTCCCACCCTAATTAAGGTTTCCGTTGAGTTAGATGTCTTAAAGTAAAATTAGAACAACTTAACAAGATAGTAATATCCATATAAGTATGAACATCATCAATTAAAGAAGATAAAGAACATAACCATAACACATGCAATATCATACCAATACATGATCATATACTAATAAGTGTATTCATGAAGACAAGAGCTTTGAATACCAATGCAAGATTCAGTACCATTTAAAGATTAAAATCAAAAGGGTTATTTCAGATTTTTCCCGAACTCGGCCTTCCTATGGTTCGTATAGAATTTAATCTAGCTTTCAGAACATGTTTCAGAAATGGAATAGCTTTTCTAAACTTTTAGTTGTTTAAGAAACATTGCAGTGCTGTCCAAATTGGTCGACCATTACGAAAATTGGATTTTCTTACAAACCGCTCACTTTTTTTCAATGAAACTAATTTTCATCGAAAGCTAACTCCTTAAGGAATATTTTGACATAAAACCAAGGTCCAAAATATTTTTCTACAAGTTTCTAGAATTTTTGAAAGTTGGCTATAAAACAGATTTTTCATGCACAATACTCAAAATAAGAAGATTTGTGAGAAAAGAGGCCAACTAAGGGAAATTTTTCACTTCTTTTGTGATGAAAACATACTAAATAATGTATCAATAACTCATATTTTTAGAGTGATGGTATGCCTTTGGAAAAAATGTGAGATATGGGAAGAGCAATGTAGTTTTGTATCTATTAAGAGGTAATATGAATAGAAGAATGATCATGGCCCAATTCATCAACTTTGAACACATGAACACAATTACAACACATTTGAAAATATGATTTTAAATCTCTAGTAACATGTATTTGAGAAAAGAAATAAAAGGAGAGACGGTGATGAGGCTTACTTAAGGCTTGGTTGGTTAGCTAGCAAGAACTTTCCTTTCTTTCCTTTCCTCCACCAAGCTTACTCTCTTCTCTTCTCTTCTCTTTCTCTCAGCTAAATGAAGTGTTTGTGTGTGTGTTCTTGTATGTAAAATTCTAAGGGAGGGGTTTTTTTTTAATAAAATTGGTGCAAAAGGTCCAAAATGTCCATTGGTTGGAATTGGATTGGATATTTTGGATTTAGTTTGAATTCAACGGAATAGTGGATGATTAGAGGCCTTAATTGAGTACCTAAGCATGGTGTTGTTAGGGTTTTATCTTAATCAAAGCATCCTAGTTCCAAGTACAATGCATATATACATATATATATATATATATAAGTTTGTACCTAGGTCAAAAATTTTCTTTAATTCATGCAAGTTTGTCTCAAAAAGTACACGCATTGAATCTATATAGGTATTGGCCAGCAACATGATGGGGATTTGAGGGACCCATTTTATTTTTTTTCTTCTGTACAAAAGTTTGGAAATTGTAAAATATAGTGTATAAAATTGATTTTAGGGTACAAGTGTATATATATAATGGTACTTGTTTGGGGTCAATTTGTGATTTAATAAAAATGTGAGGGATTTCGGTTTAATTTATGAACTGGGACATTTAATTTAGTGTAGAATTAAATTAAATTAGGGTTAGAGAGTCTAATTCAGTTTGGATATCTTGTTTCAAATAAAAAGGCGATCAACTGACGAACGTGATAAAGACCAAAAAAATCTAGGGTTTTTAAGTGGTAATTCCATATTTAGGGATTCAATTCATCAATATTAGGGTATTAGAAATTATTCCTAAGTTTTGGGTTCAATTAGGGTTTGTACGGGTTCATCCGTGACACATTTTCAGTTCTAGGGTTAATTTTGTGAATAAACGGAGAACTAAGGGCTTTTATTATAATAATTCAAAAGTAAGGGTCTTACTAGGATCTAAAAAAATTAGGGGTCTCACATTGACGACCCAGGACATCACAACTTGGGCAGACACAAAATCCCTTATTATGTAGTGTCGTCCATATTACTTGGTGTGCTTTGGGGTTGCATATGATTGGTCTTACAATTAGTGCCAACATAGATAAGATGCATTGCATTGACAATGATGCAATAGTCCCCCAAGTGTTTTTGTATCTTTCACTTTAATAAAATTTCTTTTTGATTGGCTACTCAAAAAGTAAATAAATAAATAAAATTTGGGCATGTTTGAGATTTAACTTCTTTTTAGGAATAGACTTGAGGTGGTTAGATTAGACTTGATGTCGGGCCGGAGCAAGTTTAGGATGACACAAATCTTCTTACTATATAGTGCAAACTCAGCTTGAAATTTGTCCACCCCTAGTTAGTGCACACTCTTTAAATGGTGTGTATTAAATGCACCTTATTCCGTATTTTTTAATACATGTTACATTTTTTTTATGGAAAAATGTTACGTAATTCTTTGTTAAATTTAGAATAATTTATAATTCAAAAATAAAATTATTTATTTTTGTGATAATATTGGACATTCATCCAAGAATACCCCTTTAGATTTTGAAGGATTTTGCATGTAGGTGTCGTAGCCAACCTTTTGTTGGTGTTGGCATCGATGTATGCACATGATTTGCTTGTGAATGTGTCTCAATTCAATTGAGATGGGTTGGTGCATCTTATACATTGTATGTTTATTTATTTAATTTCTTTATTCATATATAATATTATAATAAAATTTAATGAATTATATCATAATAATAAAAATTAAACACAATACATAATTATGAGGACATAACTTTTTACTTGGCCACGTGACAGGGCCCTATGCTAAGGTGACACATGGCAGGGCATGAGTGTGAGTAGTCGAACGATCCACTATCATGTGCGAGACAACCAATGTGGAATGTGAGTCCCAGTTAAAGATTGACTCCAAGATTGGGTGAGTTAGGTGTCTTATGACAGGTCAATCCTAATCCAACTAGGGGAGATGAATCCTAGATGAAGTGATATTCCTAGAGGGAATAAGTGTTTGACATGATTACTACTTATAGGATGAGGTAGGACACTCTATATAAAGCAAGCACCCCATAGGTCTAAGATATGCAAATGTTGTCTAAGTTTAGTATTATCTGTCAAATTATTTTAAGAGAGATTTGTTTATTGACTTTATCATCGGAGTGCCCTCCTGGTTAATGAGCAACAGGTTTACTTATTCTACTCACTTTTTTAGTCGTGGATCTAGGTTACGTACTCTACGGTTTTGTTCCTAGAAGTCAAGGAGAAAGATCTTTGTTGTGGTTAGATTTTGTTAGGGAATTTTCAAAATGGGTTTTCAAATTTATAGTTTATTTTTGGGTGTTTTCAAAACCTTCCATGTTTTTCTTTGGAAAGCATGAAATAAGCTTAGAGCTTTATCTCACATCGGAAAGAGAGGAAAACATGGAGCACTTAATAAAGTGCTACATAGAATATTCCCATGAATATAGAATTATGAGGTGAAAGCTAGTGTGCAAGCATCCACACAGCAAGGATGGTGCTGCACACCGTCTGCACACGCACACTCACACGCATGCGTACCTGTGGCGTAGGCTGTGTGGCGTTTGATAGTGCACTTTGCACTTAGCACGGACTTATCGGCACAAGGCGCCATGATGATGTTGTCCTATCTGCATCAGATAGGTTGGAGAGATGACGAGGATCTAACGTGGCATGGGTGACGTAGAATACAGTTAGCTCCACATGGCAATGACGTGTCGTCCATTGGCGATGAGTCAACCAACTGATCAAACGATTGTGTGTCCGATCTGGAGTGGGTTGATCATAGTCGTTGATTGGAGATTTACGCGATTGTACGGATGAGATGACACCCGATCGTGATCAGGTGTGATTAGCCAAGGCGTCTATTCGGTGTGAGAATTATCTGCACCGTAAATCATTGATCCAACAGTCAAATCTGATTGGATGCGATCAAGGGACATGACCATTCGATCAGGTACATCAAGGCCTATAAATAGGCTTCGAAATCAGCCATTTCATTCCATCCAAAAATTCAGTATTTATTCCTGCAATTCTCTCTCTCTCTCTCTCTCTCTCTCTCTCTCTCTCTCCCCCTCTTGATTTAGAGTTTTCAATCAAGAGTTTCTTAAGCAAATTTATGCTTTTCCTACTGGTAATCAAGTTCTACAAATTTGATTATCAGTGTCTTGGTTTTCTTGATTATATCATGATTATTCTGATCTACTGTCGTCAATGCAGATGCCGGTAGATTTGATCTTTAGATCAGGCTTCATTGTATCCTGGAGGCAAATTTGTTATAACCCCCTGCACACCTTTTGATAGGTGCAAATATTGTCTTTAGGAAAGCGACTTAGTAAGACGACTTAAAGTACCAAATTTCTATCCTACATAGACAAGATCATCGCCAAGTTTTGAAGACCCGAAAATCACCAACTGAAGAATTCAAGACAATTTGTTCCAACAATCTAAAGAAAATATTTAGATATGGCAATGTCTATTCAGAAAATGACTTAAGATTTCATGAAGCTTGACCAGTTTGATGGCGGCAATTTCCAACGCTGGCAAAAGAAGATGCACTTTTTGCTCACCACTCTCAAAGTGGTCTATGTGCTAATTGCCTCCTATCCGGTGGAGCAAAAAGATGAGACTATGGAGAAAACCCGTACCAAAACCAAATGGGAGAATGACGACTACATTTGCCGATGACACATTCTGAATGCACTGTTAAACTCTCTGTTCGATGTGTATCAACATCTGGAAACGACAAAGCAACTCTGGGACATACTACAGTCAAAGTACCTCACCGTGGATGCCACCAGTAATAAATTTCTTGTTAGTAATTTTATGCGTTTTACTATGATTGGTACAAAGCCCATTATGGAACAATTCAATGAGATCCAACATATTCTGAGTTAGTTTCGACAAAAGAATATGAACATTGATGAATCTATTGTAGTTTCGTCTATAATAGAGAAACTGCCATCTTCTTGGAAGGATTTTAAGAAACTCTGAAACACAAAAAAGAAGATCTAACTTTAGAGGAATTGGCTCAACACCTCCAAGTTGAGGAAGAGTCAAGACTTCTTGAAAGTAAAGAAAACCAATTGGCTTAGACTTCCAAGATTCACATGGTGATGATGGCAAGAGGTTCAACAAAAAGAAGCGTAAGCATGAACCCCAACCCGAGAAAGATGCTAAGAAGCTGAAAGGCGCTTGCTGGCACTGTGGCAAGCTAGGGCACTTCAGGAATGAATGCGAGTCATACAAGAAGAAGCCAGAAGCATCAAATGCCAAGAACAAGTTCATGACTGTTGTATCCGAGGTGAACATGCTCGAAGATGCTAGTGACTGGTGGATTGACTCAGGAGCAACAAAGCACATCTACAACAACAAAAGTCGTTTCACTACTTACGAACAAGTGAGTGATAGAAGAATTCTCTACATGGGCAACTCTTCAACTGCTATTATCAAAGGCAAAGGGATGGTGGATCTAGAGTTCACATCTAGAAAAGTCTTAAGTCTTAATGATGTTTATCATGTACCTGATGTCAGGAAAAACCTTTTATCTGGAAGCCTGCTTAATAAGCATGGTTTCAAGTTAGTATTTGAGTCAGACAAATTTTTCCTATCTAATGGTGGAATTTTTGTTGGGAAGGGCAACATGTATCAGGAAATGTTCAAACTTAACATTATCAATAATACATCTATTTTTTCTTATATTGTTGATTCTCTTTCTTTATGGCATGCTCGTTTAGGTCATGTTAATACTAGGAAAATGCATGATATGGTTAATTTAGATTTAATTTCTAAGTATGACATTGATATGTTTGAAAAATGTAAATTTTGCGTGCAGTAAAAAATTACTCACATTCCATTTCCTAAAATAGATAAAACCACATCTCTGCTTGAACTTGTACATAGTGATGTATGTGACAAGCATAGTACCCCCACTATAGGTGGTAAGAAATATTTTGTAACATTCATTGATAATTTTTCTAAGTACTGTCATCTCTATCTTTTGCATTCAAAAGATGAGGTGCTTGATAAATTCAAGATTTTTAAGACAGAAGTAGAAAATCAGTGTAATGTCAAAATAAAGAGACTTAGGTCTGATAGAGGCAATGAATACCATTTTCTAGAATATTGTGAAAACGTTGGTATTATTCATGAGAAATTTGCACCCTACACACCATAACAAAATGGAGTAGCCGAAAGAAAGAATAGGACATTAACAAAAATGATTAATGCTATGTTTTCTTACTCCAGTTTAAGTTCTGGTTTTTGGGGTGAAGCCTTGCTCACTACCTGTCACATACTCAATAGAATTCCTCTCAAGAAAAGAAATGTTACTCCTTATGAACTTTGGAAAAACAAGAAACCTAATCTTGGTTAATTGAAAACATGGGTTTGTAGAGAAATAGTTAGATTGCCTGAACCTAAAAAGAAGAAATTAGGTGAAAAGGGAATTGAAGTCTTTCACTATGCTATACATAGCAAAGCATATAAGTTTCTGATAGTAGAGCCCAATGGTTCAGTGGAAATAAATACCATCATTGAATCACATGATGCAGTATTTTATGAGAATTGTTTCACAACCATTCCAAGGTTGGATTCTAATCAAGAAAATGAATCAACTCCTTTGATGTCTACAGAGGAAAATGAAAGACATGAACCCATTGAGCCTAATGAACCTAATGAACCTATTGAGCTAAGGAAGAGTAAGGGGGCTACGACTGAGAAGTCATTTGGCCCTGATTTCGTTATTTACCTTGTAGAAAGAACTAGGAAAGCTTATTGTAAGCAAACAATGATTTCTTTGAATATGGATTTAGATCCATTAACCTTTGAGGAGGTTATGAAGTCTCAAGATGTTGTTTTCTGGAAAGAAGCAATAAACGATGAGATGAATTCTATCATGGGTAACAATACCTGGACACTTACTGATTTGCCACCTGGATCCAAACCAATTGGTTATAAATGGATTTTCAAAAGGAAAATAAAAGTTGATGGCACAATTGACAAGTTCAAAGCAAGATTAGTTACTAAGGGTTTTACTCAAAAGGAGGGTATCGATTATTTTGATACATATGCTTTGGTGGTTAGAGTCGCCACCATTCAAGTGTTGATTGCCTTAGCCTCAATCTATAAGCTTGAAATCCATCAAATGGATGTTAAGACCACTTTCTTAAATGGAGAGTTAGATGAGGAAATCTACATGCAACAACTGGAAGGATTTGTTGTATAGGGTCAAGAGCACAAAGTGTGTAAACTCGTGAAGTCACTATATGGACTAAAACAAACTCCAAAACAGTGGCATGAGAAATTTGACAAAGTAATAGTGTCAAATGGTTTTAGGATATATGAATCTGATAAGTGTGTATACAGTAAGTTTACTGGAAATAGAGGTATAATCAGATGCCTATATGTAGATGGCATGCTTATTTTTGGTACTGACAATGATGTCATTGAAAGTACTAAAAGTTTCTTGTCGTCTAGCTTTAGTATTAAAGACATGGGCTTGGTTGATGTAATTCTGGGTATTAAGATCAAACGATAGGACAATAATTTGATTCTAACCCAGTCGCACTATATTGAGAAAATTTTTAAGAAATTTAATCAATATAATTGTACACGCATGTGCCTTTTGATTTAAATTTGAAATTGTATCCTAATACTGGACGAGTTGTTGATCAGCTAGAATACTCAAGAGTAATAAGTAGCCTGATGTATGCAATGACTTGCACTAGACCTGATATTGCTTTTGTAGTGGAAAAATTTAGTAGATACACTAGTAATCCCAGTAGTGTACATTGGCATGCTGTTAACCGAGTACTTAGGTACTTAAGGAAAACAATAGACTATGGAATAGTCTATAATGGCTATCCAACAGTGCTAGAAGGATTCACGAATGCTAGTTGGATAACTGACCGTGAAGATCACTCATCCACGAGTGGTTAAATTTTTACTCTTGGAGGAGGAGCTATCTCCTGGGGTTCTAAGAAGCAAACATGCATAATAGACTCAACCATGGCGTCAGAGTTTACAGCATTGGCTTCTTGTAGCAAAGAGGCAGAGTGGTTAAGGAATCTCTTGTTAGAGATTAAGATATGGCCAAAACCTATGCCACTAATATCTTTGCATTGTGATAGTGAAGCAACTCTATCACGGGCCTATAGCCATGTCTATAATGGAAAGTCCAGGCATATAGGACTGAGACATATATAGCTGTGTTAGGCAGTTAATCACGGAAGGTGTGATTACCATTAGTTATGTAAAGTCGAGCGAAAACTTGGCTGACCCCTTAACAAAGGGACTTACAAGGGATTTGGTGTGGAAAACATCAAAGGGGATGGATCTTAAGCCCACTTAACATAATCACTCCTGGTGGAAACTCAACTCAACGCTTGAAGAAACATCAAGTCTTAAGTTCAATGAGTCCAAGTACACCATATATTGTGATTGCAAGCACTTAGTTTTATTTCATTTTCATCCCAAGGTTGAAGTGCTTGGTACCTGTAATGTGAAAAGAAAAGGATGAGTTAGAAAACTCTTAATAAGCTTACAACTAAGTTGTTAGGATACTGTAAATTACAGGGGTACTCTTAGTAAGCTCATCTATGTGAGTGAAAGAGGTGCTGCCGCTTCCTATGAGTCTAAGGGCTTGACTCTAGAGCGCTCATGAAATAGGATACAGACACAAGGCCAATCCACGTGTCGGTTTGTTTGAATACTTGAGGTAACCTGTACTATGTGTGAGACATGTCCAGTTAGTCGAATAAGATCGCTAGTTCAAAGACAAGTCTACTATGCCATCTTGACTAACTTTGAGATGTCTTCACTAAGTAAATGATTCAAATTGTAAGATATCTTCACCTATGCATAAGGCTGCCAAGTGAACCAAGAATCATCATCTGATATTTTGAAAATGGTGGGGGAATGTTAGGGAATTTTCAAAATGAGTTTCAAATTTGTAGTTTATTTTTGGGTGTTTTCAAAACCTTCCATGTTTTTCTTTGGAAAGCATGAAATAAGCTTGGGGCTTTGTCCTACATCGAAAAGAGAGAAAAACATGGAGCACTTAATAAAGTGTTACATGGAATATTCCTTTGAATATGGAATTGTGAGGTGAAAGCTAGTGTGCATGCATCCACATCGCAAAGATGGTGCTTCGCACCATCCGCACATGCACACACACGCACGCGCAGGCGTGTCGTAGGCAGTGGGATGTGTGGCATTTGATGGCACACTTTGCACTTGCACTTAGCACAGACACATTGGCACAAGGCGCCATGAGGGTGCTTTCTTATTTACATCGGACAGGTTGAAGCGATGACGTGGATCCAATGTGCCATGGGTGACGTGGAATATAGTTAGCTCTACGTGGCAGTGACGTGTCGTCCATTGGCAATGAGTCAACCAATCGATCAAACGGTTATGTGTCTGATCTGGAGCGGGTTGATCATAGCCATTGATTGGAGATGCGCACGATCATACTTATGAGATGGCACCCCATCGTGATCAGGTGTGATTAGTCAAGGCATCTATTCGGTGTGAGAATTATCTGCACCGTAGATCGTCGATCCAACGGTCAAATATGATTTGATGCGATCAAGGGACATGACCATTCGATCAAGTGCATCAAGGCCTATAAATAGGCTGCGAAATCAGTCATTTCATTCCATTCAAAAATTTAGTATTTATTCCTGCAATTCTCTCTCTTCCTCTCTCCCTCTTGATTTAGAGTTTTCAATCAAGAGTTTCTTAAGCAAATTTCTGCTTTTCTTACTGCTAATCAAGTTCTGCAAATTTGATTATTAATGTCTTGGTTTTCTTAATTATATCAAGAGTATTCTGATCTACTGTTGTCAGTGCAGACGCCAGTATATTTGATCTTTAGATCAGGCTTCATTGTATCGTGGAAGTAAATTTGTTGTAACCCCTGCACACCTTTTGATGGGTGTAAATATTGTCTTTAGGAAAGCGACTTAGTAATGCGACTTGAAGCACCAAATTTCTATCCTACATAGACAAGATTATCACCAAGTTTTGAAGACCCGAAGACCACCAACTGAAAAATTCAAGATAATTTGTTCCAATAGATTTTAGCGCACACAATAATAATACAAAGAAACTTTTAAAATGAGATAGAGAAATCTTAATAAATACACCAAGAATGAGGCACACACGCAAGTAAGGTGATTCAAATCACTATCCTCCTAATAAGACATAAATTTTGGCTAAATGAACCAGCCCGGTTGATTTTGATGGGATTAGTCTTGTACATTATTTCGTTCTTCTTATTACATCAACAAATTTATTTATTTATTTACAGATTAAAAAGAAAATATATCGATTTATAGCTTTGGGAATGACTAATAGAGTATTGGTAAAATAGATTGTTAAAATTTAATCGAGGCTTTTTTTTTTTTTTTGGCTTACCATTTTCAAGAACTTCATTACTAACTAGTTTTTTTACCCTTGTTATGAAGGAGTTGTGTTAGAATGTTTTTAAATAAAAGAGTAATATAAATAATTACAAATAATATTAATTAAAAATTAAGAAATTGTGGAAATATAGTAAGATAATCATACAACAAAATTATAAAAGTTCTTCCAAGTTTTTAAAAAAAAAATTATCAAAACTGTAAAAAATAAAACCTATAAAAAATAGTTTAAATTACAATTTATACTCTCAGTTAAAACGAGAAAACAAAAAAATTGTAGAAGAATTGTACAAAATCTAGACAAATAATTTAAAATATTCAGTATCTATTAAATATAAAAAAAAAATTGCAAATCATTTTAAATAGACATCAACCATAATTAAATTGAGTTTGCAAAAAATATTGTATTAGTAGGTTCCAAAGAATCTCTCTCCCTCTCTCTCTCTCTCTCTCTCTCTCTCAGTATCACATATGTAAAGACTCAGACCAACATAAACTTAAAAAAGCTTTTCATCAAATTTATAAAGGAATTAGTTTCATAATACATGCGAATAGAAAATATTAGTTTATTGTTAAAAAAATGTGTTCATCAAATTTATAAAGGAATTAAGTTTTATAATGTATGCAGATAGAAAATGTAAGTTCATTGTTATTACAGTTCATAGGTTTGCATGCAAGTAAGAAATCAGAACAACAACTTAATTTAATATTGATACAAAATTGCAATGATAAAAACACAATTTATTACACCATTTTAGTGTATTTTCAAAATTCTTTTGGTTTTCATTTTTATATTTGATTTTATCATTCTTGCTATAAAAAATGAGTGAAAGTTTACAAATACTAATGTTTTGTACCAATTTCATTTTTTAATTCAATCCTTTTTTTACAACTCTGAACATAGTTTAAAATTATTTGAAAACAATATATTTTGCTAAAATAATTCCACAAATGCATTTTAGGCATTGTTTTGATATTTTTTTGTGTCTTCAATAAAAGAAAATAATTTTTCAAATGATACCAAATGGATCCATTTTTTTTAATGTCCCTTTTTTTTTATACTCGTATTTAAAAATTTTAAGTTACAATTTCCCTATAAAACGTATAAAAATACCCAAAAAATACACTATAATTTTTATAAAATATTAAATTCTGATTTTGTGTATATATAATGAGTACTCTATAAAATATAAGAAAAATACCATTAACAACTTACAAAATAGATATGGAAGAGAACTTAGCTTTATTGACTTGAATAATAAATAAATAAAATATTAAAAATGAGTAAAGCAGCAAAATAATAATAACAATAATAATAAAGAACATATAATATATGTGCACCCCAAAAAAAAAAAATTAGAGAGAGAGGACCAAATGAATAGTGTATTTTATTTGTAAAGATCAAAATTATAAATAAAATAAAATAAAAAGAAAAGAGCAGGCGATAATTACTTTACTAATGAAATTCTTTTATCTCCCACATATATTCTTGTAGAAATTTAATGTATAAAGAGAAATAGAGAATTGTATTGTTGATTGATATAATGTTATTATATTCTCATATATTTATATTCCACTAAATGAATAAGTACATATAAATAAAAGAAAATGATTATAAATGAACATATTTAATAAACAAACTTAAAAGAAAATCAAAAGACAATAAAAATAAAATAAAATAAATAGAAAGACGCATGACCATTGGTCAGGACATGGAATCCGCTGGACTATTTGAGCCATTCTCGGAAGGGGAAATTTGGATAGTTGTTAAGGAAAGTGATAGTAACAAGGCGCCAAGACCAGATGGATTTGACATGTTGTGCTTTCAAAAATGTTGGAAGGTGTTTAAGAAGGATATCTTGAAGTTCTTCAATGAATTCTATGCTAATGGGTGTTTGGCTAAAGGTATTAACAACTCTTTCATAACACTGATTCCTAAGAAAGATTGTCCAGATGGTATTTTGGACTATAGACCAATTAGCCTTCTTGGTTCTATATATAAAATTCTTTCTAAGCTCCTAGCATCGCTGCTCAAAAAGGTGTTGTCTAAAATAGTAGGAGAATCCCAATCTGCGTTTATTGGTGATAGGAGCATTTTGAATGGGGTGTTAATTTCCAATGAAGTTGTGGATTGGTGGAAGAAGAAAAAGCAGAAGGGGTTAATCCTAAAACTGGACTTTGAGAAAGCCTACAACACTGTAAACTGGGAGTGTCTTTTTTCCATGATGACAAACTTTGGTTTTCAAAATAAATGGATCAGGTAGATAAAGGAATGTTTGCAATCATCTAGAGTTTCAATCCTTGTTAATGGCTCACCCGCTATTGAGTTTAGCCATGAAAAAAGACTAAGACAAGGGGATCCAATGTCACATTTTCTCTTTAACATTGTGGCAGAAGGGTTGAATATGTTATTCGAAAGGGCTAAAGCATTGGGGCTGATCAAAGGAGCTATTATAGGTCATGGGCAAATTATTGTCACTCATCTGCAATTTGCAGATGATACAGTGGTGTTCTGTAAGGCTAAGGAGCAGGAAGTTTTGCATGTCAAAAGAATTCTGAGGTGCTTTGAGGTGATGTTTGGCTTGAGGATCAACTTTCATAAAAGTCATGTTTGTGGGGTTGGAATACAGAAGGAGGTTTTGGCTGATTTTGCTGTGCAATTGAACTGCCAGAATCAAAAGCTGTCGTTCATGTATATGGGTTTGCCACTTGGTGCTAGCCCAAAGAAGAGGAGCACCTGGTTGCCTGTGATCAACAAATTCAAATCTAAGCTTGCTTCTTGGAAGAAAAAGTTGCTTTCTTTTGGGGGAAGGTTAACACTAATCAAAACAGTGTTATCCTCATTACCAGTTTATTACCTCACTATATTTAAAGTACCTGTAGGTGTGGCTAAGCAGCTTGATAAAATTCAAGCCAAGTTTTTGTGGGGAGGGTCAGAAATTAAAAAGAAGCTTCATATGGTAAAATGGGAGAAGGTTACCATGAAGAAAAGTTTGGCAGGGCTGGGTATTAAAAGGTTGATGGATTTTAACGAGTGTCTTCTAGTTAAATAGTGGTGGAGATATGGAATTGAAGACAGGGTATTGTGGAAAGATATTGTGATTAGTAATTATGGCAGCTTTGATGGGAGATGGAGACCATTCTTGGCAAATGGTGCCTAGTGCTCAAAAATCTGGGGAGATGTACTTAGTTTGGAACACAGCAGCCCCAATTTGTGGAATTTTTTCAAGGATAATTCTGTCTATCAAGTTGGGAATGGGATGAGGGTTAGTTTTTGGAAGGATCCATGGGCATCTAATAGATGTTTAAAGGATGAGTTTCCCAGACTCTGTAACCTATCAACAGACAAAGAAGTTAATCTTAAACAGATGATTGACATGAGAAGTAGATCATTTGGGTGGTCCTTTAATTTTAGGAGAAGTTTGAGGGCTTGGGAGGATGATGAAGTGGAAAGATTAAGATCCTATCTTCCTTCACTTGGGCCCATTTTGTCAGATAGATATGATTATCTAGTTTGGAATGCCTCATTTTTAGGTATGTTCACTGTAAATTGAGCTTACTGTAGGAATGATGTGGGTCAAGGGTTGGGGTCAGCTAGGTGGATCTGGAACAATATTTCCCCACCAAAAGTGCAATTCTTTGGACGGCTCGCTTGGAAGGGTAGAATTAAAACAATAGCTTTTCTTCAAAGGATGGGATGCCTCAGTTAAGATGCTAGGACAGAGTGTGTTTTCTGTGGCTGTGATGTTGAAACAGACAGTCATGTATTGTTGCAGTGCCAGTTTGCTTGGAAGATATGGACAAATATTCTAAATTGGTGGGGTATGCAATGGGTGGTCCCTGAAAATGCTAAAGGTGTGATGGACTGGTCGAGAGGGATCAGATGGGGTAAGCTGGAAACTAAAATCTGGGATGTAATTCCCTTTGCTGTTCTCTGGTCCATTTGAACTATGAGAAATGACTGCATATTTAATGGCAAGCAACATATTTTGGAGGAGGCCTGCGATCTGATTAAGCTTAGAGTAGCACTGTGGATCAAAGCCATAATTACTGAGTTGCAGTACTCCATACATGATGTGGTGGAAAATTTGTAACAAGTTAGGTACTCATTACATTGAAGTCTTGAAATCTTGGAGTTTGGTATTTAGGGTGCTTGCACTAAGTTGGAACATTGTTATGACTATTATGTTGCTGCTGTGTTTGTACCTCACCAACATGGAGAGAAGGTGGAGCTATTGGAAAGTTAGAATTGCTTTATGGTTTTGTCAAATGCTAAGGGAGTGAATTACTCAGTGTATGAGATTGTGGCAAACCTGAAGCAGGTCTGATGTATGCTACTGTTGTTTGGCCTACGGGTGTATGCTATTATTTGGCCTGCTGCTGTAGGAGACTGTTCTAGTTGTTGCTTGGCCTGCTACTGTAGGAGACAGTTCTGGTCTTCCCTGCTGTTCGAAGCTCAATGGGTTAGAGCTGGTGAAGAATTATGTTGATGTTTGCTTTGGTTGTGTTGTTGGTGAAGAATTATGTTGATGTTTGCTTTGGTTGCTCTTGATTGGCTTTTCACCAATCTTGGGTCAAGTGCTTGCAAATGACACTTGGCACATTTCTAAAACTTCCTAAGAGAAAATTCTACTTTACTTATATGATTATATGATATGATGGGATGATAGAGATCTCCTAAACCTTTTGTACTCTATCTTTCTCTCCCTCATTTTTTTTTTTTTGGAATTCCATTAAAAAATAGCCTTTTATAGAAATGAAGTATTTAGACCCAAAGGAAGAGAATTTCTCTGGTCTATAATTTGGATTGGACAATATTGTTTGGGTCTGTGGAGTCCATCAATGAACCTATTTCGATAATCTCCGAACCGTTTTATTGAGCACTATGTGTGTTTCATTCACACACACACACAAAAAATAAAAAATATAAAATAAAATAAATCGATCCGATAATCATAATCTACTCACTTTATCACGTTTGTCACTAAAAAATGAATAGCATATTCAAGTCACTTTAGTACTAATGTAAATCTAGCCTTTTATGGAAATGAAGGATTTAGACACAAAATTGTTATGGAGATTAAGAAAATTTATTACGAATCTTATCTTAAAAATGTGGTGTAGATTTAAAATTAATAGGATGTAGGTCACACCAATAATAAATGTAAACCATTGATTTAATTTTCTAAATATTTTTTCTGAAGTGTAATAGTGTTGATTTAGACCACATCTCAAAAAATTCTTGATGAGTTCAAAGGTTAATAAGTCCTCTGGCAAAGGTTTTTGTGTCAACACTTGGCCTCTTAATGCAACCCTCATCCTTTGATCAAATTATCAACTGGTGTTTTGAAAACATTTTGAAGACTATAGCTAAGCAGTTTAATGTTTGAATTGAACCATTATAATCAATGAATGGATTGATTCTGACACCATATATATTATTTCATACTGAACACAACTATATTAATGTAAAAGACTTGTGCAACTTTACTAAAAGCAATAAGCCAATTGGCTTTTCACAACCAATTGGAATAAGATAGACTTCAAGACATAAGTATTCCAAAATACTTTATTCCATCGAACTAAAAGCCTTGTTTGCTATAATCTAAAATAGTTAAAAAGTCACTATCCTATTTAACTCACATCATCTTATTTAAATCATACCATCTCTCTGCTACATCACTTTAAACCTAATACATACCCAATCTATATTTTATAAAAAAGTCAAAAAAGTACACTTATTTAGATTATTCCAAACCAGCATGTAATCTATATGGCCATGGATATGGAGTTGTTCCCTTGAAAATGTAAATCCATTAGTCTATGTAAACCCATAAATTAAGGACATTATGACCTTGACCTATGTGGTAGAGAGACGTACATAGAGAGAGACTAATGGACACATATTTTTAAACAAATTGAAACAAATTTGAATGTATCTTTGTTAATTAGAGCCCTTTGAATGCTCGTTGATTCTAAGCCGTGAGAGGAGAGACTTCTGAGCCTAACATGCCAAATTCAGACTCTATGACAGGCTGTAAAGTCTATGTAAAATTCTCATTGGTATAAATGTGTAACACATGCATAATCGGTTATAATATTGCATTATGCAAACTGGCCAGAAAATATAATATACAATTATAAAATAGGTCTTATGTTTTTCATATGTTAGGATGCAAAGAGCGGGCCTCTATATATAAGATTTTTAACATGTGTCCCATTGAGTTGTATCTTTCACATTAAAAATAATTTTTTTAAGGGTTGTATTATATGCATCAATTGATAAATTAAGTAATGTACCAACATATGTTATAACATTATTACTGACTCCACCCATTATACAAATTATAAATACACAAAACTTCTAAAATTATATCACATTATCTATTACTACACTAATTGATATATTAATTGATGCATATAATATTATTATTTTTTTTCATGTAAATTTTAAAACTTTAAAATTATGTAGCAACAGTTGTTCAAAACAAGTCAAATAAAAAATAAACATTGACCAATTGTAATGTTGTAGGAGCATCACCCGGTGGGGCAACAACTAATAATTTTTCGAGAGTGTAATAATTTTAAATAATAATTTACCGTTATGTGTATTACTTAATAAAATTAATTCAAAATATATTTTATTGCTTAACAATAGGATTAATTGGTAAAAAGTTCATACTTATATATATTATTTGGTCTAATCTTATTTGGTAATAAAGACACGTTTAAAAGTAGTTAGAAAAGTCATCATCATTGGAAAAATTAATAAAACAAATTGACAACAAAGGTCGCCGACAGATGCTGGTCGATGGTGGCTAGTGGTGGTGGCTAGTGGCAATGAAGTGGACAGATATGTGATACTGGACAAATAATTGAATATATAGGTAACATGTGTTTAGATAGGTGACATTTGGACAAATAGTTGAATAGATCGGTGACACATGTATAGATAAGTGACATTTAGACAAATAAACATGTATGTTATATTTGGACAAATAAACAAATAGGTAAGCTTTGTTGGAAATGGTTTTGTGAAATAAAAACTTTGGCTAACTTTGAAGTAAATTAAAGGTGAATCCCATTCAATATTTTTTGATGGATTTGAGTGGTGAAATCATTTACAAAATCATTTACAAATAATTTGGAAATTGACTCTAAAGTGAGCTTCGTGAAAATGGAGTTTTGGTACGTTATACATTATTGAAATAGGCTTGTCCCACATAGAAAAGATAAGAGAACTTATGTGTATATATAAGTTTGAAGTTCGAGATTTTAGTTTGGGCCCTTAGGGTGCCTAGTTTTTATAAGGTGGAAGTTATAGACAAATGGGCTTGGACTCAAATTATCACACACCCACACAACCGAGCTCTAGCATAGGTGTGAGTTGTGGATCAGATCAATTCATATTATATTTTTGGACAAAATTCATTTTAATTTTTTAAGTCTTTTGCTCGAAATTCAAATTAATTTCATTTGAGTCAAAATTTTGAATTTAAATTTGAATTATGTCTCTTTCTTCCAATCAGTGTTTTTCTGACCAACTACGATTTGCAATCACATCTTTTCGACCAACTCCGAACAGCCACCAAAGAGGCTACAAATAGCCTCTCTATTCCTACAATTTCTTCATCCAATTTTTGAATTCTTTCCTTCTTCTATGCTCTCTTCTACTTCTACATTTTCTACATAAATTAGAGTTTAGGATTTGCTAAGAGAGAGAGAGAGAGTTTCAACACTGATTTGGTTTGTCAGACTTTAAATTGTAGTGTTGCAGTGTTAGTCATTGCATTTTGAAAAACTGAGGCCAATCAAAACTCAAAGTATTAGAGCGAGAGTGAAATCTATTTAAAGAGATTCTATCCACTACAAGCCTTGACTTCCAATTTTTGCATTATGGAAGAATTCTGCTAAAGCTCTGGAAGATTTAATTTATAGATTTTAATTTATAAAAGTATTTTTTAAAATTTTATTTTCACTGCAGGAAAATTATTTTTAGCGGCGTTTCAGAAACGCCGCTATAGGCTTCAAAAACACTGTCATAAGTTGTAGCAACGTTTAATATTTGTGTCGTTAATACGGCCGCCGTAATAACTTTACAACATTTTAAAAACGTCGCGAAAAAAACTAAGTGGCATTTTAAAAAACATCACGAAAAATTTGGCGTCCGCTTTCTTTCCATCACAAAATAACTTATGACATCATGATGACGTCATTTAGTAGCTTTTTTTCTGGAAGCTAGCATAACACAGCCAAAGAATGATGCCGTCATTTAGTGGCTTTTTTTTAAAAACGCTACTTTTTTTTTATTTTTTATAACAGACTATTAACCAAAGAATTTAACTAATTTCTCCACAAAAAAAAAAAAAAGAGAATTTAGTGGCAGCTTGAGAATTTAACTAAAAACACAAATGGCTCAAATTTACATATCCATATGCCAACCATGTATTAAGCTAATCACATTTTTTATATATCCAATATAATTGTACATTTCATGAGATTTGTACTGCACAAAATATATGTACTCTTCAATCCAAAAAAAAATTTAAAAAAAAACCACCAAATATATGTCAGTGCAAGGTAACATTAAATCCAAATTGCCACCCAAAACATAATCCAATCACAACATTTGAAGAACTAACTTCCAATTCTTTCTTTTCCACAGGCTTCTCATTCTTTTCCACATGGTTCTCAGTCTTTTCAGATGACTGTTTGAGCCATGACCTGGTTTCATCCTCCGTGAAAGTCCCAAATAGTAGTGCTTGCAAAAGTGGGAGAAAAGTTACATATATCTCACCTTAAAAATCTACATATGGAGAAGATAGTAAGAAAACTATAAAATGCAATCTGGTATAAAGAAGGTGTGAGAAGTCTCATATCAAGTTCAGAAGCAGCCATTAGTGGAAGATTTGTAGAACTTAGAAGGTGGTGATTTTAAAGAATTCAACTGAGCTGCCACAGACACAGAGGAAGAGAGTCTTTGGATGCTTTTGATATGGGAATGGCATTGGGTTTAATTTCTTTTTTAAAATTGCTTTTGGTTTATGATTGTGTATTGATTGTGGATTCATCTTTAGCTTTATCAAGAAAAGCAAAAGCAGAGTTTATGCATAAAGATGCATCTTTAGCTTTATCAAGTTGACCATAGCACAGCCATCCAAGCCAACATTTTCACTTATATGTTTAAAAAAAATCAGTTCCAAAACATAAGACAATAAATTGATGCTTTTGCTTAAAAAGAATGTCAATCAATGTAAATAAGAAAAATGAGAAATGGTGTTACAAAACCATAATATGATTAAAGGCTGAGAATTATAGGATAACAGGAATAATATTATAGAGAAAACATACTTATTTACTGAAATCAACAACAGTTGCTCCTCGTGAGTTTATAACTGCAATGAATGTCTTGCCAGAGTTAGTAGTAGTGGTAGTATAGTAAAGGTTACCATCTCGAGCATCTAAAAATAAAAAATAAAATGTTATCATCACTCATTTAAACTAATATTCGTTTCTAGGTTTTGCCAACACTGAGTTGAAAATAGAATTGGGTGTCCTAGTAACTGTTTTTGTTTTCTAAAATTTGGTTAACTCACTTTTCAGAAATTTGAGTTTCTTGCTTTTTGTGTATTTTTTATTTTTAGAAAAAGAATAAAAAAAAATATAAAAATTATAAATCATTCACTGCCCAAACAAACTATCTAGAAACATGATTCCTTACAGAAAAAAAAACAGATTTTTGAAGCCTGGAATAGTTATACATATATAGGAATAGAACTGTTCTTTTACAGATATTGGCCGAACCATGTTAAACCTTTGTATTCCTTCTTTTCTCTTTCCATATTCAACCTTATTGCCTTGGTACAAAATTCAACTAATATATTCTGATATCTTTGACAATATTATCTTATCTCCAACATGTAGTACTTGGATCTCGAGAAGTTTTAAGGATTCTGTTTGGAGAAGTTTAAACGTTGCAATTGTTAACGGGAAAACACATGCAGTTCAAAATACCAACAGTCTCCTTCTTTAGAGAATATGCTGTTACCAAGCATATTTCTATTTTATGCGATTCCAACGAGTGAGTGCTTATTGATCATTTCCACATTGAGAGGCAACTGGAAAGGTAGAACTTTCATTCTACTGCAAGCATACTTACAAATACTGCACGATTTTCAAATATGATTGTCAGGAAATATTTCATGCGCTCTCTCAATCATGGGCTCCTACTTGAATGAAAATCATGATCAAAGTGGGTTTGTGTTGAAATGTGTCCGACATCGTCTGGAGTTGCCCCATCTATGTTAGTTAATAGTTATAAGGATCTAGTTTCCCTTTCTTTAACACTTGGGTTTTAAGGAGAAGTGTGGGATGGACTTTGATAATGTCTCTGCAACAGCAGCTACAGATCAGCCTATAGCTGCAGAAGAAGAGAAGTTGAGCTGTAGTTGAAGCCACAGAGCTGAGCTCCTTTCTGCAGCAGATTGATACAGCAGAAGCTATACAAATCTGTTACAGATCAGTTAGAGATAGTGGTGCATGTGTTACATATAGTGATGTGTTAGTTAGTTAGAAAGTTGTTATAACTGTACCTTAGGTTAGTTAACTAGTAACTATTAGATTAGTTAATTAGTAACTAGAGTTACATTTGTTGTATATAAAACTAACTGTATAGAAGCTATTTTGTGTAATGAAAAGATTAGTTTTCAGATTCTCTTTATGGTATCAGAGCATTCTAGCTCACTCTGAGATTCATAGGACTTTACAAACCTATAATACTACTTCTGAAAACACTCTTCTGAGATTCATAGTACCTTACAAACCTTTTCTAACTACAAACCAGCTACAACATACAAAGCACTTCAACACTACTACAAGTCTCCAATCACACATTAGGAGAGAGCACACTAATAATAGCACATATGTCAAACCAAAACAAGCTCTACTAGCGAACATGCCTCTTCTTGCCAAAATCTTTGACCACGATCCCACCATAAATTTTGGCTGCCTGATTGCAATTAATAACAGCTTCTTTTGCCGGAGGAACTCTCGGCCCATTTTGAAGCTCTTGATGAGGACGAGGACGTGGCTGAGGACGATGCTTCCGTCCCTGGACTTCATCAAGAAAATCAAAGGCTTCAAGCCCAATCCTATCAAGGTCACCACCACGCTGTGCCATATGAGTTTAACAATACAAAATTTGAGAAACAATACAAAGATATGAAAGATTTTGTTTTTGTTTTTGTTTTTTGTGTGTTGATACAAAAGTGACAAGCCAAAGCTCTTTATATAGAGCTCAGTAAATCTTCTAGCTTCCCTTTGTTGATTCTCCCCCAATGGTCAAAGCAATGCTTTGAAAATCAGATCAAATCGGTTTTTAAAAGTTTATTCGGGTTTTTATTGGGAAAAAACTATTAAAAATTTGATTTATTTGGCAAAAGTTTAAAAGTCAGTACAAAAATAAGTTTTAACTAATAAACTCAATTTCCACAACAAAGAAAAAGAAAAAGAAAAAGAAAATCACTTTAGCCATTCTAAACAATCATTAGAAAAGTTTACCAAAAAAAAAAAAACCTAGGAATGTATCAGCCAAGTTAATTTTTTTAATATTAACCTTTTCATAAATTTATTTTTAGTTAATAAATTAATATTTTAACTAACCCCAGAAGAAGCCTAAGGGCACCTTTCTATAATGTGGCCACGAAGGACGGGTATTAACTAACATTTATTGAATAATAAAACAGATTCTTAAGGGTTTCAATATCATCTTTTGGAAGGAATAATCCAACTTTGTGGATGCTAATCAATCACAACTTTAGGTATCAATAACATAAAAAGAAGACAGTATCACATTCATAGAGGTTGTTTCAAAGATTAATACTAGAATAATTTTATTATTATGAAGTAAAAAATATATAAATAAATAAATTATGGAAGGTGAAGGTTATTGTATACTTCGGAGTAATCGTTTTGGTCTCAACATTTAGGCCTCGTTTGGGAACCCTCATTTTTAGTCAAAAAGTCAAAAAATTACTAAATTAGTCAAAAAGTCAACAACCAATACCAAAAAGTCAAATGGTAGCTTGAGAACACATTTACATGTTAAGGATAGTTGAATTGCCTTCATTGCATATTTGTATAATTTTGTGAACACATGCATATTTGCAAATGGGGATTACATAAAAGGAACATCAAGCCGGTTGTAAATAGGCTTTCCTTATGCTTCCGTTTGATTCAGTAGATTGGGGAAAATAAATTCCAAGAAAAAGCCAGATTTTGGTTTGATTGTTTTTCTCCTGGTTAATGTTTGGTTCAATGGAATGAAGTTGAATGGAATGATCATTTCATCAAATTGTCCATTCCTATGTTTGGTTTACTAAAAAATATGAAAAATACATTATAAATGGAATCGTCATTCACCATTGTAAGAGAATGATCATTCTACAAGCGAGCCTAAGGAATAATCATTCCATCCCATTCCAATCAACCGAACAGAGCATAAGTTCCAAAAATTTAACAAGGTAAAAAATTCCAGGAAAGCAAAAAAATATCAGAAAACATCCCAGGTTTTGACCCCAAAGCTGTTTTACCTAAAAAGAATTTTGGTCAAATGTTTAACAAGGAAAGTCTCTCTCTCTCTCTCTCTCTCTCTCTCTCTCTCTCTCTCAAAAGACCCAAAACAAACACCCATTGAACCCTCTGTATTTTTTCTTACGGGTTGTTTGAATGAATGATCAATGATGAATAACAGTTATGGATATTTAATAATGATAAATATAATTATCAAAGTTTTCTTTAATTTTTTTTTTTCTTTTCCTTCTGTTCTTTTTTGTTTTAAATACTCCCGCACAATATTAAACCCACCCACAAATAATGGAAGTACTGTTCTTCGTGTTACATGTGATCTTTATTCATTTGTTCTATTCTATGTTATATGGACAACATTTTACACTTTGTGCTTATCCAAACAACCAACACAAAGAATGAACATCAACGAGTTTTGTGGAGTCATCCAAGGATGCCTCACGCTCAAGGCTTTTATCTATGATCTTTTGTCCTTTGTTTTGTCGGTCATATTTGACTTTATTTTTGTATCTACTGCATTTTCCTCCTTTGAGTTTGTTATGCAATGACTCGTACTTGTGAATGACTCCAGGACATATATGTTATCTATGTGTTTGCATACGGATGTAAGTTATTAACGTATGAATATTCTATTTACTTCATATATGCACTATTCATTGGACAAAATTTGTTAGTCTGCTTCCGCTTCTGGCCCCATTACTAATTAAATATTTTGTTAATTCCAATTTTGTGGCTGGATAATCTGGGATTACTGGCCGGTCTTGGCTTAAACCTTCAGGAGCGGGTTTGGATCGTGACATATCATGTCCTATATTTTTTTAAAATTACTGTGTCGGCCAAGGTTTTAAAAAGCGGCCGCAACCGTTACGTAACGCCGTTACGTAACGGTTTTGGCGGTTACCGCCACCTGTTACGGCCGCTTTTGCAGTGTGATTGAGATTCACAGGTGTGTCGGCCGCAGCGGCTGCCGTAGCGGTCGTAACAGGCCGTTACAGCTGTTACAGCACCATTACGTAACGGTTCCAAACTGTTTCTTCCGAAAAAACACACAAAAAAAAAAGCTAAAAATGAGGGAAGAGGGATAGAGAGAAGAGAGAAGATAAAGAGAGAAAATGGAGGAGCAAGAGATAGAGAGAGAGAAGAGGGAAGATGAAGAACATGTTATTAATTTGTTGAAACTGTAAGACCTATGCTATTCTATTCAGCTGCTATCACTAAACCATTTTGTTTGTGTGTGTCTATCTATATATTGTTTGAAAATAATAATAATAATAATAAGTGTGGTCATTATCTATTTTGCTTGGTTAAAATATGTATATATATATATATATATTTAGGCTCTTATTTATTCTCTTACTTTTGTCATTGTTTATCTTATGTATAATAGTTAGTGATTGATTTTTTGTATAATATAAAGTCATTAATTATTAAAATAAAATGTAAAAAACTCAGTTTATAGTGATTTAAAAATATGAAATATATTGGATCATACTTAAAAATTTATAATTCCAATTTTGTGGCTGGATAATCTGGGATTACTGGCCGGTCTTGGCTTAAACCTTTAGGAGCGGGTTTGGATCGTGACATGTCATGTCCTATATTTTTTTAAAATTACTGTGTTGGCATATCCGTGTCGTGTCCTTGCTATATTGTGTGTTCGTGTTTG
Source organism: Camellia sinensis (assembly GCF_004153795.1). NCBI lineage: Eukaryota > Viridiplantae > Streptophyta > Magnoliopsida > Ericales > Theaceae > Camellia > Camellia sinensis. The sequence goes on from NW_021024969.1 coordinate 278,107, forward strand.
TGCTTCTTAGTTAATTAGTATTAAGGTTGTGGTCGTTGTGTTAGGGTTGTCACCTAAGAAGGATGGATATGGATACAAGCACGGTGATTTCAAAACAAATGGGGACACTGCGGCAGAGACATGGTAATAACAAAAAAAAATCATATATTTTTATTTGCTTTGTAGATTAATATTACATCCACAAACAATCAAAATTAACAAAATTAACACTAATTCAATATTTAAAATAAATAAATAAACATCACTTTTAAGTTAAACACTTATTTTTTATATCTTTTTTTTTGAATGATCTAATAAGTATTTAATCTAAGCAAAAAGTAATAAATATCCAACATCCATCAAAAGCACTAAAATAAAATAAAAATAAAAAACTAGTTGGTGTGTTCCTAAAGTGTCATTGGCGTGTCCCCAACATGTCCCTTGAAAAAAAATAAGTAAATAAAGGGACACGTCACGTGTCCCATACATGTCCGCACCGTGCCCCTGCGTCCAAAAACCCCTACGACACTTGTTTTGAAGTATCGGTGATTCATAGGTTGTTACTCTTATCTTCTCTTTCCTTGCAGTGTTTTTTGTCGTAGTGTCCATATTCGTGCTTCTTAGCTTATTCCTATTCCTTTTCTCCCCGTTTCTACCCACTCTCTGTTCTACCTATCAAAGCCCCAAATGCATTCCATAACCCCAACCTGCCATAAATTCACAGGCTACAGGTACAATATACAATGTCTCCTCGTTCTCTCTTGGATAATTTTTCCTTTCCTAGCAAGACATGAAAGGGGCTTACAATTTGGTATTGTTTAAATGATAAAAATCCAATAAAGAATGTTAATAATTATTAGAATTCTGATAACTGAGATATTCCTAACCAAGCAAAATCAAAATAAAATTAATAAATAGGTTTTTAAGTTTTAGCTCATTTGGCTCACACAATTCAAAAGCAAATGGACAATCAATCTTTTATGCAAGTACTAAGAATGAATGACTACCCTATCCAAGACTCTTTAAATGAGCAACGGTCAAAGAATTGTACATTCCCAACAAAACATAAATCAATTGAGAAGATCATAGAAGTGAAAAGATTCCCCCAAAAATCAACCAATCTAAACATTTATTTCCTTTTGGCTAAATGAAAAAATTGCAGCATACAACAGTGTCAAAGGTAGAAAGAAAGGAGAAAAAAGAAAAAGGAAACAAGAGGTTACAAGTTGGTAGTTAATCATTTGAGACAAAATAAATATTAATGTGATGGGAAAGACCTACCATATGGTGTGTCCATTCTACATTTCCATTGCATATCTTCTGCCCATTTGGTCCTCCTTCCATATGTTCTGGATGAATTACTACATGGAAGATCATAAGACCTGAACTATGAAACAAGTACTTGGTATAAACTTGATGATAAGTTACGTGTGAATGAGCACAGAAAATAATTTTTTTTTTTTTTTTTTATCAGCAACAAAAATAGAATTTATAAATGAAGAAATTCAGATATATGAAATAGCAAAGCAATTGACATATGCAAACGGTAACCATATGGACGTAATTTTTAGAAGGAATTCACCTACTTGTGGTGTAGGTATAGAACTCAGTTACTGCTGCAGGCCCGTAGATCGCTTGTTGATCTAAAAGCTTAAGCAGTTAAGAGCTAACATATCATCAATAAGCAACTGGTTAGAGTATATCTGCACACAAATCATTACCCAAAATGCACTCATCAGTAATTCCAAAACAATTGGTTACTCCGATACTTCTTCTTGAGATAGGTTGAGATCAGCTCCTTATAAGTCCAGTTCTTCCTCTTAAACTCCAAAAATGCCTCTGAGCTTGAGTGAAAGTCTCCTTTTCCCAAAACCTCAAAAACAAATGGATCCGTAAATACCTGTGGAGACGCATGTACATTCATTTTACTTAAAGCAAAGTCCAAATTCATTCCCAGTCTTTTGTCCAAGTAAGCATCAACAATGCAACTGTAAGTCACAAAATCAGGGACAACTTGTTCATGCTTCATATGTTCAAGGCTTAAATGGAGATCTCAAAACAAAGACATTTTTGAAAAAGCTAGAGCTCGAATGTTAAATGTTGTAAGATCAGGATGGAATCCGGCTTCCACCATTCTCAAAAATTCTCTCTGCAAGGTTTTCATTTTGAAATTCGCAGCATATGATAGAAGCAGAAGATTCCACAGAAGATTTCCCACGTTTCTCCTACCAAGACCCACATCCCTCAGAAACTCACCTAATCTATAAAATTTCTTTTCCTTTATGTAAGAAAATAACATTGCCCTTATTCCGTCTTTTTCTATGAGAATTCTAGACCTTTTAAGACGACCATAAGCAGCTTCAATCTCAGTCAGAGAACAAAACAAGCTGTAATATATGATATAAGCATTTCCGATGGCAGAATCTACTGAGAAACCCCTTGAACCCATCTCTCTGAGTGTATTTTCCATCAGCTCAAGCTGTCCTTGCTTTCCAAAGCAAGAGAGAGCCACTACATAAATCTCAGGTAGCAAGTTAGAGTCTCTCAAACTTGCTTGATGCAGAATTCTGGTCACATCATCAAAACGTTCCATCCTACCATAGGCTTCAATGAGTTTTGAAATTATATGAATATTAGACCTAAAAGAACTGTTTAAAACTTCATCCCCAATTGCCTGTGCTTCATGGAAAAGACCATTATCAGCATAGCAAAGCATCAGAGCTGACAAGGCAGGGTTGTCAAGTGGAAGACTTCCAGAATTGATCTCAAGTAAAATCTCCTGAGCAACATGAGGTAAGTTTTTTCTTCTTAAGGTTTGAACCAATGCAACCAAATCCACATTAATGTTGTGATCGACACTTAGTTCCCGCTTCCAGTGTATCTATCTCAAGCACACAAGAAAAGGAGAAGGATCATTATGTGTGTGTGTGTGTGTGTGTGTGTGTGTGTGTGTGTGAGAGAGAGAGAGAGAGGGAGAGAGAGAGAAGCTAATTATAGTTGATGCCCATCACGAAAAGTTTACAAATTAGCATAACAGAGACAACATGAAAATACAGAGACAACATGAAAATACCATCAGCATTGGGCCCACCCCAGTAAAATGAATGACTGAATTTTCATTTCATACATCAAGATAAAATATGAAAGTTCTATAAGAACACATTTAGATAAGACGGTAAACATAAAACAATTTTCCATAGATCAATGGTTATCTAATTAACCAATTAGAAAGAAAAAGGGGAGACAGTTAGGCTATCCTGGAAGACTGAAACTAGAAAAATGGCTTCATTCAAATTGGACATAGCATAATAGTATTGAGTGAGAGTGCTACAGTGTAACAGTGCAAGCTGAAAAATCAGGTGCTCTGTTTTTGTTTTTGGTTTCGTTTTTTTCTTTTTCTTTTTATAAAGATGCAAGATATCAGTAGAGCTCTCCTTTAAACTGCATGAAGAAAATCTGATCACGGCTATTTCTTGACAGAATCCTAACACAGAAAAAGCAGCAGATGTTTACGATTCTATATATGTGGAACAAGAATCTAATGGCCCCAGGTTTTGCAAGGAAGTCTGTATTTGGAATGCAAGGACATCACTAGGAAGGATTCCCATTAGCCGTTTTGAAATGAAACGGAATTCTTCTCCTCCAAATGTTAACGTTCATTTAAAAGACAAAAGCGGAGGACCTCCCCCTCTCCAGAAAAGAATGCATTTATGATCAAAGCAAATCTTGGAAGCAAAGCACCAAACTCTCCTTCAATCAATTTTTGAAGGCCAATGGTTGTCAAATCGGAATATGAATCGTGTGTATCGTTTTTTATTTTTCTAAATCGCTTACCGTACCTTATCATGTATCATAAGATACTTCAACACCTTTAAAAATAGGTAGAAAAATACATATAATTATAAATAAAAAAATATATATCTTGTGAGAATGAAACACTAAACAATGTATAATTTTTTAAATTACATAAGCAAATTACCTTAAATTAAATATACACATATACATATTGTCTTCGCAAGGAATAAATTAATAACACAAGATACTTAATACCATACAATAGATATGTCAGAAAGGTCGAGAAATAAAATAAAAGAGTACTATGACATCTCAAAAATACTTTTTTTAATAAGTTAATGAAAAAAATTGACTATTAATTTACATAAAATAATTTGAATAATGTTTTTTCAAAATTGCTAAAGAAATTTAAGTATTTATGTAACATACGTATCACATTATGTATCGCGTATCCTATATCGCATCACATATTGTATATGTATCGTAAGATACATTTAATTTAAGATACGTATTGATGATAGCATTGAATTACCTCTAAAAAGTATTGAATCATAAGATACGTATCGTGAATCGTAAGATACTAACAACACTCATGACTCCAGAGCTTTTTGTCAAATGCCCTTCTTCAGATAAGATTACTTGCCACTATCCTAAACAAACTACAGGTGTTCTTGGTCAAATCAGCCTACTTAGCTGACCAGGCTAACAGGTTAACATTGACAACAGTCATTGTAGACACAAATTTTGAAATGTGCTAACAGTCATTCTTCACCATGTGGAAAAAGCTTTGGCACTTAAAAACCCATGAACATCATAAGATCTCCTATGCCAATTCTTACCAAGAGTTATTTCAACCAGATCAGTTTTTCTCATCAAGATTGGATATTGAAGAAGCCTGCTGCCCATTTTTTGATTTTGAAGACAAAACTTCTGAACCCATTTTCTTCTTCTGCACTGCAATAAGATGATTTTTCTCCAAGTATTGGACAACACTATTAATTTCTCCTTAGAATTTGGACTCTTGGGTCTTAAAACCAAGACAATTATTCAAAGAAGACCCTGATATTAAATTTCATTTCCTATTATTCACTAGTCTGTTTGGATAAGATCTGAAAAAAGTCACTACACATTGTAAGCACATTAAGACATCTCCAAAGGACATTAAATCAGATGTGCTGAAAGCGTATTCAGAATTCATGCTTCCCTCAAACTTCAATTTCAAGAAACCCTACTCCTCTCCTTCACTTACTTCCCTACCCCCAATTATGGTTTATCCCACCAGAAGGTCTGCGTAAGTTTAGTTTTGATAATTATTCAAATGGATGTCTGATCCAGATTCTGTAAAATGTTTGGCAGTTAAATTAGCAATGAAGGAAGCAGTTCATACTAACACAGCTGCAGCTTAAATTAAGGCGGACTTGCAATCATATTTGTTGACAGAAGCTAATCATCAGATGCCCCCTGACCAGCACATCTGTCCTATTTGTTGGAATTAGAATTTCATATCATTGTATTTATGGTAGTTTGTATAAAATCCGTAATTGTACAAATCACAGATTCAGTGCCTTGATTAGAATATTTCCTACTTTGTAATATTGATTCAATATATATACATAGTCTTGCCTCATTCAAAGGTAAGCCATTCCATTCTTTCCATTCAATTTGGTATCAGAGCCAAACCCTGGCGTCTCTCTCTCTCTCTCTCTGTCAGCAACTCCCACCCACCACCCGAAAGTTCTCACCTACCAGCCGACACACCTCCTTCTCCCTCACCCACCAGCCGACAGCCCCTCTTCTCTCTTCCTAGCCTCCCGACAGCCCTTCTTCCTCCTTCCTAGCCCCTCGGAAGTGCCCAGAAATTCCTGCCGAGGGTCTGTAATTGCTGACCAGACTCCTATGTGAGTGGGTATGGTTCGGTTCTCTCCCTAGGGTGATTTACACTCCTTTTTTACCCTTCCTAGGTGTTTGGTGCTTACTTTCTCGTTCTTTTTTGTGGTTGGGCTACCGGTTTGTTCAGTGGCACTTGTTGGATTACGTCGTTTTTTCCTGCTTCTTTGTTCGTCATCTGTTGCTGTGTAGGACTTGAACTTTCACAAAGATCAATCGACAAACCTACTGCACCAAAAATTCTTAATGAGACTAGTTTTCCCATAAATTCTATCTATTTTTTTTTTTTTTTGGTTATATAGAAAGAAAAACAGAGGCTATATTTTTAACTAAAAAATTTCATTTTTATAGTAGTGATATTGGGTTGGAAACTTGTTGTAAAGCTTTTCCAAAAGTAAGCCTCACCCCCCACAAATCATAAATCCTAAATCCACAACAATTAAACAACATAGATCTAAGAAAGGATACCTACCATAGATGTATTCTTTATGGACCACACATGAATAAATCTAAGGATAAACCTCAACTAAGGAACATACCTTACCTACGTCTGGATCTGGTGGTGGGAGGTTGTTTTCACCGGAATAAGACTGAATGGAGTGATCATCTGGTGGTGTCTTCTTCTTCTTGCTTGTAGCCATTGTCAAAAATTAGGATTTTTGTATGTTAGCTGCAGAGTGAAAGAACCCATATTTCAAAAATGAAAAAGAAAACCCACATTCAAAAGCAAATAAAAAAATAAACCAGATAGAAGACAAAGATTCAAATTCAGAATAAAAACCTTGATGAAAAAAAAAAAAAAAAATCAGATCATACCACGTTGCTGTCGAAACTTGGTGTAACGGAGCCAAAATTGACCACAACGGAGTATGGTATTCCTAGATGAAGCCCTCGGTAGCCTTGTGGAACCAGATTTGGGCATAGCAAAGGAAGAGAGAGATAGAGGAGAGTCGTTGGGAAAAGCTGTTGTTTAAGAAGGATTAGAGTTCTTCATATCACACAGCAAAGGAAAGTTAAGAGAAATAAAGATGGAGTGAGAGAAACGTGATTTGGTTCTATTTTTCAAAAATGTATTCCAAAACTTACAATAAAGAAGTATAAAAACCAAAAATGTAATGTAAAACCGCAAGCAACCAGATTACAAATTTCCCAATTAACTTCTCCAATCATGCACATACGCATACAAACTTACCCAACTATGATTACTCCTATATTAACTTGCTCTCTTTCTTTGACTCCACAACCACACTGACCATTAAACTGAGATTCTCTTCATACATAAATTTCCGAGTTTCTTCGTAAGTGGCCTGGCAGGCACTACGGCAGTGGGCTGCGACTTCAATTTGGAGGCAAAGCCCATGTTGAAATACACTCAGTAGAGAGTGAACAGGAGAGAGAAGAATAAAGTTATGAGAGTAGAGAAAATGTATTATTCGAGATGTTTTTTACAACTATATGAAGGGTATATATAGTACAATGGTGAGTGTTGTCCAAGAACACACAAAAGGAAAGAGAAATCAAATCCTATCACAATCATACCTAAGGTAATTATGCTAGTAATGCTAGAATAGGTAGAAGTCAATCATGGTAAAAAAGGAAATGATAACTATTAACAGGTAACAGCCCAAATGGCAGTGCATATAGCAACTGTGGTTGAAATCATAGAGAAGATGCCACTATATTCAAATGCCAATTGACAGTGAAACTACAATAAAATCAAACATTATCTTCTATTTGAATCATGAACATGAATCACCCAAATAAAATCAAAGACTGATGCTTAAAGATAGATCCAATCTTCTCCAGAGCGATCTTTAACTCAACCCATTTGAGTCAATTACCATTTAACCAACTACATCACACATAAATTGAATAAACTAAACTAGTTTAGTCCTAACTAGTTGGGGGTGGTCGGCTATATCAATTTGCCTTCTCTATTCGGCTTTATGAAAGCAAACCATATCATCAGTTAAAAAACAGCATCATGCATAACGACACACCTCAAATCAAATTAAGATCAGCAATATCTCAGAACTACCCATCACTGTTATAAATCACATTTTTATGTACTGACATATAACTTAGGGCAACTATCAATAAGTCTTAATAGTTGGATTTAATTCTCAAAAAGTCCTATTGAAAATAAGTCCTAATAAAATCGTCGCTAAAAATAATTTTTTGTGACGATTTTTTGCATGTCACTAAAAATTAATAATTAGTAACTTTTTTGTCATGATTTTTATAAATTATCACTAAAATTTACAATTAGTAACGTTTTTCTGTGACAAATTTTTCAAACTATTGCTAAAAATTAAAAATTAGTGACTTTTTGTGACAGATTTTTTTAACTGTCGCTAAAACTTATAATTAGTTAGCTTCTATGATAATTAATTAAAAAAATCTCTAATCTTTAATTTTCAGTGACGTCTAAATTTTTTTATACCAAGTCTCCAACTTAATGAACACAACCTATACACACAAATGTATCTAACATGGGAATAAATAAAAGGAAAAAAGCAAAACCTTCTCCTTTGAGCTTGTTCCAGGATGATTCGAGGCCATTGTTAGGTGGCCAAACATTTCTGCCTTGGAGTTGAGCAAGCCCCATATCTCTCTCTGCCAAACAAACAAATCATATACCCAGATAAATAGATTATATATATATATATACAAAATGGTATAAAGAAATTGAAATTTACGGGAAAGATTGAAATGGGTCTAATTAATTGAAGTAAAGTGTGTTGTTGGAGTTACGGTGAAGGAATTTCTGGAAGAGAAGGCAACGGAGAGAGTTGAGGCTGCCCAGGAAGAGCTAATGGTGGTTGAATTTGTTGAATTGGAAGAGGAGAGGGTTTTGTGGATTGGAAGTGAAGAAGAAGAAGAAGAAGAAGAAGAAGAAGAAGAAGAAGAAGAATTAAGAGAGAAACAGCGGGAAGTGAGGGTTGAGAAAGGGATGGTGGTGGCTTCCATGGTGAAGAAGACTTGCTAGTTTTCTCTCTCTAGAAATATTATACGACCACGTAGCTCGAAAAGGAGCCCCCGAATGGCCCGAAAGTGATAAAGGTGGTTTATGTAGTGTTTGCCCAGTTGCACAACACAGAGATTGACAGCACGCGTTTACAAAGAAAGAATAGAAGAGGAGAGAGGAGAGAGAGAGAGGAACATAGGGATGATGGATAACTTATTCTGTGGGTATTCATGGAGATCCAACCCAAATACATGGATTTTTTCTTCTTTTTCTTATCTATTGGGTAAGGTAAGTGATATTCTTTAAATATCCACAGGAGATGGGTTGGGGATGGGTATCCACTAATTTTCCCATATGTTTTTTTTTTTTTTTTTTTTTTTTTTTTTTTTTTGTGTTAGGGTTTCCAGAGGTACACGGTACATACAGACATATAGACATGGTAGGGGCCGGGCACGCGATGCATGCCTAAACTCGTTTAAAATTATAATATGATTTTGATATTATTTTTCTAATAATATACATGTAAATTATATGAATAATTATGTATAATAAAAAATACAATATTAACATATTTGATAAATAAAATATATGTACATTAAAATATATACATATCTTTTAAAAAATGTAATATTTACTAATCTTAACTAAAAAAAATTATACAATAAAAATTCATATAAAATTTAAATTTGGTAACATGAGACCGGAGATCCTGCAAATCCTGCAAAAATATATATATATATATATGTAAGATATATGTAAAAATTAGTTTGCTAATAATATACATTGATTAAATTAAAATTTTACGTTTTTAAAGTGAGCTATAATTATACATATGCATATTTTAACTAATAGAGTACAATAATAACATTGGTTTTATAATTGGCTTATTCTGTATAAAGACACAAAAGGTAATTATTTTATTAATTTTTGATAAACAAAATTAAAAAATTAAAAATTTACATATTGGCATAGATTGACATAGTCCATATCAAATGTCACGTTCAATAATCTCTTCAAATTGTTTTGATGCAATTTTTGCCAAAGATCTATGACAACATTAAATTACAAAAAATAAGATGGAATTGACAAAAAATGAAGTACATAACTTCTGTTATACATACAAACCTAGAAGTAGATTACCTTGTAACAATGTTGCACATATATTTGTAAGCTTTCAATTTTTGTATCATTCGTTGCCTATAAAACTAAGAAAAAATATTTCACTTCCTTGTAAGTTGATTGTTTGAAAAATTTATAAAATCTAAAATTAATTTGTAAATTCACAAAAATGAATATATGGAGCATAGTAGTAAAGTTCATAAGACTTGATTTTTTACCACATATATGTCCATATTGTCTTTGCTGCATATTCTTGTTCTATCAAATATGATAGGATTTCTGTAAAAAGATTACAATAACTATTAGCAAATGTAACATATTGAAATTTTCATATAAAATGCCACAAACACATTATCATACCGATGTTGTCGTTGCCTCAAAAGCTCTCGCACAATTAATTTTCCCAATTGTTTTTTATTAACTTTAATAGAGACCTTCCATCCAAGACTGTATATGGAGAACTGTTTGACCTACATTAATTTAAAAGGTATAGTCAAACTCAAAATATATGTGAATATTGTCAGATTAAATAGCAAAAATTTTACAAACATTATTTTTTGAACATAAGTGAAGCCAACACCTGATTTTTAACTTTCTTATCTGCAACCATATTTGCTTCCTTTTGATAATTCTCCCAAAGCTGAAGTAGCTTTATTTTTTCAAGTATTCCTACAATCAATAATTATATGAAGATATATTATAAGTATATTAATTGTAGATTTTAAGAAATGACATAATATAAGCTCAATAAGAACATATTTAGTACATACCTCATGTATCAATAATTTGGTAACAAAACGTCTTTGTAGACTACATTGCGGGTATACACTCCTTCTTCATTATTAACTGAACCCTTTTTAACCAAGACTTTCGTTGTTTGATCTGACACCCCTCGAGATAAAGCAACATATAGTTGTCCATGACTAAATACATGATCCGGAAGGTAAATTCCCACATGTGGAATTGTTTGACCTTGTGATTTATTTATCGTCAAAGCAAAACTAAGGCGAACTGGAAATTGTGTGCGAGTCATTTCAAATGGAAGTTTTAAGTTTTCCAGAGCCTTTAATGGAATGCGATGTGGGAAAACTCTCGTGTCTTTGAAATGTCCTGTTAAAATCTCTGAATCTATGAAATTATCGTTCAAAGCTCGACACAATAGCCTTGTGCCATTGCACAAACCAGAAGAAGGGTCAAGATTCCTCAAAAGCATAATTGGGGCTCCAACTTTCAAATGCAATGCATGTGGGGGCATTCCTCCTGGTGAAATGGAATTTAAAAACTCTTGTTGATACAAATTTTGGGTATCATTTTCAACTTTATGAAATGAGTGGTACACTTTTGATTCTCCTGGAAATCTCTGAATGATTTTCTCATTGAGCTTGTCGACATCTTCATTGTGAGGAGTTATTATGCCCTTACTAACCATATACTCGGCGTCAAAAGAATGGTTTATGATATCAAGATAAATTTCTTCTAATAGTTGAACTATTGATTCTTCGCCATTCCATGGTATCGCCATTCCATGGTATTGCCATCGATCTTGGTACTTTGATCATTTCATCTATAATGGTAGGTTGTACACCATTTCCAACAAATAAAAGAAATTCACCAAACTGTTGGTCATTTATAGAGCGCATGTTTTGTTTTAAACGAAGTATTTGAATGTGACTCCAAAGAGGTGATTTGACTATCGATGCAACAATAGTTTCAGCTTTTGTACCTTTAGGAACAACTGGAAGTACTTGTCAAAAATCACCACGAAACACCATAATTTTGCCACCAAATGGATAATCAACACTGGTGATGTCTATGAGTGTTCGATTCAAAGCTTCAAAAGCATAACGATTTGTCATTGTAGCTTCATTCCAAATGATGACTGTTGCACGTCTAATCAGTTTTGCCAAATCTGATTGTTTAGTAATGGAACACACGGACGAAGCCTCTGGATTTAAGGGGATCTTGAATCTTGAATGGGCTGTCCTTCCACCAGGTAAAAGTGTAGCTGCAATTCTAGAAGTTGCTATTGCAATGGCAATTCTCCCTTGACTTCTCACTAAGGCCAACAGTGCACGATATAAATATGTCTTTCCAGTTCCTCCTGGGCCATCCACAAAGAAGATTGCACCAGTATTGCATTCCACAGCCTCCATGATTGAATTAAATGCTAAGTGTTAATCACTATTTAATGTGGCAATAGAATTTAAGTTTTCTCGAGGAGTTACAATGGAAAACTCATCTTGTATGACCTTTGGAACTGTTGAATTATCATCCAAATTCATTGTCATCTCAGGCAAATCGTATTCTGATATATTCTTATTATGCTGTAGCAGGAGACGATTTATATCTTGCAGAGTTTTGTTAAGGATATACATATTATTCATACTGTTTGAAGATATGTAATCTTCAATCAAGTAAGGATAAATTTCATCCTACAAACTTTGCACCCCTATTGGCACACAGTAAACCAAAATTATAACGAACAATCTCCTTAAAACTGATGGCATGTGCATGGTTGCAGCTTCTAACAAACATTGTCGTATGCTATCATCATGCTCTAACAAACCATGATGTTCAGCTGCTTGTTTAAAAGTTGGGTACGCAATTCCATTAACCATTAACAAATGATTGAATGATTTTGGTCCTCGAATATGATTGAGTAAAATTCTCAAGTAAAATCTCTCCCCTTCTGATGGCGAAATTGTGTAAATTCTACCAATTACTCTTTGATGGTTTAATCTCAACTGCCAAATCTTTGCGCTATTGCACCATCTATAGTGTTGCGGTATCTCTCGATATAAGTATCGATTTGCAGTTTCATCATCAACATTTAATTGAAAGAATTGGGTAAGCATTGTTCTGGAATAATACTCATCGCCTAAAACATTTGTGATGTCTTGGAACGTATAAAACCTCACTTGCTACTTATTTGGTAAGTGTATTTGGAGGCGTTCTACGCTAGGAGTCATTTTGGTCATTGGGAATTTGAATATTTTCCACAATGCTTTTGGAGCACAAACCCATCTTCCATCTATGAACTGTTGTACTTCGTCATAATTGGGACCTTGACGAACTTCTAGTGCAACACGGTCAGGCCCTTTATAAACATATTTGTATAAATACTTCACACTTGTAACACTACTACAAATTTCAAGATTGATATGACAATCATATTTCAAGAGCAACCATGGGTTATACGGAATGACCCAACTATTATCCACCAAGACGCTTGGATTACTCTCTAAAGGAACTGATTCCCCTTCTCTTCTTCGATAAACAGGATATGAATCGTTTCCAAGTGTAGTAATTGAAGAAAATGGCTTTGGAAAACGTCTTTTGCACCGACCATTTGTCATACACGGGGACCGTTCATTGTACATTCCACATGGGCCATGTATCATGTGTTTCAGAACTGCACTGTATAATGTAGGCTCTAATCTCTTGTCTGGAATTTCAGCTCTGACAATGTAATCATAATCATCAGGAGTGCGTAACTTATCATTGTCATCCAAAATAATGATCATGTGGGCATGTGGTAAGCCTCTTTTTTGGTACTCAATAACATATGCGTATGCCAGAACCTTCCCGAGTACATGTTTTGTAAGAATGTCAGTCTTCATCTCATCAAATTTTGAATGAAATATTCTTGTTAGCAAATCAGGACGATCATGTGGTGACTATCCAGGTAGCAACTCAGCTTTAATTTCAGGCCAATTTGGATTGCAGGTCATTGTAAGGAAAAGATCAGGTTTTCCATACTTTTGGACCAGAACTATTGCATCTTGATATCGCTGATACATGTCTCGTGGGCTACCAACAAATGATGATGGCAATATTGTTCTACGACCAACATTACCTAAACAAATATTTCACAAAAGGAAAAAAGAAATTGTATGTATGAATATAAACAAACATGTGTACATGTAATTGTAATATCGTACGTGACAATTTGTACCTCCATAATTTTCACCGGCATGTACTGCATCTAGAAGACCTTGATAAAAATCTGCTCGAATGTGATTCTGATGAGTACGTATCCATCTTAATTTGTTGGACTCAATCTTCACGTAATTATCTACGACATGCTGCTGTAAGAGACGACCTCCTCGAAGAAAAAGAGATTGATCACCAGGGCGAATCTGAATTGATAGTATTTCAATACTTATAAATAATTAAAAGTAAAGATTTTATACGAAATAATTATAGATTGAATAACTTCGACGAAGTAATTTTTTAATATTATGTATACGTCGTTACCTGTAGCATATAAGAATATAAATCACAACATGTTACTTTTCTGCCATCATTACTTCTGGTATTTGCATCCCATCCATATAAACCGTAGGGTAACAACAGAGGATAGTGTAATAGATCATAGTATCCGACAATATTAGAAATTTTTAGGAGGTGACCACTGGTTGATTGGACAATGATATCTCTTGGTTTTAAATTTTCAGCTTCTTCGCCACCTACTAAAACTGCAGCAACTTCAGGAGCAGTAGGAAGGTTGTATTGGGGCCTATTACGTGGTTGCTCTTTGATTTGAAGTCTGCATTCATGTATGTATGGACGCTGAGCCAATTGGCGAAACGTGTGTACAAATGGATTATGAGTATTTAAAATATTCTTTATCTTGTCAAGCAAATCAAGTGCAATTCTTCATTTTCGAACATTCGATTCTCATTCTCGTAGTCAGTGTCATAAACATACAGTTGCAAATATCTCGGTCTGTCGCTAGAATTTGGTAAGAGACTCCCAATCTTATGATATATGGCTCCTTGTGCACGAAACGTGTACACACCTCGAGTTCTTGTTGCTAAGTTTTCATCAACATGAACACCCATTGAAGTGAATAAGAAAACATAATTGTAGGCTCGAATATTTTGTCTGAAATGACGACCTTCCACTGTTTGGTCAAAGAAAATATCAATCATCTCATTTGGAGCTGTTATTGGTGGCAAAATAATTGTTCCATTATTACAACACATGGTAGATGTTTCACGGTGGAACAATCTTGCGTTGCAATGTTTACATGTAGTTGGAGCAAGGAACTGCATTCTTTGGAACCTTTCACTTTCATGAAAATTTCTTGCACAATTATGATATCTCCTATGGATAAATGATCGATTATCTGGAATATCTTCATCACTCAAAGTATCCTGATTGTGGTCAACATGAGGGATATTTCCTATGACAATACATGTATGATGTATGGGTTTATTATTAACACAATAGTATTTGTTTGAAAGTGTTTGAGTTTCATGTTCAATATTAAATGTAATTGTACTGCATATCATATTTGCATGATCATATTTTTTACATTTATTGTAAAGGTTGTTTATTTTGTAAAAGTACTTAAGCTAAATAAATTATTTGTACCTTCCATCTGAACTTCACGAGGATCTTGTCTGCTACCACTTGTGCTTCCATGCTCGTAAGTCGAATGAGTAGGTGCATATCGGGGTAAGTCGATACGTGTGAGTACAGTGATTCTACTTTCCCGTCTGAAAACATTAGTCGCAACCAAATTGCCTTCTTCGTGAATGGTTGGCAAAACTGTTGCTCGCGGCCTACGCCATCCTGTTCTATTTCTTCTTGGGATTGCAACGAAAAAGTTTAACATGCATCCTAGCAGTTAAAATTATAAATAATAAATTAAATGAATATTAATGTCAAAAGTGTAAAAGCTTACAAAAAAAAAAAATGTTTATAACATTTGAAAACTTACTACTTGTTTGTGCATTCGTCATATTATATACTTGATTTGGATGAGAAGTTTGTTCGAGATTTTTCAGATATTTGTCTTCTTTGTCGATAATTCGTTCGTCGCCTTGCAAGTTGTTGTTCGTGTTGTTCAATAGTCAAAGCAACCCTCCTTTGTCTAGCATAATAACGCCAACTTTCCCTTTGAATTTCTCTTTGTTGCACATTAGAGGTCGCACTTTCTTCGCGAATAAACAATCTTCGTCTGCACCGAGCAAGACGACGTTGCTCCAATCTTGCTGAGCGTTGTTCAGTGCTTAAGTTTTGAAGGCGTAACTGTGAGAACCCGAATATAAAAATTGAGTAAATAATTAAATAATAATAATATTATAATCTCAAATATTTTGGTGGTGAATTCTAAGGTGCAAATTAAATATTATTGGAGGATCCTTTAATTAATTTTTAAACCTAAAATAAATTTATGGTGAAAGTCATTGATTTAGAAGCAAGATTTATTAATAAAAAAAAAAATGGAGAAGAGGGTGTGACTTGAACTCTAGACCATAAAATTAATAAGTTAGGCTCTTACCACTTGAGTTGCATGTAACTTATATATGTATTTTGTATATTTATCTATCTATTTGACCTAAGTGTGCCCACCACTAGTATAAAATAAAATAAACACAAACCCTAACTCTTGTTATAATTGTTTTCCACAACACTAGCAGCCCTAGCAGCCGTGGGTTTATGAAGGAAAGAGAGGGGTTTTTCAATCATCAAGATTATTGTTGTAGCCAAGAAGGAGAGCTTTGGGTGTGTTGTGCTGTGTGGCTTCCTAGGTTTTCTTCTCTTCTTTCTTTGTTCTTCATCCTTATTCTATAATTATTTTATTCATTCATGGAGGTTGTAGATTTATATATTTTGTATATATATATACTGTTAAGAAATTTGAGGAGTTAAATTCATGTATAAAGATTGGGTATTATTCTTAGTTAAAAATTCTGCGCATAATCACGAACTTTAAAAATCAAGAAACCATATCAAACGGATGAATTTTAATCTGAAATTTTTGCTAAGAAGAAAGATGGCACATTATGACTGTGCATTGATTATCGGAAGTTGAACTGGGTAACTGTTAGGAGCAAGTACCCATTGCTATGAATAGATGATTTGTTTGATCTTAGTGATGCCTTTTGGGTTGACTAATGCGCCGGCTTTGTTTATGGACTTGATGAATTGAGTCTTTCGTGAGTTCTTAGACCGATTCGTGGTTGTCTTCATTGACGACATCTTAATCTACTCACCTTCTGAGGAGAAACACAATGAACACTTACAGGTTATAGTTGAGTCGTTTAGAGCACATTGGTCATATGCTAAGTTCGGGAAGTGTGAGTTTTGACTAAAAGAAATTAAGTTCTTAGGCCATGTGGTATATGGTGAAAGGTAACTGTAAACTCATCTAAGATATTGCAGTGCAAGATTGGGAACAACCTAAGAATTCCTTTGAGATCCAAAGTTTCTTGGGCTTAGCTGGGTATTATTGACGTTTTGTAAAAAGACTTCTTTAGACTGGTCTCACCATTGACTAGATTGATGATGAAGGGAATTAAATTTGTGTGGAGTGAGACATACGAGAAGTCATTTCAAGAGTTTAAGGTTAGACTTACCATTGCTTCAGTTTTGATTATTCCAGAGAGGGATTTGGGTTATTTGGTTTATTGTGATGCGTCTCGGGAAGGTTTAGGTTGTGTATTAATGCAAGAGAGGAAAGTAGTAATGTATGGCTCATGACAGTTGAAAGTACATGAGAGAAATTATCATACATGGCGTAGCGGGGACTCAATTGCATGGACCTCTAGGGCATTCCTTTTGTTTAGAGTGTTATGTCAAGTTTGTGCATATTTATATTTATTCTTATCGAAGTTCATTTAGGATTATTTTTGATATGTGGGTTGTTTATATCCCATAAGTTTGGATGGCTTTTGATTACAGTTGATTTTGCCGTTTATAACTGTGGCATGTCTGGATTGAGTTTTGGTTATTTATTATTGGACTATTGTTCAATTGTTCAATGTGATTGGATTCGTGTTTAGGCTTACGTGTGCCTTGGGCTAAGTCCCTGTGGGCCACGGCCGGTCATGCCCGGATTTGGGGTGTGACAGTAACTATTCGAATTCTCTTTGTGGTTGTTCAGTTTGAGTATTTGGTTCCGAAGCTGAGCATTGCCTCCTCTGTTGTAGGTATAAACGACGTCGTTCACAATTTTGTTGTTGTACACGTCTCAAATTTGATGTGTCAAGGTAATTGTGATTCATTTTTCCTAAGATTGTTAGCAAACTAAAACTTACGTAAATGAAATCCGGCTATCTTTAAAATGTGCCTACATTATATAAAATTATGTAAGAGGCAGTAATAGTATATTCACAATGCGACTTGTATACTTACAATATAATAAGCTTTATATTTTTATGTAAGTGTTTTCATATGTTTGTTTTTATATTTTTATAATGCATATTATTTTAAGTACTAATCTCATTTTATGGAGAATTAAATAAAATTGCAAGTAAAAGAGATTACCTAATAATGATGAGCCAAAGTGTGTGCAACTTGAGATATGATTTAAAAACCAAACTGAATATAAATTTTTCAAACATTCAATTAAATATTAAAAAAATAAAAAATAGAATTAAAAATACTTACAGTCAAAAGAGAAGTAGAAGATAAGTATTAATAAAACACGATTGTAGAAGTTATTTGTTTTGACTATCACAAACTCATTATGTAATAAATATAAAAAAAATCATATGAAATTTTGGGACCACTGAATTCTTTCTTATCAAAAAAATACACTTCAAAACAAACATATGACTAAACAAAGGGTTTTTTAGAAAAGTTACAATAAAAAAGATTAGACACCTACAACTTTCTTTGAATTTTGGCCACCCATGGATTTTCCCAAATTTCATGAGATTTGGCCAAACTTTCATGAATTTTAACTAAAAAATTATACAACAAAAATTCATATAAATAAATAAAAAAAAAATACATATAAATAAAAATAAAAACAAAGATTGAATAAAAAAATTACATATTTGATTTTTTGAAGCATAGAAAAAGAAATTATATATTTGAAGCATTACAAACTCATGCAATAGAATTCTTTTAGAATTATTCAAGTTTCAAGCATTACAAACTCAACATTCATATAGAATACTTACAGTCAGAGCAAATAGGTGTTGATAGAGAAAAATTCGAAAAGTTTATTCTGAACAACACAAAGTTATAAAGGAACCTGCAAAAAATATAAACGAAGGAAAATAATAGTCAATATTTTTCTCCAAGAAATCTATTAACATAATTTTTTTTCTTTTACTTTTTAATGAAGAAAATTAAAAGTGTAAGTAATAATGGTTCACAAAATAACTAAACAGAAACCCATATTCTTGGAATAGTTGCAGTAAAAAAGATTTGATATAATTATAATATGAAATTCATATTTTTTTTAAACACACACAAAAGTAAAATTATGTACAATGAAAAATGCGATGCGTGTGCAAACTCGTTTAGAATTATAATATGAATTTGATATTATTTTTTCTAATAATATACATGTAAATCATATGAATAATTATGTACAATGAAAAATGCAATATTAACATATTTGATAAATAAAATATATGCACATTAAAATATGTACACATATTTTAAAAAGGCAATATTTACTAATCTTAACTAAAAAAGCTATACAATAAAACTTCATATAAAATCTAACATGAGACTGGGGATCCTGCAAATCCTGCAAAATAATAATAAAAAAAGATATATGTAAAAATTAGTTTGCTAATAATATACATTGATTAAATTAAAATTTTACGTTTTTAAAGTGAGGCAATCAGTGTTATACTAAATTTTTTTAAGAGCAATGAATTTTATTTTAAATAAAAGACAGAAAAACACATACACAAAATTAAGCAATCAAACAACCTAATTTTTCACCTATATTTTAAATATATTTTTTTATCCTTTTAAATTCAGAAACCGCACACAGCTTTAAACATTTCTATTTTCTTCAAAATTGGGAATTTTGTTATTTTTTATTTTATTTATTTTTCATATTGGGAAAAATCAAATCCTTCAAGTTCCAAACACGTCCATCCACGCTCTCAACATTCGTATATTATTACAAACGGTTAAACGCTGATTATATTAACAAACAATTATCTTATTCAATTCTCGGTAGTCAATACACAAGTGAAACGTTCCATCTTTCTTCTTCACAAACAGAACCGGTGCACCTCATGGCAAAGTACTCGGCTGGATGGAATCCTTGTCAAGCAAAATCTTGTAACTAATCCTTCAGTTCCTTCATTTCAACGGTTGACATTCTATACGGAGTCTTTCAAATAGGTTGAGTACCTGGCATAACTTCAATAGTAAATTCAATTTCTCGATCAACTAATTTCCCTTGTAATTCTTCTGGAAACACATCTGAGAATTCTCTAACTACTAGAATATCGTCTAACATAGTATTCATAGTTTGCACAGCCAAACTACTATGTAGATAACCCCAACATCCCTTCTTAAGTAGTTTACATGCTTTCATTGTCGAAATTAAGTAAGGTGGAGGTACTACACCATTACCCTCAAAGAATAATCCATCTTGTCTCAGTGGTCTAACCAAAACTTATTTCGTCACACAATCAATACTAGAATAATATTTAGACAACTAGTCCATCCCTAAAATCACATCAAAATGTCTCATGTCAAAAGGCAATAAATCTACATATAAAGTAGCATTTCCAATAATAATCTCACAAGCATGATACACAGAAGTACACAAAACAGATTCTCCAGATGGAGCAGATACACATAACACATAAGGCAGAGGTTCCATAGGTCTATTCAGTCTATGTGCAAATATAGTAGAAACAAATGAATGTGTTGAACTGAGTCAATTAGCACATAAGCATCTTGATTGCAAATAGAGAGACTACCTGAGACACGGGCCTTGGTATTTTATGTATCACCTAAGACGAGTGCAAAAAGCTCTCCCTTCCCTAAGTATGTCTCTTGTAACAGTAGGTCTTTTAGTGTTTCCTGGCATTGGAAAGGATCCAGTTGAACTAGCAACTAGCCTTCCATTTCTTTGTTCAATCTGTGGACAATCTATGACCATATGCCCTATCTTACCATATCTAAAGCATGCCCCAGAAGTACGATAACAAACTCATCGATGTTTCTTGCCACATTCATTACAGGTTGGTACATAATCTCTCATAGAGTTGGAAGCACTAGATGTCCCCAAATTTTGCTTCTTTGATGATGTTGATCCCTTATTTGTCTTTTCCCATTCCATTCAAATGGTCAGTTTTGTGAATCTAAATTTGATTCATACATTAAAGCTTTATCAAGAATATCTACATACTTTGGCAATTTCAGAATATTCACTTTTTCTAGGATTGCATTTCGAAGTCCACCCTCAAATTTTCTCGCTTTCTTGTAATCAGCATCAATAGTGTGTGGTGCAAATCTGGCCAACTCAGTGAACCGTGCCTTATATTCAACTACTATTTAGTTACCTTGCATCAGCCTTTCAAATTCAAATATGCATTGAGAGAAGTACTTCTTGTAAAAGATCTCAAGGAATCGCGTCCAACTGATTTCCACATTTTCATCTCTAACTAAAATCCACCATCTTCGGGCATCGCCCTCCAAAGTAAAACCTACTAACTGAACTTTATGTGCATCAGTGCACGAAAATACTTCGAATAACTTTTCAACGCCAAGAACCCATGCCTCAGCTTTCAGAGTATCAACTCCTCCCCAGAATAGCAGTGGTTTCATTTTCTTGAACTCTTTAGTCAAAGCAACTGCGTGGTCATCCGTTTGATGTTCTTTTATCGAAGGTGGCACAGGCATTGGGGGAGGTGGAGGCGGTTGTTGCTGTTGTTGCCTTAGTGATTTAGCCATGTCTTGAATCATTCTCTCCATTCTATCTAAATGGGTGGTAAAAGACTCTTCTATCTCATCAGCCCTTGTTCTCATTATGATCTATATGAACTCATATTATAATAAATACAAAAATTGCACATATTTACATAGGTGTCTCAATCCAAAGTTCACATATTCACATCTTTGCATAATCTCAATGCACACAAACATATACTTATCAGATGAATGCATTCTTAGTCTTTTCTAGACACCTTATTGCTTAATTGCACAAGTGTGTGAGTTATTAACTCATACTCTGATGCCATTCTGTCAATACCTCGAACCCGCCCCTAGAGGTTTGGATCATGACCGGCCAGTAATCATAAGATTACCTGCGGTTTCGGACAGAATTGTAATCATATTTAATTATATGGGGCCAAACGCGGAAGCAGAATCATAAATTTCGTCCAATGAGCTATGCATTTACGGGATAAATAAAAACTTCTTATCCGTTAACAACTCATATCCATACATATACAAGTAAATATTGCATGTCCAAGATCATTCACAAGTCATCATCATACAAAACCCAAAAGCTTATGTACAAACATAGTCAAACCATACCAACAAAAGAAAACAAAAGATCAAATGACGAAAGCCTCGTTCGTGAGGCGCTCATTGGTTGACATCATAAAAACTTTGATAATCTTTCATAGGTTCAGTAAGGCTGGACATCCCACTCTCAGCTACATACATATATATAATAGAGTGACCTAAAACCCAGCGAATAACATCAGAATAAAAATATTATATGAATGTGTTCTAATGCTTAAATAAAATTGTTCTCATATCAATTTCGTATCATAGCAAAACAACCTTGGGTCAAATACCTGACAGAACAACCTCTAGTCCAACATAAGCCGAAATACAGAATAGAACAGATCATACTTGAAGGAACAACCATGGGTCCAATTCATTATAGTTGTATAATGACCATTCGGTCAACATATAACATATATTCAAACTTATCAGATATTCAAAACAACCTTAGGTCCATCTTGTCAAATATATAGAACGGCCTTAGGTTCATTATAGACATTCGTATCTCATCAATCACATTTACAGACATCACGTGGATCGAGCATATAGAAGGCTCATTCATATCACAAAATCATAAGTTTGGAAAACTTACCACGTTGGAAAGATTTAGAAAATAACGTATATGAAAATATCTATATTATGATATTACTCATAGTGATTTGGTTGTGACATGTCTTCGTGAATGAACCTACATAATTCATAAACATATACACACATTGAGGCACGTTACTTAATCGAATCATTCTTATCTTATTCAATTCTTTTAAGTTATTTCTAATTCCTTAATTCATTAAGGAGGCTCAAATCATGCATAGGAATGCTCAAAAGGAATGAGGATGCAAATATAGACATAATGTAACTTTTCAAAACATACTAAAATAGGGCAGTTCAATCGAGCGCACTATTGGTCGCTCGAGCAGACCACATGGTCTGCAAAAGTACGGGATGGTCGAAATCTAAGCTCGATAGCCGCTCGAGCCAATGTGCAAAGTAAACTAGGGAGAGATCACTTGGTCACTTGAGCCATGTGTAAGGTACTGTAAAAATGCTAGATGCACAAGATGTGCGCTCGAGCAATAACTTGTTCACTAAAGGGGTTTGGCCAAATTTTGGGTTTTTAAAACAAAATTTTTTGTTTCAAAACTTAAGTCCAAAGCCAAAAACCTTTGCATGACATATTGAAAATCATATATACACATTCAGAAGCATGAATTCAAAACCAATTCCAAACCTCATGCTCAAAACTTCATAATTCTTCATAATTGGAACTCAAATTCTCAAGTATGTGCAATTTAACTTCAAACACTTTTCCAAAACTCTCAAAACATGAAATCGAGCTTCAAAACATTCAAAATCATTGATGCATGTATGATTTAACTTCAATTCAAACAACGTTGACAAAATCATGCTCAAAGATGATGAAAACCCTTCATTTGATGCATGCATGTGTGAATTAACTTCAATTTCACCATTCTTAGCTCAATTCTTGAGTTAAAGCTCATACTCTCTTTGAATTCTCATGCTAGATGACTTTGATTCATAAATTAAGAGTTAAACACATACCCAAAGTCTTGGAGTAAGCTTGAACTAGCCAATTCTTGAGTTCCTCTATACAATTCTTCAATCCTTCAAGCAATTCTTCAAAATAAAACCTTCCTCTCTCTAGAATTACACCTCTCTCTCTCTCTCTCTCTAGAATGCTCCAACAGATTTCCTAGAGCACAAAAATGTTTTAGTCTCTAACTTAGCGCGAGCGCGCACACACACACACACACATATGGTAATTAGCTTAGACTAATTAAGCAAGCTTTAGATTAACTAATCTCACTTAGTTCTAATTGATTTTATCTAACTAATTTAATCTGAATTAAATTTTAATCAAACTTCCTAATAGGCGCTAAAAATTATGACGTACACACTAAACTTATCAATTCCGATTTCGAAAGTCATTGAGGCCTTCAATTTCAGATTCAAAGTAGAAATCACAACAGATATTCCAACAATGAACATATATGCATTCAATTACACATTAAACACATAAATACCATTCAAAATTAAATAAAGAAAAGTATAATACGTGATGGGGTTGTCATAGATCCCCAAAATCAAATCAAATCAAATCATTTCTATTCAAGACAAGATATCACATAAACACATAATTTGCATTCATGCCTATTTGGAGGTAGGGTTACGTCATCCTAATTTGGAAATGAGATCTATGATTCACTAAATCGTACAACAAGGCAACAATACAATCCTAGAAATGAGGGTATCCTATCCTAGTTTAGAAAGTGCTAATTCTTTCTACATGTAAAAGGTAGGTTTGGTCTCAAAAGGATACATCAGTTATTACTATCAATATACCTCTCACCCTATGAGTGAATGATCAAAGAGTACTAATAGCGTAATCTGACGCTTACCTTATTGACATAACATAGCCCGCGAATAGTGTCTGGGATATTATGCAACAAAGTAGGTTTCCTTCTTTTAAAATGATGCAACGCAATTAACAATTAACCACTTATTTCATAAAATAGAAATTTTCAAGTCAAGGTAACTTAGATACCCAATGGAGTCGCCAACTGTGGGTGTTGTACCTTTTTCGAGCCTAAGGCATGCATCCTACATCGACTTGCTTTGATCAACAAAGAGTTGCCACTTAATTTTTTAAGGGAAATTAAGAAACCTTTAACGATGAAAACTAAGTTGAGGCCTAGTCCATTATAACCAAGAAAATTCCAGGTTCAGGAGCTTAGGTACAAAAGCGGAAGACCATTTATATAAAACACCCCATTTTGCCCAATCTGAAGATTGGCCTTTACTCACTCTCTATTTTATGATTTTAGTGGTTAATTGTTCAAATAAATTCATTTTGGGCCCTAAAACCTTTAACTAACCCTAAAGCTATGTGATTGAGGAAAACAAGTGTCATTCATTTGAGTTTCAAGAATAAAGCCACATCTTTGAATAAAATAAATATTTTCCACCAAAGATCGATTTTAAGTAAAACATGGCCATAAACTTGAACTAAGATGAACAACACTCATAAAACATTCAAAATAACCAATTTTTCATATAAAGAACATATAAACTTGCATAATTGAAAGACAATGCAAATAGCACAAATATGCTAAGGAAGAAAAGAGGAACTTACTCGGATGCCCACTTACGAGTCTTATGTGCAAGACTTGAAATACATATGACCTAATATGCTTCTAATCATGCAAAATATGTACGCAGGCCCAGTTTAAGAGTTCTAATATGATTTACTGCATAAAAAGACATGGAACACATAAAACAATGCAAAACTAACCTACATGATGCTTAAATCGGGTTGTGCTTGCTGATTATATGATTAAAATAAACCTAGAAACAAACATATTGTTTTTAATAAAATAAATGAAACATGTGAAAGAATGTGAAAAACTTGTAGAAATTAATAAACTACATGATGCTCATGCCTTACTACTAACCCTACATGATTACATACTAAACAAATAGATTAAAAGAGGTGTTGAAATAAGAGGATAATGTTGGTTCCATTAAACCGAAGACACGAGAAGAAAATAACGAGAAACACCGAGTTCCTTGCTTTCAAGCCTCTCTCAAGCTTGGAAGCCAAGTTAGGGTTGAAGTTCTTCAGTCCTTAGATGTTTTCAGAGGTTTGTAATTGCTGTTTGGTGGGTTATTTCCGCGGCTAAGGGAAAAGGGAAAAAAGGGAAAGAGAAGGTGGTGTTTTTACTCTCAAACCTCACAAAAAATACTCCAAAGTTCTTGACCTCTTGAAAGAGAGAGGAAGAGGATCTAGAACCCTTTTAGGGTTTCATTGCTTCTCCCTCTATCATTCCCTCCAAAAATACACCAAACTTGAGTTTCCTTACTTGGCTTTGCGACGATTCGATGCACACACCTACAGACAATGTGCGCACACACACTTAGCTAAAGTGCACACATGCACCAATTCCCTTGGTACACATGACATGCTTGCATACACAAGTACGGGGTTCCATGCCCCTTGGCTTGCTTGTGGCACAAGAAAGCTCGAATTGCATTCTAATCAATATTTTTGATAAAATCGGCCACTAATTTTGGAAAATACAATTAATCAAAAATTATCAACTTGATCAGAATTAGTGGTCGCAAGTAAGCTTGCTTGCAACCACTAATTTTGATCAATATTTTTGATAAAACCGGCCACTAATTTTGAAAAATTATGAACTCATCCCAAAAACTACAATATATCCATCCAAAACAACACTAAAAAAAAAAAAAAAAAATTCCAAGGCTCAAACAAAATTCTATGATAGTCATTTGAAATATCCAAAATATGCCTCCAAAAAAAAAAAATACTATTATTTAAGAATCATGGAAAAATATAAAATAAAAATACTACATTTCAATTGTGTGGAGGTTGATTGTGAATGACTAATTCTTTTTTTAAAAAAAAGTTACATTATCTAAGAGTGACTTGGCCCCCATGGGATTGAGCTCCCCTCCATCAAATGACATCCTTTGAAAAAATAAAAATAAATAAGTGTGAAAAGGTATATTGGTGTGTGAGTGATTTTCTGATCACACTGCCCGCTTAGTAATCAGTTGGAGAGCACCGACAGAATAGATGGCTTTTAGCTAACCTGTAACAGAAAGAGAAGTCTTCGGTGGTGGTTCGTCCACCCGGGGGCACTCCGACGATCAAATCAGTACATCTCTCAAAGATAATCAATAGTGCAAAACTCACTATTCAGAATATAAATTGTGTACCTTAGACCATGGGGGTGCCTCCTCTTTTATAGTTAACCCATTCCCTAATCCCACTAGAAGCCTGACTTCCATGGACTCCTGTTCTGTGCTTACTTTGGATTCCTCAAGAGATAAGGATAGATTCCCTAAGAATACTATCCTTATCCATCTTGAAGTCTTTCTGCATTCTAGGACTCTTGTCCTTATCCGCTTATCTCGGATTCTGATATCTTTGGAGATAACCTCGGCCTAGCCAAGATAACCTCGGCATTATGTCCAGGACACGTGGCAACTCGGCTGACACGCCGGCGTCGTCTTGCCACGTGTTGGTACTCAGAAAATATATCCCCACAACTGCCCCCTAGGTTCTATTACCTCGGCATCCTGAGGTGATGGAACCTATAACGGTACCTCCTGCCAGTACATCGGCCTAACATCTTTAGCTGTGAACAATAGTCAAGGCTGACATGTCTTCTTTAAAGAACAAGAATTCCAATGAACTCTTTCATGCGCATGAGCTGTTATGCACCACTATTCAACCGTTTCATTCACGTGTCTTAACCTCATTGGACCGTGCATGCGACGCGCCTGTAATCCGTTTTGCATCTGCATATGCCGTCTGACGTATGCGTTGTTTCAGGCGCATTAATTCAGTTATTGTCGCCATTTTGCATCAAGCAAAACCTTTCTCCCATCTTTCGTCTCTTCACTTTTTGCATTCAGTCCTCTAGCTTTCTCTCTCTCTAACTCTTTTCTTTCGAATCTGCCATTGTTCCAGTCTTCAAGCTCTGCAACTGCCTCCATTCCTTCATTCTAGTGAAGCTCTCACCGTTCTGTTACTTCTATAACCGCTACCTGACTTCGGCGATCCTTACACCAGCTTCTTTTCTTCGGTGAGTTTACTGTTCCCTTCGTTTTCAATCCTTTGATACTCTTCATTACCTGTTGCCATTACTGCTTTGTT
This sequence comes from Camellia sinensis, assembly GCF_004153795.1. Classification (NCBI taxonomy): domain Eukaryota; kingdom Viridiplantae; phylum Streptophyta; class Magnoliopsida; order Ericales; family Theaceae; genus Camellia; species Camellia sinensis. Next base: position 305,793 of record NW_021024969.1, read on the forward strand.
CAAATGTTAATCCTGCGAATCATATACTTCGAATGCGTTTATTCCGTGATTTTCCCCTGCCTATGTTTTGAACACACCCACTGTTTCACCACTTTCTTGCACTTTTGCCACTGTTCTTGATTCTGAAACTCCGTTCTTGTTTTCTCTGTTTTGTGTCTTTTCCAGATCCGTGCCTTTGATCTTCGTTTTCATAGATCTAGGTTTGGGATTTGTCTGTAGAGCCCTCAATTCTTAGGAAAAACTGAAACAATCCTCACAAATTCTTGCACAGGCACATACCTACGTGTTTTGCCGAGGTCCCAATAACCCTTCTTTAAAACATCTTCTTTCTAAAATCCAGTACCTTTAGTCAAGCCGACATCATGGGTATGTGGAAACATAGGGTAGACACCCCATCCAAGGTAGAACATTTTAGTCGAGAGTTTGAAATTTCGGCCGACGTCAATCTGAGGTTGGCTGGGGATGATGACTCCATAATGCCTACAACTACCTCCATGCCTTTTCCTGTGGTGGCCTTCATTGAATGTGGACTTAGGCTCCCACTTAACACCCTTTTTCGTGAAATACTTCACTACTACAAGTTGAACCCCATGTAACTTTCCATCAATTCCTATCAGACCATTAATGGTATCATAGCTTTAGCCAAACAAGAAAACGTTAGGATCGCATTAGCCAATATCCAATACTGCTACACTATGTGTGGCCTCAAAAAAGACACCGGCTACGTTTACTACCTTAAGCTGAGGTCAACTGAATACAAAATCGTTGCCGACCTCCTTGACTCCAACAAGGGAGCTGGGGATGACTATTTTATCACTTCGGGGAACTGGGAGTTCGTCCCAGATGAAGACCTCCATCTGTTCCCTCTCCCTCAATCAGTCTTTATAGAGGATAATGGTAAGAGCCCTGCAATCATATTTACTCGTTTTCTTTCAAAATCTTTAATATTGTATCTGTCTCTAATGTCTGTTTCTCTTGCAGCTGTTCCTAAGCCACCAAAAAACTTTCGTCAATCCTTCTTTCCTAGCAAGGATTTGAAGAGACTTTTGGACCTGCCAGTCCAAAAACGGAAGGCGCCTCTGCTTCTGAATTTTATTCCAACATACAGGTCAGCTTTGCCCGACGTCTCAAAGAGGAAGAAGAAAAGCCTTTCTCCCCCTTCTGCCACAACTCCCCAGACTACATCCATATCTCGGCCAGATCAAGGGTCAACCTCTGATCCAGCTGACCAACCGTCAACCTCGGCTCCACACCTGGTCCCAATATCCCAACGAAAGCGTCGACGACAACTTGTGCATACAGCCGAGATGGGCCGCCCAAAACCAATTACGAAAGACTTCTTAGTCAGCATCCTTTCCGATGTTGATGCTTAACCAGCTCAAGTCCAGCTCCCAGCAAAACCAAAATGAGTAAAAAAGGCTCAACCAAAGGCGAAGGTAACTCAGGTTGAGACTGAGGATACTTTGCTGATCTCCAAGCTGGCTGAGAGTGACAAATCTCAACCTTCTGCTGGGAAGAGGCGTTCTGAGGCCCAACCATTTGAATCCCCAAAATCGAAGAAGCCGAGGTCATCCTCTGCAATGACCTCGGGGTCTAAAAAACTTGGTGCCCCCTGGGCCCCCGAAATCACCCTTGAAGACAAGCCTGTTATGGCTAGTGATAGTGCTAATGACATCAACGTCGGTGTCGCCCTAAGTACTGCCCTTCTCCTTCCCGGCGATCTTGATCGGAACGCTGAGATAAGCGAATATGAGAACTACGCTCTGATGCTTCAATGTTCTGTCCAAGTAAGCATATTCTTTTTGGTGATTTCTTCTTTCTAAATTGCACTCAGAAAATTTTGCAATAACCTTTGCCTTGTGTTCTTCCAGGCTATCCAGCATGCTCATTCCTTCTTCCTTCAATCTTTTGAGAACCGTAAGAAGCTGGCCGAGAAGAAGAGGGAGGTCTCCAGCCTTCAAAAGATCAATAAAGGTCTACAATAAAAAATGAAGAAGCTGGAGGACCAGGCCGAGGCTGCCATCAAGGCCCAGACTAATGCCGAGGAAAAGGCTGACTCTGCCGAGGCCATCAAGAAGGTGTCTGAGGCCCAGAAAAGAGAGGCCGAGGAGAAAATGACCCAGGCCCAAAAAGAGCTTCAGGAGGCCCTGGCCACTAAAGAAGTCGAAATCAAAGATGTCGATGAGAAGGCGTATGCCCAGGGCATGGCCGATGTTACAGAGACTTACGAACAACAAGTGAAGCAGGCATGCAACAAGGGTTTCACCCTTGGTTGGATGTCTCTTCTCAAAAAGCTTAATGTCCCTGATCATTTGCCTCTGAGAAACGTCGATGCCATTCCTCTTTCATTCCCTCTACCTTCACCTCCAAGTCAATCTGATGGCGATTCGGAGTTTGAGGATGAGGAAGAGGATGAGGCCTTGGTGAGGAAATCTAAGGAGGTTGCTGGGACCAACATTACAAGAAAATACACAATTGGCGACCACTTTTGCTGATTAAAAATATTTTGGTTGCCAAAAGTTGTGGAATTGGCGACCAAAAATTATGTTAGTCGATAAAAGTACAATATTTAGCTACTAAATTTTTTTAGTCGGGGCATATTAATTTTTGGCGACTAAAAAAAATTTAGTCGCTAAAAATCTCACAATTGGCGACTAAAAAAAATTTAGTCGTTAAATTTGCCACAATTGGCGACTAAAAAAATATTTTAGTCGCTGTATAGATAGTTTTGGCAACTAAAATAATTTAGTCGTTGAAATAAAAATGAAAATTTATTTTTTATCTTTTGGCGACCAAAATTTTGGTCGGCAAAAATGTAATTTCAGCGACTAAAAAATATTTTAGTCGCTGTATAGATAAAAAAATAGAATTTTTTGAAAATCAAAACCAAACAATATACTCAAAAAAGTCAAAAGAAGGAAAAAGGTGACTTTTAACGGTGTTGTCAAAATAAGCCTTTATCTGATGAACGCTTCTTTTTTGGTACCACTACAACAAAATACACTTTTGCCGATCAAATTTGGCGACTAAAAAAAATTTAGTCGCCAAAACTTGTGAAATGGGTGACCAAAAATTTTTTTAGTTGGCAAAAGTACAATATTTAACTACTAATTTTTTTTAGTCGGGAAATACTGATTATTGGAGACAAAAAAAAATTAGCCGCTAAAAATGCCACAGTTGGCGACTAAAAAATGTTTTAGTCACTGTATAGATAGATTTAGCTACTAAAATTTTTTATTCGCTGAATGAAAAATAAAAATTTACTTTTTATCTTTGGCGACCAAAATTTTGGTCGGCAAAAATTTAATTTCAGCGACTAAAAAATATTTTGATCGCTATATATAAGTTCGGCAACTAAAATAATTTAGTTGCTCAATGAAAAATCAAAATTCACTTTTTATCTTTGGCGACCAAACTTTTGGTCGGCAAAAATTTAATTTCAGCGACTAAAAAATATTTTTGTCGCTGTATAGATAGTTTTGGCAACTAAAATAATTTAGTCGCTGAATGAAAAATAAAAATTTATTTTTTATCTTTGGCGACCAAAATTTTGGTCGGCAAAAAGTTAATTTCAGTGATTAAAAAATATGTTAGTCGCTGTATAGATAGTTTTGGCAACTAAAATAATTTAGTCGCTGAATGAAAAATGAAAATTTATTTTTTATCTTTTGGCAACCAAAATTTTGGTCGGCAAAAATGTAATTTCAGAGACTAAAAAATATTTTAGTCGCTGAAAGAAAAATGAAAATTTATTTTTTATCTTAGGCGACCAAAAGTTTGGTTGGCAAAAATTCAATTTTAGCGACTAAAAAATATTTTGGTCGCTGTATATATAGTTTTGGCAACTAAACTAATTTAGTCGGTGAAAGAAAAATGAAAATTTATTTTTTATCTTTGGCGAACAAAAGTTTGGTCGGTAAAAATTTAATTTCAATGACTAAATATATTTTGGTCACTGTATAAATAGTTTTGGCAACTAAAATAATTTAGTCGCTGAATGAAAAGTAAAAATTTATTTTTTATCTTTGGCGACCAAAAGTTTGGTCGGCAAAAAATTAATTTCAGCGACTAAAAATATGTTAGTCGCGGTATAGATAGTTTTGGCAACTAAACTAATTTAGTCGCTGAATGAAAAATAAAAATTTATTTTTTATCTTTGGCGACTAAAAAATATGTTGGTCGCGGTATAGATAGTTTTGGCAACTAAACTAATTTAGTCACTGAATGAAAAATGAAAATTTATTTTTTATCTTTTGGCGACCAAAATTTTGGTCGGCAAAAATGTAATTTCAGCGACTAAAAAATATTCTAATCGCTGTATAGATAGTTTTGGTAACTAAAATAATTTACTCGCTGAAAGAAAAATAAAAATTTACTTTTTATTTTTGGCGACCAAAATTTTGGTCGGCAAAAATTTAATTTCAACGACTAAAAAATATTTTGGTCGCTGTATATATAGTTTTGGCAACTAAACTAATTTAATCGTTCAAAGAAAAATAAAAATTTACTTTTTATCTTTGACGACCAAAATTTTGGTTGGCAAAAATTTAATTTCAGCAACTAAAAGATATTCTAGTTGCGGTATAAATAGTTTTGGCAACTAAACTAATTTAGTCGCTGAATGAAAAATGAAAATTTATTTTTTATTTTTTGGTGACCAAAATTTTGGTCGGCAAAAATGTAATTTCAGCGACTAAAAAATATTTTAGTCGCTGTATAGATACTTTTGGCATCTAAAATAATTTAGTCGCTGAATAAAAATAAAAATTTACTTTCACTCATCACTCTTTCTCTTTCTTTCTGTTTGTCTATCTCTCTTTCTCTCTGTGTCACTGTCTCTCTTCTCTTTCTCTCTCTCTCACTTATCACTCTTCTCTATCTGTCTATCTCTTTCTCTCTGTGTTTCTATTTTTGTCTCTGTCTCTCTTCTTTTTCTCTCTCTCACTCATCACTCTTCTCTGTCTGTCTGTCTGTCTGTCTCTTTGTCTCTCTCTCTCTGTGTCTCTCGCGCATCTCTCTATCTCTCTCATCTGTCTATGTCTCTCTGTCTCTTTCGTTCATCTCTCTCCTCTCTCTCTCTCTTGCTCTTGCTCATCTCTCTTCTCTCGCTCTCTCTCATCTCTTTTCTCTCTGTCTCTCTCGCTCATATCTCTTATCTCTATCTCTCTCGTTCATCTCTCTTCTCTCTGTGTCTCTCTCGCTCATTTCTCTTCTCTCTATCTCTCTCTCTGTCTCTCTCGTTCATCTCTTCTCTCCCTTTGTCTCTTTTTCTGTCTCACTCTTTATCTCTCTCTCTTTGTCTCTCTCTATTTCTCTCTCTCACTCATCACTCTTCTCTGTCTGTTTGTGTCTTTGTCTCTTTTTCTCTTTGTCTCTCGCTCATCTCTCTTCTTTCTATCTCTCTCATCTTTTTTCTTTCTCTATCTCTCTCACCCATCTCTCATCTCTCTATCTCTCTCTCTGTCTCTCCTGCTCATCTTTCTTCTCTTTCTATCTCTCTCTTTTTCTATGTCTTTCTCTCGATCATCTCTTTTCGCTCTCTTTCTCTCTCTCTCTTTGTCTATCTCTCACTCATCTCTTGTTTCTCTCTGTCTCTATCTCTTTCTCTCTCTGTCTCTTTCTCACTCATCACTCTTCTCTCTCTCTTTCTCTCTCTATGTCTTTCTCTCTGTGTGTCTGTCTGTCTCCCCTATTGTGTTCACTTTGCTCACTCTCTCCTTCCCCTCTTCTCTATTTACCGAGCTCTTCACTAGGCAAAAATGCACTTTTAGCGATCACTCTGTCTGTCTCTCACTCATCACTCTATCTCTATCTCTCTCTCACTCATCTCTCTCTCACCACCCACCATTGTTGCCACTCCACCTCTACAACTACCATTATTACCACCGTCATTACCACTCCACTACCACTACCACCACTACTACTACTATTACCTCTCCTCTACCACCGCCACTCCATCTCCTCTACCCCTACCACAACTTCACCACTAATCTCCTTCGCCATTACCACTCCACTATCACCAGTTTCGCCATCACAACTCCACCTCTCTGTCTCTCTCTCTTGCTCATTTATCTTCTCTCTCTCTTTCGCTCATCTCTCTTCTCTATCTCTTTTCAAATATATATTTTTTCAATTATTGTTTTTTTCCAATTATTTTTTTTCAATTATAATGTATATGATCCCATCGTCATAAATAATAAAAAAAATAAATATAAATATTTTAGGCCTAGACAAACATGTTTTTTTTAAAAAAAAGAGCCATTTTGTTGTTTAAATATTACCAAAAAAAACAAGAAAATATTCCCGCTCGATTTCCCACCCCCCTTTTTTCCATTCCCGCTCGGCTTCCCCCCCTCCCCATCTCTTGAACCAAAATCCCCAATTTGAAAAACCAAAAATCCCCTTCAACCATATAGCGATCCCGGGTTTTTCCCCTTTATGTGCAATGTTCCGGTCTTAGGTTCCGTGGAGTAGGTAGATATATATCTTATTGACATCCTTTAATTCTCTATGTTTGAGTTTTAGGATGTGTTGGGCGTGTTTCGAACAGGTGGGTTGAACCTTGGTCTAAAATCTTGTTGCCAGGTTTTTGGTCGTTCCGCTCGAGTGGGCCTTGTTGCGCTCAAGCGGAGATTGCACACTCCCAGTATTTCGTGTCCCTGCAAAACTTCTGCAGGTGTGATTTTTACGCTCGAGCAAGTTTTTTTACGCTCAAGCGGTGGCGCTCGAGCTGGTACTCTGGCGCTCGAGCGGGTAGTACCTTTTCGGTGTAAGTTCAGGGAGGGGGAATCTACGCTCGAGCGGACTGGTTTTCGCGCTCGAGCGAATGTGCTTTATTCTTGTGTCTTGGCGATCGAGCGAACCTAGTTTTTGTTCTTGACGCTCGAGCGTTGTGTTTTCCGCTCGAGCGGGAATGTCGTATATCAGTTGGCTGTGGGACAGTTTTAAATCGCTTTTTCTCATTCTTTCTCTCTCTTACTTTTCCGAAAAAGCCATTTGAGAGCTCCTCTCCCTAAAACCTTAACTTCTCTCTAAGTATTGATCTAGCTAGGGTGCTTTCCTCACCTTTGGCCTTTACAAAAGAGTTGTTGATCGTCGAGGGCTATCTTTTGATCCGAGGAACTCGTGGTTTGGAGCAAGTTCGTTTTCGCCATCTTCTTCGTTGGGTGTCATCTTTTGAGGTAGGGGTTCCTACTCACTCTTATGGTCTTTGACCTAGATTTTTAGTTGTTTTGATAAAGTG
>NW_021024969.1:314049-388931 GCF_004153795.1 Camellia sinensis
AAGATTACATTGTCATCTCTTCATTTTTTTTTCTCTCTATATATATATATATATATATATGTATGTATATATATCTATGGGTGCTGATTTTTAACCACACAACCAAACAAGGAAACTCAGCAAGAAAGCACCAGCAGAATAAATTAAGCTCGAATAACCTGTTACAGAAAGATAAGAATCCAGCGATGATTCGTCCACCCAGGGGCACTCCGACGATCAAGTCAGTTATCTCTCAAAGATAGCAAAAGTGCTTAACTCACTATTCAGAACATAAAAAACGTACCTTGGACCCATGAGAGTGCATCTCTTTTATAGCCAACACAAACCTAATCCTATTAGAAGCCTAGCTCCAATGGATTCCGTTTCAATGTTAATCTTGGACTCCCAATTAGATTAGGATAAACTCTCTATGAGTCTTATCTTAATTCAGACTGAAATCCTCTCCAATGCTTGGACTCTTGTCCCTTATCCGCATATCCTGGATTTCAGTATTCTCGTAGATAATCTCAGTCTAACCGAGATAACCTCGGCATTATGTCCAGGACACGTTGCAACTCGGCTGACACGTCGGCGTCGTCTTGCCACGTGTTGGTACTCAAAAAATATATCCCTACAACTGCCCCCTAGGTTCTATTACCTCGGCATCCTGAGGTGATGGAACCTATAACGGTACCTCCTGCCAGTACATCGGCCTAACATCTTTAGCTGTGAACAATAGTCAAGGCTGACATGTCTTCTTTAAAGAACAAGAATTCCAATGAACTCTTTCATGCGCATGAGCTGTTATGCACCACTATTCAACCGTTTCATTCACGTGTCTTAACCTCATTGGACCGTGCTTGCGACGCGCCTGTAATCCGTTTTGCGCCTGCGTGCGCCGTCTAACGTATGCATCATTCCAGGCGCATTAATTTGTTGTCGCCGTTTCAACTTTTAACAAAACTTTTCCCCCATCTTTCGTCTCTTCACTTTTTGCATTTAGTCCTCTAGCTTTCTCTCTCTGTAACTCTTTTCTCTCGAATCCGCCATTGTTCCAGTCTTCAAGCTCTGCAACTGCCTCCATTCCTTCATTCTAGTGAAGCTCTCACCGTTCTGTTACTTCTATAACCGCTACCTGACTTCGGCGATCCTTACACCAGCTTCTTTTCTTCGGTGAGTTTACTGTTCCCTTCGTTTTCAATCCTTTGATACTCTTCATTACCTTTTGCCATTACTACTTTCTTCAAATGTTAATCCTGTGAATCACATACTTCGAATGCATTTATTCCGTGATTTTCCCCTGCCCATGTTTTGAACACACCCACTGTTTCACCACTTTCTTGCACTTTTGCCACTGTTCTTGATTCTGAAACTCCGTTCTTGTTTTCTCTGTTTTGTGTCTTTTCCAGATCCGTGCCTTTGATCTTCGTTTTCATAGATCTAGGTTTGGGATTTGTCTGTAGAGCCCCCAATTCTTAGGAAAAACTGAAACAATCCTCACAAATTCTTGCACAAGCACATACCTACGTGTTTTGCCGAGGTCCCAATAACCCTTCTTTAAAATATCTTCTTTCTGAAATCCAGTACCTTTAGTCAAGCTGACATCATGGGTATGTGAAAACATAGGGTAGACACCCCATCCAAGCTAGAAAATTTTAGGCGAGAGTTTGAAATTTCAGCCGACGTTAATCTGAGGTTGGCTGGGGATGATGACTCCATAATGCCTACAACTACCTCCATGCCTTTTCCTGTGGTGGCCTTCATTGAATGTGGACTTAGGCTCCCACTTAACACCCTTTTCCGTGAAATACTTCACTACTACAAGTTGAACCCCATGCAACTTTCCATCAATTCCTATCAGACCATTAATGGTATCATAGCTTTAGCCAAACAAGAAAACGCTAGGATCACATTAGCCGATATCCAATACTGCTACACTATGTGTGGCCTCAAAAAAGACACCGACTACATTTACTACCTTAAGCTGAGGTCAACTGAATACAAAATCGTTGCCGACCTCCCTGACTCCAACAAGGGAGCTGGGGATGACTATTTTATCATTTCGGGGAACTGGGAGTTTGTCCCAGATGAAGACCTCCATCTGTTCCCTCTCCCTCGATCAGTCTTTATAGAGGATAATGTTAAGAGCCCTGCAATCATATTTACTCGTTTTCTTTCAAAATCTTTAATATTGTATTTGTCTCTAATGTCTGTTTCTCTTGCAGCTGTTCCTAAGCCACCAAAAAACTTTCGCCAATCCTTCTTTCCTAGCAAGGATTTGAAGAGACTTTTGGACCTGCCAGTCCAAAAACGGAAGGTGCCTCTGCTTCTGAATTTTATTCCAACATACAGGTCAGCTTTGCCCGACATCCCAAAGAGGAAGAAAAAAAGCCTTTCTCCTTCTTCTGCCACAACTCCCCAGACTGCATCCATATCTCGGCCAGATCAAGGGTCAACCTCTGATCCAGCTGACCAACCGTCAACCTCGGCTCCACATCTGGTCCCAATATCCCAACGAAAGCGTCGGCGATGACTTGTGCATACAGCCGAGATGGGCCGCCCAAAACCAATTACGAAAGACTTCTTAGTCAGCATCCTTTCCGATGTTGATGCTCAACCAGCTCAAGTCCAGCTCCCAACAAAACCAAAATGAGTAAAAAAGGCTCAACCAAAGGCGAAGGTAACTCAGGTTGAGACTAAGGATACTTTGCTGATCTCCAAGCTGGCTGAGAGTGACAAATCTCAACCTTCTGCTGAGAAGAGGCGTTCTGAGGCCCAACCATTTGAATCCCCAAAATCGAAGAAGCCGAGGTCATCCTCTGCAATGACCTCGGGGTCTAAAAAACTTGATGCCCCCTGGGCCCCCGAAATCACCCTTGAAGACAAGCCTGTTATGGCTAGTGATAGTGCTGATGACATCAACGTCGGTGTCGCCCTAAGTACTGCCCTTCTCATTCCCGACGATCTTCATCGGAACGCCGAGATGAGCGAATATGAGAACTACGCTCTGATGCTTCAATGTTCTGTCCAAGTAAGCATATTCTTTTTGGTGATTTCTTCTTTCTAAATTGCACTCAGAAAATTTTGCAATAACCTTTGCCTTGTGTTCTTCCAGGCTATCCAGCATGCTCATTCCTTCTTCCTTCAATCTTTTGAGAACCGTAAGAAGCTGGCCGAGAAGAAGAGGGAGGTCTCCAGCCTTCAAAAGATCAATAAAGGTCTACAATAAAAAATGAAGAAGCTGGAGGACCAGGCCGAGGCTGCCATCAAGGCCCAGACTAATGCCGAGGAAAAGGCTGACTCTGCCGAGGCCATCAAGAAGGTGTCTGAGGCCCAGAAAAGAGAGGCCGAGGAGAAAATGACCCAGGCCCAAAAAGAGCTTCAGGAGGCCCTGGCCACTAAAGAAGTCGAAATCAAAGATGTCGATGAGAAGGCGTATGCCCAGGGCATGGCCGATGTTACAGAGACTTACGAACAACAAGTGAAGCAGGCATGCAACAAGGGTTTCACCCTTGGTTGGATGTCTCTTCTCAAAAAGCTTAATGTCCTTGATGATTCGCCTCTGAGAAACGCCGACGCCATTCCTCTTCCATTCCCTCCACCTCCACCTCCACCTCCAAGTCAATCTGATGGCGATTCGGAGTTTGAGGATGAGGAAGATGATGAGGCCTTGGTGAGGAAATCTAAGGAGGTTGCTGGGACCAAGTTTCCTTCTCTAAATGAGTATGTCCTGGACTTGACTCAGGATGAGGAAGATGAGGAGGTTACCAAGGAAGCCACCCCCGAGCAGGCCTCATCCGATGTTCCTTTAGCCGAAAAGAGCATTGATGAAACCCTTGCGCAAATCAATGCCGAGTGCGTGGCGGAAAAGGCGGCCGAGGTGGATTCTCAACAGTTTTCCGAGGTCCAAACCCACCCCGTTGCTGATGCTGAAGAATCTTAGTTTTGATGTTTTTCCTTTCTTGTTTTTTGTTTCTCAGACAATGTAAGCTCTGCATATGGCCGATGTGCCTCCTTGTTCTGGAATGTCTTTTTTTAACTTTCCCTCTCTTGAATGTTGTGCCTTTGTCTTTTCTTGACTGCCTTTGCATGTTTCTATACTTAGAATATTTTGCGTGTCTTTAGTGTGCTCTTCCTTCTTTGTGCAACCTTCTCGGGGTGATGCACCTCGGTTATACCAACTTGTAAACTTCCCTCAAGTTTTAATAAGTGCTAAACAATGATCTTGGTTTAACTTTCAACAAGTGTTAAACAATGATCTCGATTTAACTTCAACTTGTAAATTGCTACAAATTTCATCAAGTGTTAAACAATGATCTCGGTTTAACTTCAAACTTGTAAATTGCTACAAATTTCAACAAGTGTTAAACAACGATCTCGAATTAATTTAAACTTGTAAATTGCTACAAATTTCAACAAGTGTTAAACAACGATCTCGGTTTAACTTAAACTTGTAAATTGCTACAAATTTCAACAACTATTAAACAATGATCTCTGTTTAACTTAAACTTGTAAATTGCTACAAATTTCAACAAGTGTTAAACGATGATCTCGGTTTAACTTCAACTTGTAAATTGCTACAAATTTCAACAAGTGTTAAACGATGATCTCGATTTAACTTCAACTTGTAAATTGCTACAAATTTCAACAAGTGTTAAACGATGATCTCGGTTTAACTTAAACTTGTAAATTGCTACAAATTTCATCAAGTGTTAAACCATGGTCTCGGTTTAACTTAAACTTGTAAATTGCTACAAATTTCAACAAGTGTTAAACAATGATCACGGTTTAACTTCAACTTGTAAATTGCTACAAATTTCAACAAGTGTTAAACGATGATCTCGATTTAACTTAAACTTGTAAATTGTTACAAATTTCAACAAGTGTTAAACAATGATCTCGGTTTAACTTCAACTTGTAAATTGCTACAAATTTTAACAAGTATTAAACAATGACCTCGGTTTAACTTAAACTTGTAAATTGTTACAAATTTCAACAAGTGTTAAACAACGATCTCGGTTTAACTTCAACTTGTAAATTGCTACAAATTTCAACAACTGTTAAACAATGATCTCTGTTTAACTTAAACTTGTAAATTGCTACAAATTTCAACAAGTGTTAAACGATGATCTCGGTTTAACTTCAACTTGTAAATTGCTACAGATTTCAACAAGTGTTAAACAATGATCTCGGTTTAACTTCAACTTGTAAATTGCTACAAATTTCAACAAGTGTTAAACAATGATCTCGGTTTAACTTCAACTTGTAAATTGCTAAAAATTTCAACAAGTGTTAGACAACTTTGTCTTCTTCCTACCCCCTAATGTGAACCTGAGTTCCACTTGGGTTCTCATTATTCATGTCTTCTAGAAACCACATTACGCATTTTTATTAGTCATAAGTGTTGAAGAATTCTGCTAAGATTTTTTTGATCACGTCGGTAAAAAACAAGTAACATCTAATGATAGAAAAATTTCAAATTACAAATGTTCCAGGGTCTTGGCAATGCTTTGCCCTCATTATCTTCAAGCCGATATGTCCCATTGCCCAATACCGAAGTGATTCTGTAGGGTCCTTCCCAGTTTGGGCCAAGCTTGCCCTCCGTGGGATCCTTCTTGTTGCCGACGACTTTTCTCAGGACTAGGTCGCTGACTTGAAACTCCCTTGGATTAATCTTTTTGTTATAAGCTCTGGCAAGCTGTTGCTGGTATGCTGCAAGCTGTGTTGCAGCTTTCTCTCTTCTTTCTTCTATAAGATCCAGATCTCGGGCTAAGAGTACATTATTAGTCCCGTTCTCAACTCCCTGGGTTCTGATCCCTGGGATGCCGACCTCCAGTGGAATAACTGCTTCTGCACCATAAGCCATGGCAAAGGGGGATTCCCCTGTTGATCTTCTCGACGTAGTCCGATATGCCCATAGTACATTGGGCAATTCGTCTACCCACTTTCCTTTTGCTGCCTGCAGCCTCTTCTTTATCCCATCCAAGATTACTTTGTTGGATGTTTCTGCTTACCCATTGCTTTGGGGAAAACTTGGTGTTGAGAAGTAGTTCTTGATCTTGAACTTAGTACAAAAGCTCTTAATCAGCTTACTGTCAAACTGCGTTCCATTGTCGGCAACTATTGCTCTTGGAATCCTAAATTTGGTGATGATGTTTCTCCATATGAAGTTCTTGACATCCACATCTCGGATCTTGGCAAGAGGTTCTGCTTCTATCCACTTCATGAAATAATCTGTTGCTACCAGCAGGTACTTCCTTTGACCAGTTGCTTGGGGCAATTGCCCAACGAGATCCATGCCCCATTGGGCAAATGGCCCAGGACTGGACACAGGGTTCAGGTCAGTAGCTGGCTGGTGTATCAAAGGTGCAAACCTTTGGCATTGTTCACACTTTTTCATGTAGGCTTCTGCATCTTTTTATATGTAGGACCACCAATACCCCTGGGTAATGGCCCTGTGAGCTAGCGATCTGCCCCCAGCGTAGCTTCCACAAATTCCTTCATGAATTTCATATAAAAAATCTTCAACCTGCAAAGGGTGTACGCACCTTAAAAAGGGTCCAGTGAAGGACCTTCTGTAGAGATGTCCTTCCGCTGTCAGACTGAATCTTGTCGACTTCAATCTGACCTTGTGTGCCTCCTTGTGGTTTTCTGGCAGCTTTCCTTCTTTCAGGAATGCAACAATTGCATCCATCCAGCTTGGTCCCATGTCCACACATATCACTTCATGCTCTGTGGTCGGCGGTTCTATGCTCGGGCCTGACAAATAGTCAATCATTATTGTCCTTGTTTTTCCAGTTTGTATTGAACTTGCCAGGTTGGCCAACGCGTCGGCGTGGCTGTTATCATCTCGGCTAACCTGAAGAAGTCGGCAGTTTTGAAATAAGGCCGCCAATCTGATGACCTCTTTTGCATAGGCCGACATCCTTTCATCTCTTGCTGCAAACTCACCCGTTGTTTGGTTGACTATAAGTTGTGAGTCACAAAAGACTATTACCCCATCTGCTTCTGCTGCTGCTGCCAGCTTTAGTCCTGCAATCAATGCCTCATATTCTACCTTATTGTTTGAGGCCTTGAACCCCAATCGAATGGACTGTTCCAATATCTCCTCATCTGGAGATATCAGTACTACTCCTGCCCCCGCTCCCTGTCGGTTTGAACTCCCATCAACGAACAGTCGAAAGGAGTCGCCGATGTAAATGCTGCAGGGTCTGAGTTTTTTTTCTTTCCTTCGTTGTGTTGTTTCCGACTGTACTTCTTTCTCCTTGCTTGGGCATTGTTCTCCTTGGCTCAACGGAGCCCGGTGTATGATGGATTCTGACATGAATTCGACCACGAAGTCGGCCAAAACTTGGCCTTTGATTGCTGTTCTTGGCCTGAACTCCAGGTCATACTGGCCCAAGACTACTGCCCATCTGGCTATTCTTCCTGTCAAGTCTCCTTGTTGTAACAAGGACTTCAGTGGGTGTTCTGTTAGCACCACAATCTTGTGGGCCTGGAAGTAATGGTTCAATTTCTTTGAAGCCATTACTAAGGCCAGCATCAATTTTTCTAAGGGTAGATACCTTGTTTCTGTATCGGCCAAGGTCTTGCTTACATAGTAAACAACCTTTTGCTCCATTTTTTCTACATCGGCCAAGGTCTTACTTACATAGTAAACAACCTTTTGCTTCCTTTTTTCTTCTCGGATTACCACTGCACTTACTGCGTGTTCCGAAACCGCTAAGTACAAAAACAGCTCTTCCCCAGGTTCAAGTGTTGAGAGGACCGGAGCCGTGGTCAGATATATCTTTAGGTCGGCCAAAGCCTCTTCACACTCCTCTGTCCATAGGAAGTCCGTGGCTTTCTTCACTAGGTTGAAGAAAGGTTTACATTTGTCTGAGCTTCGGCTTATGAACCTGTTTAGGGCTGCAGCCCTTTCAGTAAGCATTTGTACCTGTTTTGTCGATGTCGGGCTCTGTAACTCTAGGATGGCCTTGATCTGATCTGGGCTAGCCTCAATGCCCCTTCTGGTTACCAGGTACCCCAAGAACTTATCGAATCCAACTCCAAATGCGCACTTTGATGCGTTGAGTCGGAGCCGATATGTTTTGAGGATTTCAAAGACCTCTGACAGGTCGGCAAGATGACCCTTTGGTTCCTTGGTCTTCACGACCATGTCATCGATGTAGACTTCTACTGTCTGGCCAATCAAGTGTTTGAACATCTTGGTTACCAACCTTTTGTAAGTTGCTCCTGCGCTTTTCAACCCAAAAGGCATTACTCGGTAACAGTACAGGCCTTTTGGGGTGATAAACGTTGTCTTCTCCTCATCTGGGGGGTACATGGCTATCTAGTGGTACCTCCTATAAGCATCCAGGAAGCTCATCCTTCCATGTCCAGATATGGCGTCTACCAGCTGGTTAATCTTGGGTAAAGAAAAGCTGTCTTTGGGACAATCTTTATTCAGGCTTGTAAAGTCTACGCAGACCCTCCATTTACCATTCTTTTTCTTTACTACCACTGTGTTTGATAGCCATGTCGGATAATTGACTTCTCTCTCTGATGGCCCTGGCCTCCAAAAGTCTGTCTACTTCCTCCTTCACTGCTTCGACATGCATCAACGTCAGTCTTCTGGCTCGTTGTATTACAGGTTTGGCTGACCTGTCAACGTTCAGTTTGTGGCATGTGACCTCGGGGTCAATGCCAGGCATTTCATAAGGTGTCCAAGCGAACACCTCAATGTTTGTTCTCAAAAAAGCCTCCAACTCTCTTTCTTCTTCTTCGGCTAAGCCCAAGCCGAGAAGAAAGAAGCGTTCTTCATCCCCCTCCTGGATGAGTATTTTCTTCAATGCCTCTTCACTCTTCTCGGCGGGCTCCTTGCTGACATCATCTAGGACCTCCATGTCCTCATCTTCAATCTTTGCCTTCTCTGGTTCTTGAATGCTGTAGGTGGATTTTATTGCTGCCATGGAGCAATTTTTTGCCTGCAGTTGATCTCCTCTGATTTCTTCGTTTCCATGTTTTGTTGGGAACCGTAATAGTAGATGCAATGTTGAAGGAACTGCCCTCATTGCATGCAACCATGGCCTTCCCAAGATGATGTTGTAAGGGGAGGGTGTGTCAATTACAGTAAACTCTGTCTTTATCTTTTTAGTGCCAGCTTGCACTTCCAAGCTTGTTGCTCCCAGTGGCCATGTCGAGGTTCCATTGAACCCAACCATCAGGCCGTTGGATTGGTCCATGTCATCTGGGTGAAAGCCCAACTCCTTGTAACATCTAACATACATGATGTCGCAAGAGCTGCCTTGGTCAATCAGGATGCGTTTTACTTGGCACTCCCCAACCTGGAGGGATACTACCAAGGCATCATTATGCGGATGCTGGACCATCTCTAGGTCGGCTTCAGTAAAGGCTATCATCGGTCCCTGGCACTCTTCAGGCCGATGTCTTTTCTATCCGACCTGGTTTACGTGCTACAGGTGTTTTACCCTCTGGGTCTCCCCTCGTATGTCATTTTTGTTTACCTTCGAGTGGATTACATTAACCACCCGAGGTCCTCCTGTTGCTATGCTGGGGGAGGCGGTGCTGCTGGTGCTTGAGGCAACCTTGCCTGTTCTTCTCTTGTTCTGGCCTCGTCGATCAGATCTCTCAGATGGCCTTGCCTTACCAAATCTTCCAAGTGTGCTTTTAGGGCTCTACAACCCTGAGTTACGTGCCCCTCCTCATTGTGGTAAGCACAACGCCTGCCAACGTTCCTTCCCATAAATTCCCCTAGTGCCCTCGCTGGTGTTCTGAAATAGGGTTGGTTCCGTATTTGATCTAGGACTTTGTGGATCGGGATTCGGAACACAGTCATCACTGCTTGTGCAGCCCTTAGTTATACCTCTTGCTTGTTTGATCCATTGTTACCTCGGCCTCGCTTCGGCGAGCCGTTCCCTTTCTCTTGCTTCGTCTCCTTATTTCCCGACGTATCTTCCTTGGCTCTGGCATACTTCTCGATTTTGGCCATGAGCTCTTCCATGCTTTTTGGCAATGTTTTTGCCAATGACTTTCGTAATGGACAGTCATCTTTCAGGCCGTTCTTGAAAGACACGACCGCCACCTTCTGGTTGCATTCAGGTATTCAATTGAACACCTCATAGTACCTTTTTGCATAGGCCCTAAGGCCTTCATCCTTGGTGATTTTTAGAGCCATCAATGCGTCGACCCTCAAGGGCTGTAGTTTGTTCATCACAAACCTGGCCACAAACATCTCGGCCAGGCCTTCCCAAGTTTTTACGTTTCCCTTTGGTAGTTTATGGAACCAATCTGATGTAATCTCCCCAAAGGATGAGGGGAATACTTTGCAGAGCAACGGCTCGTTCCCACTGTACAATGCCATTGAATTCAAGTATAATCCAACGTGGAAGTTGGGGTTTGACTTACCATCATAGATTTGGAACCTCGGTATACTGAATCTCTTTGGTGCCTCAAATTTGTCTAATTCTACTGAGAATGGTGTTCTCGGCTTAGCAGGTGAAGTTACCTCGGCATCGGCATTCTGCTGCCTCCTCTTGAGGCAATCTCTCAAGTCTTCTTTGCTCCGCCCAGGAGCTCGGCTATCTTTCGACTTCAGTCTTTTTGGTACACTGCTTTCGGTTTCGTGGTGAGCCCTTTTCGATCTTTCTCCATGAGGTGTGTCGAAACATAGTGCTTGCCCTTGAACATGCCGATGTTCTTTGGGCTCTGCTTCCTTTCTGTAATGCGTCATCTGTGATTCTTCCCTTCTGGACTCTCTTCGTCCGACCTCCCTGTTGGGTTGGTGAGAGTGTCTTCCGTTCCTGGTGTGTTGTGGGGTTACGGGGATTGTTTTTTGCCCTCTCTTCTGGGTATTGGCCGCTGGAATCGGCGTGTTCTGCAATGGGAATAGTGGCTTCATGACATTGTTTTGCATCATGAAGTTGACGACCGACTGCAGGTCTGCCAACTTGTTTGCCATCTTTTTTACCTCTTCATCCCTCCGTAGGCATCTATCCCTCCATACCTGGAGGTTATCTTCGTTATAGTACCCGCTTTGATCTGGATTCTTTGGTACGTCGCCAGTCTGGCCGACGTCTTTCTCTCCGTGGCCCTGGTCACGAGTTTCTGTATTGTGGTTGTCTCTTTCGATATCAAGGTTGATAGGTCTGCCACTCCCAGCAGGAGTGTCGTCCCCAATCTTTTTCTTCTGTCCGTTACTGGCCATCTATTTTTCTTTCTTTCCCACAGATGGCGCCAAATTGTGTGAGTGATTTTCTGATCACACTGTCCGCTTAGTAATCAGTTGGAGAGCACCGGCAGAATAGATGGCTTTTAGCTAACCTGTAACAGAAAGAGAAGTCTCTGGTGGTGGTTCGTCCACCCGGGAGCACTCCAACGATCAAATCAGTATATCTCTCAAAGATAATCAATAGTGCAAAATTCACTATTCAGAATATACATTGCGTACCTTAGACCCACGGGGGTGCCTCCTCCTTTATAGTTAACCCATTCCCTAATCTCACTAGAAGCCTGACTTCCATGGACTCCTGTTCTGTGCTTACTTTGGATTCCTCAAGAGATAAGGATAGATTTCCTAAGAATACTATCCCTATCCATCTTGAAGCCTTTCTCCATTCTAGGACTCTTGTCCTTATCCGCTTATCTCGGATTCCGATATCTTTGGAGATAACCTCGGCCTAGCCGAGATAACCTCGGCGTTATGTCCAGGACACGTGGCAACTCGGCTGACACGTCGGCGTCGTCTTGCCACGTGTTAGTACTCAGAAAATATATCCCCACAATTGGAATCAATTAATTTTTATAAAAAACAAATTACATTACAAACTTAAAAAAATTGTATACTTGAGAAATTTGTAGATTACATGATGATTGTGCAGATAAAGGCGTAAGCTGTGCAGATAAAGGCGTAAGCTGTAAAAAACTTGATGACCATACGATATTAGGCCTCGTTTGGGGAACAGCTGATTTAGTCAAAAAGTCAAAAAATTACTA
Source organism: Camellia sinensis (assembly GCF_004153795.1). Lineage (NCBI taxonomy): Eukaryota > Viridiplantae > Streptophyta > Magnoliopsida > Ericales > Theaceae > Camellia > Camellia sinensis. The sequence goes on from NW_021024969.1 coordinate 326,023, forward strand.
AATAAGTCAAAAAGCTAACAACCCATATCAAAAAGTTAAAGATTATCTTTTCTCTCTACTTTTTGCACATCTTTTCGTAAAAAGTCAAAAAGTCATTCCAAACATACTAGTTTTTTTTAGCTCATATTTTAACCAAATAACCAAAAAGTTACTAAATTAGCCTGTTCCCAAACGAGGCCTTAGTATCATGCTTGAAAAATTTGTAACCATAAAAAATCTTAAGTAGTATTTGATTGTTTGTATAAAAATAGTAAGGTAATAAATAAAATATATTACGACATATTATTAAGGAAACATTGTGGTGCTTTATGTCTGTGCCTCCGTTCCCATGGCTAGAGAATCTTGAACAGTAAAATTATTTTTGAAATCGACTGCTGTGCCTTGCCATAATTTATTTATTTTAGATCGGCTGCTATAACTTGGCATCAAACGATGCCGTTTGGAGCCACAGTCACCCCGGGCACCAGTATAATATACCCAAGATATATTTACATAAAGAAATTGGGTAAATTCTATTTAATACAGATTTTCTCCTCGCATTCAAAAAAATTACACTTATTCTTTTATCAGATTAAAATAATATATTTTACCGCTTAATTTTATACATATAAAATAATAAAATAATACAAATATTTTGTTCATATCATTTCAATAGAAATAACAATCTTCTTTGGTTTAACTTACACAAAAAATGAGTTTTTTTATTTTCATTTTTTATTTTTACTGATTTTTTTTAATATTTAATTTTTTAAAATTATTTTTAGATACACCTGATTTAGATATACGTAAGAAGTATAATATTTTTTAATTTTTTTTTAAATTCACCAAATAGAAAAATAAATTCAAAAATTCAATACATTATTTTTTTTTCGTTTTATTCAATGAATTTTTTCAAATTTTTTTGTACAAATTTTATTCTTTTTAAATATATCTAGATTGAATTGATCTAATCTAGATATAATGTTGGAAATAAAAATAAAAAATTATATTCACATATAAAAAAAATCATAAAAATGTTATAATAGTGATATTATTGTAAATATAAACTATGTTTGTAGGTATTTTGTTTTAAAGTGAAAGGTCACCATTAAATTATATAACTGTGTTTGCAAATTTTATATAAAATTTATATTTATATATCATCACTCAATAAAAATATGATTAAGTAGAATTTAATAATGAAAAGTTGTAGAATGTAATCATAATGATAAAAAGAAGAAATGATAGGAAAAAGAGCAAGATGCCATTTCAGAAAATTTTAGGGCATGATATCAACAATTTAAGAAGTAATTTGTAATGAGATTACAAATCACAGGGAGGAAAATATAATTTTTTAAACGTCAAAAAAAAAAATCTGTATTAAATAAAAATCTCAAAAGTATCAGTGTAATTTACCTAAAGAAATTTGGGGTGTCCTAAATAAGTGTACTTTTTGTCTTTTTATACTAAAAAGTTGAGGAAAAAACTATAGATGTTTGGATTAACTTTTTGACTTTTTATAAAAAAATGTGTATTAAAAAATTATATAAATTAGTGTGTATTGTATAAATTAGTGTGTAGGGAAAAATTAAGATTGAGAGTTGTGCAATCGTACTTTGACCTTTGGTGAATAGTAATAACTTTTTAACTTTTTGAGTAACTTTTTAACTTTTTAACTCTTTTAACACATGCCAAGCTTAGCCTTATAATGTATCGTATTCACTTAATAATACAATCGAATAATAAATACATAAATAATGCATGCCTGCATTTATGACTACTGACGGATTTCATTAAAATTAGGTTAGGTTTGGTTTGATTTTTAACATTTTTTTAAATTAAAAATTTATTTAGTAAAAAAATAAAAATTACATATCATTTTCATATAATTTTATATTTTTTTAAGTCAAGAATTAAATTTTGAATTTACAAATATCTTTTTCGTGTTTATGTTTATCAAACTAATTTTTTTTTTAAATTTTAAAATTAATTCTAAAATTGAAAACCAAACATGACCTTAATTTTCTCAAATATCTACAAAAAAAAAAAAAAGTTTTGGTTTCTCTCAAATTGTCATCTCAACTTGAAGGGAGTGTTTAGACTTAGTAGACCCATTTTGTAATCGATTTTAGTGATTCGAACTATTTACTTTTTAAGACTCATTGAATCGAATATTCGTACAAAAAATCAAGGTAGTTGAATATCGGTAACTATATGTTTGAATAATTTTTGTTTTAAAAAAATAGACGATAAATATAATTTCAAGAATAGTCATCCATTTTTTAAAATACATATTTGATTCAAAGATATAGTTATCAACAGGGATGGGGCCATGTTGGGCTCAGAAGGGTCACATGCCCCTTGAGTTTTGGGAATTTTTTTTTTAAACATAAAGAAAATATATTAAATAAAAAAATTATAAAAATATGATTTAAAGTGAAATGTCAATGACATTTTTAAAATTATGAGAACAATAATGGTTATTTTGATTGAAAATAAAGAGGCTATAATAAGTCATATTATTATTTATAAAAATTTCAATATAATGGTGATATCTATCATTATTGACATGCAAACATAATTAATTTCAATGAAGATATAGAATTTATTGGATTGTTAATTGCATTTGACATGGGGAGTTTATCCTTCATGTGTTTCTTTCCATTTATAACTAAAATGACCACTATATAAATTATAATCAAGCAACACAACTTCAATTATAAAAATAAAAAATAAAAAAAAATTACAATAGGTCATAACTAATATCAGAATGAGTCATAACTAACTATTACTTGATACATAGTTATAACTAAAATAACAACCACAAGAAATTATAACTAAATTATATCTAACACTATAATGTGTTATAACTAAAGACCATGAAAATCATAATTGCAACATATGATAGACATTTTTTTTTTGCGGTATGTTTTATAGAATTTCTCTACTAAAATATATCATTTCTGTCTTAACGTGTCATTTTTTTTAATTTTCCAATCCATCTATAAAATAGTTATTCCCCAAAATTTGTATAAAATTTAATCTCAAATCCTTTAATTTAAAATTCACATTTATCTAAATGGACTCTTAACATTTAAGTTTAGTAATATCTCATTGTTATTTATTATGAAAAAAAAAATCAGTATGTTTGGTTTGAGTTTTTGGATTAAGTTTTTTGAAAATTGAGCTTTTTGATTTTTGTGTTTTTTTGTTTTTAGTGAATATTTTTAAAATTTTAAACATTTTTTTTTGTTTTTTAGATGCACCTTACTTAGATGTATCTAAAAAGTAAAAAATTTGTGAAAAAATATTTTGAAAAATTAATAAATGCATAAAAATATAAAAAATGTACTGAATTCTCAATTTTTTTTTTGTATTTTGGTATTTAGTGAATTTTTAAAAGGTTTTTTTCACAATTTTTTTTTTTAATTTTTAGGTATATTTATGTAGGTATGTCTAAAAAGTAAAAAAAAAAAATTGCTTAAAATATTTTAAAAAATCAGCGAAAACAAAAAAACACAGAAAATAAGAAAGTAAAATTTTTTGGAAAGTGTTTTTAGAAAAATGGAACCAACTTATTATTAATTTGATCCCTATCTGTACTGAATTCCTAGCTACGCCACTGGTTACCAATATCCAATTATCTTAATTTTTTGTATGAATATTTTACTCAATGGATCTTATAAAGTGAAATGTTCATATTATTGAAATCAGCCCTAAAATGAGTTTACTAAGTTCAAACACAATCTCAAATTGAAATGATCAACTTATGAGAAGCTAAACCCCTACAAGAAACAAGATGACATATGCCTTGTTTGAAAAGTTGATTATTTTAGTTGACTATTTAGTTTTTTTGACTTTATTTTGGCTTGGCTAAAATAGTTGTATTTAGGAAGTTAATTTTTTTTTTGTTTTTTGTACTTAATTTGATTATTGTGAGAGAAAAAATGAAATTATTATAGGTTGAATGTGACATTTTATTTTATTAGCTATTTTAGCCTATTTTGTCTTTATTAGATATTTTAGCCCAAATAGCCCTTCCCAAACAAGGCTATGATGTAAAAAAAATTGAAAAAGTCAAGCAAACCGTTTGAACCGGACCAAACTGGCTATATTTGTCTTTTTTTTTAACAATAATCAGTTTGTGCAGTTTTTAAATTTGATTTTTTTGATTTTTGATTCGATATCAAATCAAGTACCTTATGTACCGAATTAAACCGAAACTAACAATTTCAACATATATTATATTTATAATATATATACATATATATAATCTAATAATATAATGATATTAATAAATCTAATAAATTATTAACCTTATCATCCTTATAACTCAAGTGTATAAATTCTTATTATATATAATCTTCTAACTCATTATTCTTGAAATCTTAATATTTTTTTCATTTTTATTTTTGTTAATCTAACAATTAAAAGGTATTTATTAAATGGATGAATTGGATATGTTTGAAATGGTAGACAAATAACTAATTTAATATTTTTATATAAATTAGTGATTACATTTAAGGAAAAATTATTCATAAATCCCATTTTAGTAAATGTTGCTCTACTTAATTAGTCCTAAGTGTTTTTTTCTTAAACCATTTAGTCCTTTTTATTTTTAGTATGATATATGTTTTTGATATATTGTATATAGAGTTTACATTTTTACCCACCATTGAACAACATCATCAACATCAACATCCGAATCAATCTCTCTCATCTCGAGTTTGAAACCCTAGTTTTCTCTCTTTAGACTCTCTAATGGCACCCAAAGCAGCAGTAGAGAAGAAGAACAAATTGAATCAGCGTAGCGTTGAGGCTGTTGAGGTTGGAGAAATGGCAAAGAAGGGGGAGCCGGCGAACGGAATCCCGTACACAGGCAATTACCAGGCTATGATGGCTCCACAATTTCATCAACAATACTGCGTGGGTCATAACCCCCATCAAGCCGGAGCCATCCCTCCCAACGCCTTTGTGGGCGATCCCAAGGGCATTTTCGAACATCAGATTCATGATCAACATCGCTGATCTCTCTGCCGGGAAGAAGCTGCCATGATTGACATCATCGCTATCATCAACATCAGCGCCACCACTGACCTCTCTGCTTTTGTGGTTCACAATCGTCTGCAACATCAACGCCATGATCAACATCGCAACATCATGCTGGGCAGAAACAATGTTTGTGGGTGTTTAGTAGTTCGAACATCAGATTCATGTTGTTTGTGGGTGTTTGTGGGTGTTCTTGATGTTTGTGGGTGTTTAGTGGTTTGAACATCAGATTCATGTTGGGCAATTAAAATGGGAACATAAGGGAACATCAGATTCATGAGCATCAGATTCATGAAATCAAAATGGGAAAGGGTGTTCAGTGGTTCTTGATGTTTATGGGTGTTTAGTGGATGTTCATGTTCGATGTTCTGATGATGTTTGATGTTCGATGTTCTGATGATGTTCGATGTTGATGATTGTTCGATGTTCTGATGATATGTTTTGATGATGTTGTTTCGATTCCTATTTTTGATGATGTTTTTTTTAGTGATGTTGGTGTTTTTTTTATTCCTATTTTTGATGATGTTTTTTTAGTGATGTTGGTGGTGTAGTTGATGTTGTTAATGGTGATGATAGAGGTGTTTGGTGTAGCTGTTAAAATAGATTATAGATTATACCTTAACAGATTATAGATTATAACTTTAATCAGAAGCTGTTAATCTGTTTGGCGTAACTGTTGGATTATAGATTTAAGTTGCCGAGTAGTGTTTGTTAAATAAACTGTGAAGTAGCTTTTTCAATTAACTTTTATTTTTTATTATTCACTATTTGTCTACATTTCTCATAAAAAATAATAATAATATTCTATAGTCCATTTGAGTATTTTTCTATTTTTAAAAAAATAAAACATAAAAAAATCTAAGAGTATAATCGTGAATTAATATGTTCACAGCAGAAGCTGATAATCAGAAGTAAGGAGTGAGCAGCTTCTCAGAATCAGCTTTTTTGACTTAAAATAAGTTGTTAGAATCAGAAGCTGTTTGAAATAAGTTTAACCAAACAGTCCAAAATAACTTTTTAAAAGCCAGAAGTCATAAGTTGGCTCAAAAAAGCCCCACCAAACACCCCCGATGTAGTAAGCTTCTTAGGCATTTTGGTAAATTGCACATAAACACCAGCCCAAAATTACCCCCTTAATTACTGACCCAGGCGCCTAAAAAAATAGGTACTAATGTTTTTACACATAAAATAGGACCTATTAGTCCAACAAAAAAATGTCGGGACCAAATGGGTTAACATTCCCAAATTAAGGATTTAATGGTGCTTTCCCCTATATTTAAAAGTGGCTCAAATTTAAAATGTCCTAAATTGATTAAACTACACTGCACCAAACTGTTTCAATTGATTCAGTTTGATTGGAGAAACTATTTGTATCAATATCCAAAATAATAAAATTGATTTTATCAATTTAATAAAATATTTTATTTAAATACCGACCATACCAAACCAATTAGACACTTGTAATAACTCCGTATATAGCATTTTACAATCTGTAATTAACATTTGAAGCCAACGAAGTGATGAAGCCTAGTCAAATTTTGATAATTATATACCTATCATGAGAGTGTTATTGGCTCAGAACAGAGAGAAATGAAATTATCTGCTTATTTGGCTTGTTTTGAGAAATAAATTAAAAGTTCATTTTTTTTTAATTTTTTAAAATAATATATAAAAAAAATAAAAAAATGACGTGACTTAAAAAAATTAAAAAATCAAAAAGTTGACTTTTAATTCAATTGTCAAAATAGAGGCACGTAAGTATATTTTAAAATAGGATAAATTACACTTTAACCCCAGTGATTTATCCATAAAATACAAAGCCCCCTGTAATTTCATTTATCACACTTAAGCACTTTGAATTTCATACCAAAATGTAATTTCAGAAGAATATAACAAAAGCGTAAAAAGTCTAAATTACTCTTATTTCTTTTCTAATTTTCTTCTTAATGCTATTACAAACCAAAATATTCTCTCCCATTTTCTTGTAATTTTTATGTATTTTTTTCCTCTTATACTTCTTCTCTCATTTCTTTCTTATCCCATGGCAAACCACACACCTTTCATACCATCATCAAATACATATCTTTATCTAGAATTTAGACTCAAGCAAGTACTCATCTCTCTCTCTCTATAGAATTTACGCCCAAACAAATACTCATTTCTCTCTATATAGAATTTAGACCCTGCTGGAAATTGGGTCGAGTTTAGAACCCATACCTGATTGGCATGACCCAAGACCCGTAAATAGAGACCCAGTCAAAGTGGACTTAGATTAACTTATCTTGGGATAAGTGTGATTAATCTATTATGTCATCTGTTGAGGAGATAGAGTTGTGGGTGATTATAACTCTCCAACATAATATACATATTATGTTTGGGAGAGTAACAAATTTAACTGTATAAGTAATCAGTATCGTTCTCTCTCTCTCTCTCTCTCTCTCTCTCTCTCTCTCTCTCCTGGACTCTCTATTCTTTCCCTCTCCATAGAAACATAGAATAGCTTTTGTACTGTGAATAGTAGAGGTAGTTCTCTAATAGTTTTACTCCACTGTTGGAAATTATTCAAAGACATCAATGGAGGCATGTGATTCACCCATATGATCCATGGATTTGGTTTGAGCGTAAAAGGTATGCTCGAATCCGTTTATTTCTGATGTGTATTATTTTTTATTTTTTTGACATTGGTATTAGAACCATTGTCGGGTGCTTTCGTATTATTTGTGCATGAATATGTATATAAATATGATTTATACATAAAAATTGAAGCTTTTCGAACCATCTCTGATCATTCTGAATTTCATATATGTTGTAATCCATATTATTTAGATTATATCTGCAAAGTTTTGTAAAAATCAGACAGTCAAATTTTGAGAAAAATAGAGATTTATGTTTTATTTTTATAATTTTGACTGCATGCTAGTTTTACGTGCTTTGTTTTCATGTTGTGAAAACTATATATTTGAAATTCAAAACGGTATATTATGAGCCTGACTCCAACTTACGGTTGAAGAGAAAATTCAAACGCTAATTTTGGGTGAGAGTTGAAGCCATGCTTGTGTGCTGATGTCATCATGACGCGTTGAGTTGAGTTGCGTTGCCTGCTTGCAACTGTTTAAGGCTTTGTTTGTTTAATTTTAATTTAAAAATTACGTTAATTGCTTCTAGATTATTCATTATAATTCTGATTGGAGCATGACTTGTACCGTTGGACTTATAATTCATTTTTATGTAAGATTTTAAAGTTTTAGTATTTTATGGAAAGTAAAATATTTTTCATTAATGAATAATTCAATATTTTTACATTAAATTGATCTTGGGAGAGCATGACTTGGACTCTGGATTTGAAATTTTTACAGTTTACTACTGCTATGAAATATTATTTACTGGTTAATTTTGTATTTTTTCAAATTCTGTAATATTTATTTCTGATTTTCTGTGTGATTATTAATTATTTGTAATTCTAAAAATTTTCAAAAAATTGCTTAAATTATAAAATATGTTATGACATTATTTAAATATTGTATATAGCATGTTAAGTTTTTTTAAACGATTAGAACTTGTAGTATGTTGTTATTTTAAATGGTATGATTTATTTATATTGGTGAATTTTAATTCCATGATTAAATATTCTAACATGTTCTCTTTTATGAATTACATTGAGATGTTATCATGTGAAGTTAAATATTTTATCATACTTTAGACATGCCATAGTTAGTGAGAGGTTGTTTGATTAAGAAAAATCTTTGTAGATTTACTCTTGAAAATCAATATTTTACGCAAGAATTAAATTAATTTTTGAATAATTGTCACTTGTGGCGCCAGAGATGATTACGAGTATAGCGGATTGTTGATCTTGTGACTTGTGTAATAGTGTCACTATTTAATTTAGATTTTTGTAGCAAAATTATGTTATGATATGCCAATTGAATTAATCCCAATGTGATTTTTTTTTTCTTTCTTTCTTCTAATTGACTTAACTTATGGAAGTTAAGTTGGTTGACTTAGACTTAGTAGATATGTTCAAATGTGAACAAGGTAATCCTATTGAAAGTCTTTGAGACTTTAAGTCAGACCTTAATTGAGCCAAAGTAAGGAAACATGACTCAACATCATTGTGGTTTTGTTGCTTTGTTTGGCACAATAAAAACTGATGTGTGCACTATGATTAGCGGCAAACTAAGTAGTTTTGATTGGCGAGTTGAGAGTTGTGAAATTAGTAATCCCTCAATAGATCTAGATATGATCATGACTATTGAGTTGCGCGGATTGACTTTGTAATTTGACTTGTAATAATGTTGCATCATTAGATGAAGCAACATCCAAGAGTCACGTCATCCAAGAAATATGAGCTTAAATGAGTTACTCATTAAGTGTAAGATGAGCAGCTAGTATGAGCAGTATTTTACTCTCTACCCAACTGATGGGCGTGGATGGAGCAAAATTTCACGCACTATGATAGTATGTGTTGAAATATCACTTGGAGTTAAAAGATTATCGCGTAGAAGCTGAAAAATCTATTAACACTAAGTGAGAAGATTAGTGCTTAGTAGCTGCAAAATCTATTAGCATTGGCAACTTGTCGAAGTCGAGACACTTACTATCTCCGCACTTGAGTGTGAGACATGAAGAGGTGCTTCTTTGTATGATTTCTTAGCTAGGCTAATGCTTTTGAATGACGTTTACCACTGAGTGCAAAAGTTGCAGCATAGTAATGAAAAGGTCAAGGCCAACAAGGTTGTCATGACTCTAAGAATTTGACGCATCGCTTGTGAGACCAATGTGTTGAGTTAGACTCTTTAGCCTAATTTGTGCTTAAGTTACTTCAGGAGCTGTCATAGATTGATAGCTTATTCTCTCCTTCTTGTGGATAGTAGAGTTAAGTGCAACTAACTATGAAGCGAGAAACCGAGATGGCAAGAGTAATATCACCATGTTTCAACTAGATGTAGTAAATGACTTAAAGGTGTAGGGGATTAGCACTTACTAGTTAAATTTTCGACGTAGGCACACTTGATATCTCCGTGACATCTTTTTATGATCTAGTGAACATGAGTTAGTCACGAGTGTTTACCTAGTTGGGCCTAAACCTTTATACTTGTCTTTAACAACTCACACATTAGAATGATTGGAATTAATTTATGCAATTGGTCATAAACTGATGGCTTGTTGTACTTAATCACATTAATGAGAAGATGACATGGATAGTTTGAGTAGGCCCTCTTAGACCCACTCGCTTTGTGGTATCTTGCTCTCATGTGCATGTGTAGTTTTGTTCGCAATGGCTGCACACAACTAAGTAGGAAAGCTGCAGAAGGACATTTGTATTGGTGCATTTAGTCCACTATGATATTTGTGACTGGATATGTGTAAGGGTTTGTGTAATATTGTCACTATTTAATTTAGATTTTTGTGACAAAATTATATTATGCTAATCAAATTAATCCCAATGTGAATTTCTCTCTAAATTGACTTAACTTATGGAAGTTAATTGGTTGACTTAGATTTAGTAGAGATGTTCAAATGTGAATAATGTAATCCTATTCTTTAGATGAGCAAAAGTCTTGGAGACTTTAAGTCAGATCTTAATTGAGCCAAAGTAAGGAAACATGACTCAACATCATTGTGGTTTTGTTGCTTTGTTTGGCATAATAAAAACTGATGCGTGCACTATGATTAGCGGCATACTAAGTAGTTTTGATTGGGGAGTTTGGAGTTGTGAAATTAGTAAGCCCTCAGTAGATCTAGATATGATCATGACTATTGAGCTGCGTGGATTGACTTTGTAATTTGACTTGTAAATAATGTTACATCATTGGATGAAGTAACATTTAAGAGTCACGTCATCCAAGAAATACGAGCTTAAATGAGTCACTCATTAAGTGTAAGAAGAGTAGCCAGTATGAGCAGTATTTTACTCTCTACCCAACTGATGGGCGTGGATGGAGCAAAATTTCACGCACTATGATAGTATGTGTTGAAATATCACTTGGAGTTACAAGATTATCGCGTAGAAGCTGCAAAATCTATTAACACTAAGTGAGAAGATTAGTGCCTAGTGGCTGCAAAATCTATTAGCACTGGCAACTTGTCTAAGTCGAGACACTTACTATCTCCGCACTTGAGTGTGAGACATGAAGAGGTGCTTCTTTGTATGATTTCTTAGCTAGGCTAATGCTTTTGAATGGCGTTTACCACTAAGTGCAAAAGTTGCAGCATAGTAATGAAAATGTCAAGGCTAACAAGGTTGTTATAACTCTAAGAATTTGACGCATCGCTTGTGAGACCAATGTGTTGAATTAGACTCTTTAGCCTAATTTGTGCTTAAGTTACTTCAAGAGCTGTCATAGATTGATAGCTTATTCTCCCCTTCTTGTGGATAGTAGAATTAAGTGCAACTAACTATGAAGCGAGAAACCGAGATGGCAAGAGTAGTATCACCATGTTTCAACTAGATACAGTAAATGACTTGAAGGTGCAAGGGATTAGCACTTACTAGTTAAATTTGCGACTTAGGTACATTTGATATCTCCGTGACATCTTTTTATGATCTAGTAAACATGAGTTAGTCACAAGTGTTTACCTAGTTGGGCCTAAACCTTTACACTTGTCTTTCAGAACTCACACATTAGAATGATTGGAATTAATTTATGCAATTGGTCATAAACCGATGGCTTGCTGTACTTAATCACATTAAAGAGAAGATGACATGGATGGTTTGAGTAGGCCCTCTCGGGCCCACTCGCTTGTGGTATCTTGCTCTCATGTGCATGTGTAGTTTTGTTCGTAATGGTTGCACACAACTAAGTAGGGAAGCCGCAGAGGGGCATCACATTAGAATGATTGGAATTAATTTATGCAATTGGTCATAAACTGATGGCTTGTTGTACTTAATCACATTAATGAGAAGATGACATGGATAGTTTGAGTAGGCCCTCTCGGACCCACTCGCTTGTGGTATCTTGCTCTCATGTGCATGTGTAGTTTTGTTCGCAATGGCTGCACACAACTAAGTAGGAAAGCTGTAGAAGGGCATTTGTATTGGTGCATTTAGTCCACTATGATATTTGTGACTGGATATGTGTAAGGGTATGATAGCTAGCCCCAATCTTGATACATTTATAGATTACGATACGCATCTTAGCCAAGGCTATTTGATCTCTCATAAATCAAAATTTTTTAGATGATTTTTGACATTGCACATATGAGATCGAGATCAATTAGATAAGAGCTTTCGTGCTTTTAGTTTTGACCGAGGTGACGAGTATCTATTTGAGTTGTTTTTTAGAGAGCTCTGTGAAGAGAAAAAGCTGCTTAGAAAATTGATTATTCCTAGTACTCAACGACACAATCGTGTAGTAAAGATAAGGAATTAAGTATTGTTTATGTTAGGTGGATGATGGCGCAATATGTTTCCTAATTGGGAATTGCACTTTTGTTTGTTGCCTATGTCCTTAACTAAGTGCCCTCCACATCAGATTTTACACTCCATTTGAGTAATGGGTTAGTGGAGAGCCATTTGTGCGCGATCTGTAACCATCAAGAAGCTTATTTTTATTTTACTCCTCATAAGGTTGAAAAGTTAAGACCTAAGGTTCTATGGCGCATTATTGTATAATGCCTTGTAAAAGCTTAGGGACATGTGGCACATTATTGTATGCTGTTATGTAAACCCTCCGGGTCATGTGCTTATAGGTGAGTAGCTTTGTGGGAGTGTAACTAAGTCACATAAAATTTTGTTACTAAAGGTGATGTGAATAAAGTTTTGGAACTCTATAAGATAGAGAATTCTGAGTATGACACTTTATGTAGCCTAGTTGAGAATTGAAAGAAATTTCCAATATCCTAGGGATAGTGAAGCGACGTGCTTACTAATGGATTACTCCATTAAAGAAGAATACTTTACATTCTTAGTTGTGTGGTAGCGAATGTGAAAATTTTTCATGTCATCACTGGATGATTAAGAGGGAAGCATTCATGATTGCTTCGTAAGATGATAAAGAGCCTAGGATAATACCAAACGCTCTCTAGTCCCCTATTTTTAGAAAGTGGATCAATGTTGCACATTTTAAGACAAAGTCTTTGAGGATTAACCATTTCTAGGATTTGGTTGACTTTCTGCTTTGACACGAAACTATTCTAAAGTTATGCGCGAATTGGATAGTTATTTTCTGAGGCATAAGGCTCGCTAGATACCAAAAAGTTGCACCATTGAGGAAGGTGTAGACCATGAGAAGACTTCCTCTTGGAGAGTGAGGTTACTTTGACTTAGGCTATAATTAAATGAGTTTGAAACTTTACTTTGTGGACATTGTAACCCAACTTCTTGTTAGAGAATTGGATAAGTAGATTCATAGGGATTTACCTTCTGTTTTTATAGCAAAAAGTTAAGAGCGCAAAAAAGATTGCTAGTTCTAATAAATCTTTTACGGCTTAAAACAATTATCCAAATAGTGTTTCTTAGATTTCATCGAGCCATGATGGGCCAACGATGATCAATGAAGACCATTGGGGCATGATCAATGATCCAAAATTTTTTTTTCCTTACTTAGTCATTATAAGTCATGAATTTATAAGGTTGTCGCTACCAAGGGTTGGCAGTCCTTTGTTTTAGACATGATGGACATGGGTGATATAATTTATATGCTCAGATGTACGATCTTTAGGGCTTGTTCTGGGAGAATTCTCGATTTGTCTTTGATGACTTACATAAGGAATATCCTAGAATGATTATAGATATGAAATTGCAAACCCATTGACTTACCTATCGGTAAAAGCTAGAGCCTTAACTATTGAGTGAATCCTTCAATTGTCTCTAGAAGAAATAGATGACCTATATTCCTTGATCTTTTGTTGTGAGAGCTAGAAATACGCTATGTAGGTGTATTCGGAATTGTGGGTGTTATCTTTTGTAAATGGTCAACTGAGTAGTTTGGACATTGACCTTGTCCATTAGACAATGGATAGGATGCTTTGCTAATAGTGTATAAATTTGCCTCATATAAGATTCAATGCGCTAGTTGGGCGCATCTTGAATCAAAGCAAATTGGTCACCAAAATATCTTTAGAAAGGTAATTGCGCAAGAGGTAGTGATCTTGAACCACTTTATGTGAGGTGCACATGGTGGATTTTGTTCTATATGCTTATTGCAAGAGGTGTTGATAGGGCTTATGTTTGGAATCTAGAATTATGTAGATTGTGCTTGTGCTTTTTCAATCGATCACTTATTTTTGTGAGATTATGGGATATTGATGCTATTATGGTTTGTGTCATAATGATTAGTAGATGATGATGTCAGCAGGCAAGATTGACTCACTCACACGAGCAATCGACCTTGGCACTTGGGAACGAGTAAGGATAAGACTAGTGGTATTTTATTTAGAGCCAAGAGAGGCTTAAATTATCCACAATGTATGTCGCCTTGGTTGCAACCAAGATGAGGTCGCGTTAATGACCAAGTATGGATGTTAGTACCCACTTTCCATATTTTGCCTGTTATGATTAGCCAGATGCGAGATCTCATTTGGCGCTTGAAAGGCTAGTAAATAGAGAATTTGAGTTAGGCACTAGAAAGCGACTAGACTAAGATATGCACAGTGTATCAAGTATGATGTCACTCTTTGAAAGAGTTACTCCACCGTAACATGTATTCCTACTACATATGCTTGGCGACCGAGTAATGAAGTGAGAGAATAGATTTCTGTTTCCTCACCGTGTGAGTCTTATATGTTATTATTGATATTACTTTCACTTGTGTACCTTTTTGTGACCTTTGACAATGTCATAAGGTAACGGGTTGATGTTCTGCTACTTTGGTATGTTGCGTACGGTCATGTATGATTCAGCCTTAAGGGACATCACTGGTGTACGGGGAGCCAAAGTGTTTTCATTTAGTGTCATTTAGTTTGGTCGCCAAAGTGTTTTTCTTTTTTGTTTTCTTTTTTTGGCTACTAAATTATTAGTCGCCTAAAGTCTTATTTGTTATGGCTACTAAATATTTAGCCGCCAAAAGATTTGTTTTCATTTAATTCTTTTTTTTAGTTACTAACTATTTAGTTGGCAAAAATATTGACTTTATTTTTGGCTACCAATTTTTTAATCGCCCAAACATCATTTTATGGTTTTTTTTTTTTTTTTTTGTCCACACCCACAACCTGTATATATTCCATGCAACCTATACAATATATACAAACTAGTTTATCACCCATTCAACAATCTACATCCATTTCACTTCCAACCATCTAAAAATTAATACCTTCAAATGTCAATAATTCCATATAAATCAAATACATTAATTCCAATTTAAAATAAGAATTCCATACATAACATAAATGATCATAGGGAAATTTCATCCTTCGTATACAAAAATATATTTACTACTATGCCAAATGACCATTTGGCATGGTACAAAATACCATGGTAATATGTACCACGACAAAAGGTAATCAATAGATCACAACATCAATTATCTATTCGAAGGAAAAAATATTATGTACCTTGCCAAAAGTATTTGGTACAAAATACAAACCTACACAAAAAGCAGAGGACGACAAAAATGCAGGAGTTTACAAAAGCGTAAATTTTCATCCGTCCACAAAAATGGAATATCCACAACTCCATACCAAAAGCCATCTAAAAAAAAAAAAAAAAATACACCAATTAGTTCAATATATAGCATTTGAGCATAATGTCACACCCCTTGTAACTGTAATAGAACTTTATCCTAACATTCATAATTTGATATTGGTTTAACAATTTTCTGCCTCATTACTTTTCCTCCAGCAAGGCTAGAGTTGCTTCTGTTTTCTTCCATCGCCAAAACATCATTTGACGTTCACTGTTTGGCAGGGTTGATAACATTTTAGTCACTGAAATATGTACTTCCTTTTTTAGTACGAATTGTTGAGTTGCCAAAAAAATGGTCTTATGTTTTATCACAAAATTATAATTTCTCCACAACCTGTCTATGTATACAAACAAAAAAATACATATTTTATCAATCATTCCACAATCCAAATTACTTCCATCCATCCAAAAATGAATAACTGTAAATATACATACTCCATACAAACCAACTATTGTCCAAACTAAAATTATATTTAGTACCATGTGAAATGTCAATTTGGCATGGTACAAATTACCATCGTAATCTGTACCACAACAAAAGGTCATCTATATGCCACACCAATAACTATTAGTTGGATTACAAAAGTTATTTGACAAAAGCTGGTTGTCACATCCGTACGGTGGTTCCCTTAACGCTTTTTTTCAGTTAAGTTTAAAGCATTTTCGGCTCTAACTCCCAACCTACACATGCTAATTACATTCTGTCTATTGTCACAGGTCCTATTTGTCGTGAGGAATCTAGTTGTGACATTCGTATGGTGGTTTAGGGGCTGTTTTGCATTTGCGCCCCCTTAACGCTCTTTTTTGGTTAAGTTTAAGGCGTTTTCGGCTCTAAGTCCCAACCTACATGTGCTAATGATAGTCTGTCTATTGTCACTGGTCCTATTTGTCGTGAGGAAGCTGGTTGTCACATCCGTACGATGGTTCGGGGCCAATTCGCATTTTCACTCCCTTTGTGCCCTTTTTCGATTAAGTTTAAGGCATTTTCGGCTTTAACTCTCAGCCTACACGTGCTAATGACAGCCCGTCTATTGCCACTAGTCCTATTTGTTGTGAGGAAGTTGGTTGTGACATCCGTATGGTGGTTCAGGGGCCGATTCGCATTTTCGTTGCCTATGCGCCCTTTTTCGGTTAAGTTTAAGGAGTTTTCGGCTCTAACTCCCAACCTGCACGGGCAAATTACATCTCGTCTATTGTCACGGGTCCTAATTTCCATGGGAAAGCTGGTTGTGACATCCGTACGATGGTTTGGGGGCTAATTCGTATTTTCGCCCCTTTAACGCCCTTTTTTCGGTTAAGTTTAAATCGTTTTCGGCTTTAACTCCCAACCTACACGTGCTAATCACATTTCGTCTATTGTCATAGGTCCTATTCATTGTGAGGAAACTGGTTGTGACATCCGTACGGTGGTTCGGTGCTGTTTTGCATTTTTGCCCCCTTAATGCCCTTTTTTTTAGTTAAGTTTAAGGCTTTTTTGGCTGTAACTCCCAACCTACACGTGCTAATTACATTTAGCCTATTTTCATAGGTCCTATTTGTCATGGGGAAGCTGGTTATGACATCTGTACAGTGGTTTGGGGGCTGTTTTGCAATTCCCCCCTTAATGCCCTTTTTCGGTTAAGTTAAAGGCATTTTTGGCTCTAACTCCCAACCTACATGTGCTAATTACATTCCGTCTATTGTCATAGGTCCTATTTGTGATGAGAAATCTGGTTGTGATATCCATACGGTGGTTCGGGGGATGTTTTGCATTTTTGTCTCCTTAACGCCCTTTTTCGGTTAAGTTAAAGGCGTTTTTGGCTCTAACTCCCAACCTACACGTGCTAATTACATTCCGTCTATTGTCATAGATCCTATTTGTGATGAGAACTCTGGTTGTGATATCCATACGGTGGTTCGGGGGCTATTTTGCATTTTCACCTCCTTAACGCCTTTTTTCGGTTAAGTTAAAGGCTTTTTCTGCTCTAACTCCCAACCTACACGTGCTAATTTCATTTTGTTTATTGTCACAAGTCCTATATGTTATGAGGAAGCTGGTTGTGACAACTGTACGATGGTTTCGGGGCTATTTTGCATTTTCGCCCCCTTAACGCTTTTTTTCGGTTAAGTTAAAGGCGTTTTCGGCTCTAACTTCCAACCTACACGTGTTAATTACATTCTTTCTATTATCATAGGTCCTATTTGTCATGAGGAATTTGGTTGTGATATCCGTACGGTGGTTCGGGGGTTGTTTTGTATTTTCGTCTCCTTAACGCCCTTGTTCGATTAAGTTAAAGGTATTTTCGGCTCTAATTCCCAACCTACACGTGCTAAATACATTCCGTTTGTTGTCACAGGCCATATATGTCGTGACGAAGCTGGTTGTGACATCCATACGGTGGTTTGGGGGCTGTTTTGCATTTTCTCCCCCTTAACGCCGTTTTTTGGTTAAGTTAAAGGCGTTTTCGGTTCTAACTCCCAACCTACGCGTGCTAATTACATTCCGTCTATTGTCACAGGTCCTATTTGTCATAGGGAAGCTGGTTGTGATATCCGTATAGTAGTTCAGGGGCTGTTTTGCATTTTCGCCTCCTTAACACCCTTGTTTGAAAAAAATTTAATAAAGAAAGCTACATATGGTTGTCTCTAGGTATCCGATTCCTTTAATTTAACTTGATATCCAAGTACATTACAAAATATTCCTATTTCTTAATTTATTTATTTTCTAGAATAGAATGGTGTGCACAATATGTCATAAAGCATTTTATTCATATTTTCTGTATAGTTTTACGATTAACTCGAACTGGTAAGTATGTTTGTAGGTGAATGTCTAATTACACAAATTGGCTACATATCTTATACTCATATCCTTATCCAAGTATAATGTTTGACAGGGATACTTTATACATTTAGAAAAGGGTAAATTACGTTGACCTCTCCTAAAGTTTATAGAAAATACAAGCATTAATTTTGGTACATTTAGTAAGAGTAAATGTATCTCTAGGTATCTGATTCCTTTAATTTAACCTGATATCCAAGTACATTACAAAATATTCCTATTTCTTAACAAATTTCATTTATTTTCTGGAATAGAATGGTATGCACAATATGCCATAAAGCATTTTATTCATATTTTCTGTATAGTTTTACGATTAACTCGAACTGGTAAGTATGTTTGTAGGTGAATGTCTAATTACACATATTGGCTGCATATCTTATACTCATATCCTTATCCAAGTATAATGTCTGACAGGGATACTTTATACATTTAGAAAAGGGTAAATTACGCTGACCTCTCCTAAAGTTTATAGAAAATACAAGCATTAATTTCGGTACATTTAGTAAGAGTAAATGTACTGAAATTGATACAAAATCGTGTAAAGATACAAAGAGAAATAAGTTAAAATAAACATTTCAATGTAAAAGAGTTGATAATATCATTTTTTCATAAATATGAATAAATTATTGATGAAAAGGGGTTTAAGTGTTATGTAAATTAAAATTCAGTAATGATTTAGACCCCCACAAAACATCACCCCCACAACCCATGCTCACTTGTGATTGGTCTAAGTAAGAAAGAGGAGAAAAAAAAATACAAATACATCATTGGTCCACGTCACTGTGGGGGTGGTGGGAGTCTCTCCAAAAGAGGGCCCTAAACATTATTCATTAAAATTTTTAGGGATCCCAATGTAATTATGCCAAACTTGTGGGGTTAACTGTTTTTTTTTTTTCAAATTTTAGGGGAGGTCAGTGAAATTTACCCTTAGGAAAGTATGTAACATAAAGATCATGAGATCCATATTAATAAATACATATGAAATCCATCGTCTTTGAGTTTAGAAGTAATAAATCGAAAATTGGGTAAGAAATAATACTCAACTAAATTTAGCATTTCACAAAACCATGGAAAATAGGATAACGTCACCAAAAAGAGATTAAAACAATTTTGCAATAACAGTAAGTATCAGCCCTTAAGTTTAATTGACAGAAAATTTATTTCTCTTTGCTACCAAAAAGCATCCAAAGCATGACAACAAACATAACTTGACCAAAAAAATAACAATAAGTCAAGGAACATAAACATTAAACACAGAACTTGACAAAAAATACATTGACGAAACATGATTTTTCAGAAGTGAGACCGTCAACTAATTTTGTAAAAATCATGTTCATTCATGTGTTTCTAGGTCTGGTTCTGTGTTTGGTTTACATATTCCTAAACTTACTAAAATACTATTAACAAAAGTATATAAAATGAGGAAGGGAACAAGAACAACTACTCTTGAGGAACTAAGCTAATCTCACCTTCATTGAGTGAGTCATAGAATCCCATGGTTCTTTTTTTCATGTCCCACTGTTTCTTCTTCGACACACTAGGAATAGACAGACTGATTATAATCCCCCAAAAAATCTCCTTGATCACCCCTGGACCTTTCAAGGAGACCTGATGACCAGTCATTTTCACTCCAGTTGTAAAGAAGAAATCTATGCAGTTTAGAGAAGGATCATGAAGGGCATATCATAAGTTAATTGTTAATTAACATAACAAGATAATTGGCTCAATTTTCTCCCAAAAAAAAAGAAAAGAAAAGAAGATATAAGATCAACCAATTATTGGCCACCAAAGTATGACAACCTAGTACACGAGTCTTTTTTCTAAAGCGAGTTTTGAGGAAGGCAAGATGTATGCAATCTTAGTCTCAATTTTGAAGACGTTGGCCACCAAAGTATGGGATTGAATTTATTTAAAAAAATCTTCCATCTTATTAGTGACATGAATGTTCAGGGTGTTTTGCCTCGCTCAACTTTTCTTTCTTTCTTTTTTTATTTTTATTTATTATTAGTTTTTTTATTTTTTTTTTGGTGTCCACAACTTTAGGCAAGGAATTTAAGGTCCCCTAGATCTTTTAACGTCTTTCAAACTTTATCTACTGATTAAACTCAATTTTCTTAATTTAACCATTATAATTGCAACTTGTTCTAGCACTGTTAGCATGTATGAGGCCAAAGAGAAACACATCGGTGTACAAACTTAATCAAAATATAATAAAAAAATACAAAAGTCCCGATTAGACTGATGATGGAATTGGTGTTCATGGAAATTTCTTAAGAGAAGTGTCCTATAAGCAATCATGACTCGAAAAAGTAGGAGCTTCACAACACACTATTGCATATCATAGAGTCAGACAAACCAAATTACAATGAACAAAGGTGTGTCTTAGGAATTTACATAATATAAAGGGGAGATGAAAGAAGCAGTTATACAATACCTAATTGATTAGATGATCATCTTTTTCATTACTTATGGTGAATGTCATTGTAAGTTCGGCGAAAAGCCTCATATAGCATAACCCTCTAGTGTTAATACAAGTATAAGAGTGATGCAATGTTATATAGCAAGGTGCCATGCACAATGTGCGTGAAGTTTATTTATTTTTCTTTCTATCCGATCAAGTTTCACACTTCTCACTTTGCATTTGCAACAAAATAGAGTGTTGAATTTAAAATTTAAAATAGTTCAAGCTAAAAACCTATTATATCACTTGCAGAAGCTAGAACGTAGAGATATTTATGAAAAACAAATGGTGTTCTAGGAAAACTAAATATTGACATGGTTTCAAAAACAAGTAAGGGTGTTCTCTCTTTGGAATTTTATAGATATGGATTATAGATAGGTATATGGTGTCCAAGTTTGGGGCCAATTTATTACTACTTTTCCTGAAAGACATCTTGAGTTGAGAATCTCTAATAAAATTGCAAATAGGGGCCTTCAAAGTTTCTAAAAGCATCATAACAGTTCCATTTTCCTTCTTTTTGTCAACAAAACTGGAGAATACAGACAAACGAAAATAAACACACACACACACACCCATATATATATATATATATGACATTTGGCCCAAACAAACTTAATTACAAAGCATATAATTTAATTAAATGTTTCTTCAAGTAGATCCACTTAGCTGAACAAAAAGGACATGAATATAGGTTTGATATAGCTCAAGAGAACAATCAAATAAGAGAGATTGATATGAATAAAGTGAACAAGTCAAACCAATTCGAACCTAATTTCACTCCCAAACATCTATTTGATACTAATTAGCACAACATAGCATAAAGAGAGAGCAGGTGCTATATTTCACAACATGATGTCACAGATTCATGGATCTGAAACAGGAATTAATGGAAAGCAAATGACACAATTCATAAGTACAAAACCGCAATACAGTGCTTGAAGCTAGGGATCGAATCATAGAAAAGCAAAATGAATGCCAAAGTTCTACATTTTGGTTTAAAGGTTGTAATCCATCTGGGTTTCCCACATTCACTTTAGTTTTCTCACCATCTTGACTAAAAATGGGCAATACATTCTGTACAAGTTCATTACTGTTACTAAATAGTTTAGAATTAGAATACCCTAGTCATATCCCAAATTCTTGCTCAACCCAACTTGAAATTGGGATTTTTGTGTAAAAATCAACACAAATCCTATACCAATTGTGGGAAATCAACACAGCATTAACTCAAATTCAACACAAAATTAAACAACAAAAATCATATAAAACCCTAGGGCAAGTGTGAGAAATAGGGAAATAGTGAAAGAGAGAGAGAGAGAGAGAGAGAGACAGACAGACAGAGAGAGGGAGGCTGAATTCACAGAGAGGGAGAGAGAGCTCCATCGACAGATAGAGATAGAGATAGAGACTGAGAGCGACAGAGAGGGAGTGAGACCGAGAGCGACAGAGCGAGAGAAACATACCTGTGATTAAGTGGCATTGGTGCTTTGTAGGTGGCGGTGGCGATGTGCAACGGTCTCTCTCGCCGGTGGCCAACGACAGTGGTGAGCGGGGTGAGGCTTGGTAGTGTCGAAAGAGAGCAAAATTTGTTTGAGATAGTGTATATCGTGTGTGTATGTGAGAGACAGAAATATCAGGTGCCAAATTATATTGGTTTCCCTTTAAAAAAAATAATTCAACTTTTAGCGACTATTTCACATTTTAGTCGCCAAATAGTACTGAATAACGACAACCTGTTTTGCACCCAAAAGATTACGTATTAGAGACTAATATATTGGTAGGCAAAAGTATCTTTTGGCTACTAATTTTATTAGTAAATATGCATCGACTAATTGTTTAGTCACCAAAAAGTGTAAACAATGTCCATTTTATTTGGCGACTAAACTATATTTTTGTCGGCAAATCAGCTTGTTCTGTGACTAAACTTAGAATTAGTAGCGTAAAATATTGACTTTTGGCGACTAATTGCTTTTTAGTTGCCTACAACTATATGTTTTGCGAATAAATTTTTTTTTAGTCGCCAAAAAACAATGTATGTCGACTAAATTAAAATGGTAGCCAAAATTTGAACATTTGGCGACTAAGAAAAAATTAGTTGCCAAAAGGACTATTTTTGGCGACTAAAATTGTTTTGGTCGCCAAATGTGTAAATTCTTGTAGTGATAACTCTCCTACATAATATACGTATTATATTTGAGAGAGTAACAATTTAACCGTACGAGTAATCTCTCTCTCTCTCTCTCTCTCTCTCCTCTAGACTTTCTATTCTTTCTCTCTTCATAGAAACACAAATTAGCCTTTGTACTGTAAATAGTGTGGGTAGTTCTTTGGTAGTTCTACTCCACTACTGGGAATTATTCGAAGACATCATTGAAGGCATGTGATTCACCACATGATCCATGGATTCGGTTTGAGCGTAAAGAGTATGTCCGAATCCGTTTATTTTCGCTGTGTACTAGTTCTTATTTTTTCGACAGACCTAAACAAATAATCCATAGTTGCAAACACCTACCAAGCTCATCATATCTTCTCCACTTAACCAACACCCATCACCTTCCCCTCTTACAACACCCATAGTGGTAGCCACCACTACAATTTGGATATTGACTTAGTTAATTGGGTATGCCTATGTATATAATGTATGTGTGTCTATAGTGATAAAGAGAAGATGAAGGATGAGGGTGGTTGCCATGGTAGAGAATGATAAACATAGATTTTAATTTCTGGGTTAATTTTATTTGAGTTAAGAGAATAATAGACATAGATTTTAGAAGAATAATGAAACAAAAATGAAAGGGAAAGATGGAGAAATGATTAAGATAAGGTAGAAAGAGAGGGAAACATTTAGAAAGAGAATCAGCGCCTTTGGTTTTCAAAATCTTGGAAAGAAGAAGTGGGTAATGAATTATCCAGTCTGGTTGAGGAGGGAAAATTTTGATTTTATGGTCGTGCAACACACACTCTATTGAAACAAGTGGTTCTGTCCGAAATTGCACTTTGGTATGAAGTTCAAGTGGTTTAACTGTTAGGAATGAAATTATAGGCGGCTCCATATCTTTGGGGTAAATCACATGGAGTTAAAGTGTAATTTACCCTTTAAAATATATATATATATATATATTTTATATAATACTTACTTTCATTTCATAAAATATAATTTTTATAAGGATAAATTACACTTTGGCCTTTTGTTTGGTTACTTTTTTCACTTTAACTTTTAAAATTCATTTTTTCTCACTTTGATTCTTCGTGTTTCGAGTTTTTTCAGTTTACTATTAAAGCTAATTTTTATTCAAAATTAGACAAAATATGCCACGATAACTCTCACATGACATAAAAATATAAAAAAATGATATACAAATCCACTTTTTAAACCCACTTTCTAGACCTAGTGATGTATGAAGAAGATGATTGACTGATAATTAAAAAATATTTATGTGTGCGTCAATTTCCGACCACACTACCAATCAAGCACTCAGCTGGAGAACACTAGTAGGATAGATGTAGCCCGAACAACCTGTTACAGAAAGAAAAAACTCCGACGGTGGTTCATCCACCTGGGGGCACTCCGACGATCAAGTTAGTTATCTCTCAAAGATAGCAAAAGTGCTTAACTCACTATTCAGAATTTAAAAACATACCTTAGACCCATGAGAGTGCCTCTCTTTTATAGCCAACACTTACCTATTCCCAATAGAAGCCTAGCTTCAATGGACTTAGGATTATTGCTAATCTTGGACTCCCAGTGGGATTGGGATATTTCTTTAAGAGTTTCATCTTTACCCAAACTGAAGTCTCCTTTCATTCTGGGACTCTTGACCCTTATCCGTTTATCCCGGACTCCGATTTGTTCGCAAATAACCTCAGCTAACGGAGATGATCTCGGTGTCATGACCGGGACACGTGGTACCTCGGCTGACACTTCGGTGCCACCTCGGCTGACACTTCGGTGCCACCTCGGCCACATGCTGTCATTCAAAAATTATGTCCCCACAACTGCCCCCTAGGTTCTATTACCTCGGCATCCTGAGGTAATGGTACCTATATCATTTCTTTCATTTAGCACATCGGCTAAGCTCGATTTATCCTTTATACCGAGGTCATTGCTTCATTAAGTCAAGAACTCCAAGAGTTTCAATACGCGTATGAGCTGTCACGCATTGCAACTACACCGTTTTTGCCATGCTTCTTTCCCTCACTGGTTCGTACTTGACACGCGCCTTTAAGTCGCCTTGCGTCTGCGTGCGCCGTCTGACAATCACGTCGTTCTAGGCACATTGATGGTAATTCTGCTGCCATTTCGTTTGTTTGATCAAAATTGCCTCTCTCTCTCCGTCTTTTCACTTTTTCATCATCACTTGCATAAAAAAAAAAAAAACTCTCTCTCTACTCTCCCAATTCTGCCATTGTTCCAAGCTCATAAGCTCTGCAACTACTCTATTCACCTCCTCCGGTGAAGATTTTGCTGCTCCTTCCCGTCTACGGTCACCGTCTGACCCCAGTGAACTTTACACCGGCTTCATCTTTCTTCGGTGAGTCACTATTTCTATCCCATTCGACTTCTTGTTTCAATTTCTTGTTTTTCTTCAATGAACTCCACTATTTTACTTGATATCTTTGTAATCCTGCTTATGTCTTTGAACATGTTTGTTTTATGATTCTGTTTTTGCCCAACTCGTTCTTGAATGTACACACACTACTCACATACTTGTTGATTTTTGGAACTGTTCCTGGCTTCACACCCTTGTACACACTCTGTCACAGTGTTCTTGGTGGCTGATCACGATTCTTGATTCTGAATCATTGTTTTTGTTTTTGTGTTTTCTTCAGATTCTTGCCTTCAATCTTCGTTTCCATAGATTGAGGTTTAGGATTTGTTGTAGAACCCGCGATTTTTAGGAAAAACTGAAACGAATTCCTCTTAGATCCTCACAAATTCTTACCCGAGCACATATTTAGGTTTTAGCCGAGGTCCTTCAAGCCCTCACAAAACACACCCTTCTGAAATCCAGCACCTTCCCCTTAAGCCGACATCATGGGTATGTGAAAGCATAGAGTAGACACCGTAACTAAGTTAGAATACTTTAGGCAGGAGTTTTCCATCCCAACCAACGTTCACCTTAGGTTAGCTGGGGAGGACGACTCCATTATGCCCACAGTCAACTCCATGCCCTTCCCGGTCGTCGCCTTCATTGAGTGTGGACTTAGGGTCCAACTAGACATCCTTTTCCGAGAAGTCCTCCATTATTACAAATTAAACCCGATGCAGCTTGCCATTAACTCTTATTGAGTTATCAAGGGTATAATTGCCTTAGCATGCTGAGAAAAGCTAGGGTAACCTTAGCTAACATTCAATACTGCTATACCATGTATGGCCTCAAGTTAGAAAAAGGCTATGCCTACTACCTTAAACCGAGGTCTACTGAATACAAACTTGTTGCCGACCTCCCAAACTCCAACAAGGGAGCCGGAGATGATTACTTCATTGTCTCGGGCAACTGGGAGTTTGCTCCAGATGACGATCTTCACCTCTACCCTCTTAGCCGAACAGTATTCATAGAGGGTGTAGACGTGCCCTTGGGCCTCATGCTACGGTTCGGACTCGATTTATGTCGGTTCTTAATCTGATCTCACAATGTGCAATGTGAGATTGATAAATCACCAAAGAGTCCAAATCTGGCAAATCATTTTGGAAAACAGATTGAAAGAAGTGTCAAACATGGACTGCTTTGCCAGATACAGAGTCGCCACCTAAATATTTTTTATGGGGAAATTTAGGAAACCCTGACTCGTTGCCTAAGGCCACATGTCCGTCATCACCAAAGTTGCCTCGGCTCGGGAACTTGGGTACGATTGGGAAAGGTCAGCTATGAGCACCCCCTCTCGCCCAGCCCGAAGATCGGCCTCTACTAACGATGATATCCAATTTTGAAAACGTTATGTGTTCTTATTCCGGTTAATTAGCTAGAATTACTATGTGATGCACGCAGCAAAACAAGTATAGACTAGATCGCCTAATTTGGAACAGAGCATTGCATATCCATTTGTTTGGAAAATGGTTTGAAATTGCTACTCACGAGTAGGCTAAAACATGGATTTCAATGAGTTGTTCCAACTCAAGCAATCCAACCTTCACCCACAGGCATTCAGGCAGTAAATCACGTAAGCATATAGCCGCATGGTAAGCATGCTGTCATGTTAATATTCGCACTCATGCGAGATGCTAAAGCATAAATACTTACATCGTACTCCGTGCCAAAACAATGAACTAGTCAGTAATCATGCATGATCTAGTTCATGTTAAAAAAATGGCTAATGCATCGCATACAAAATGTCATTAGAATAGGCTCGGCTAATCTAAGGATGACATGTGAAATGCAACAATTTGATGCACGTATTCAAGTTTGGAATTCGAAATACTATGCAGTTAGCATGATGCGCCGAGCCCGGTGCATGCAAGATTGATGAATGATGCACGCATGCATAACATAAGGTATGCTAAATTAAACGTGCCCTAATACTAACCATCAAAGCAGGTAAGTAAAAGGGAGAAAGAAGTGGGGGTTGGAAGACATGCACACACGCACCCACACTTATTACAAATTCGCCCTCGCTCGAAGGGACCAAAAGAATAATACAATTTAATTAACCTACAAGCTAATTAAATATTACAGACAATTAACTAGTTAAGTGAATTAACTAAGCTAATTAAGCAGTAAAAATCAGCCTCGGGAAGAGGGTCCAATGCATGCACGCTCGGTTTCGCTCGGAAATCCGCCACCATGCACAAGTTGCCTCTGTTTTCCCTGCTCTGCTCCTCTGAAAAGGGCACAATTCCCAAGGAACACTCTCTGGACATTGTGAAACACCACCGGCCAAGGGAAATGGTCACCGGCCGTGGCAGGGTGGTCATCGACCATCTATGGAGCTATCGGCCATCCATAAATGGTCGATCGACACTTGGTGTAGTTGACCGGCCAAAGCTTCCTGCAGAACTTGTTTTGACAGCAGTAGAGGGCAAAACAAGGCATGGCAATGCATTTCAAGCAATGTTTGCACCAACCACACTCCTTATCATATGCATGACTCAAAAGGGCATAGTACTCGATTCTCGGACCTCCAATCGCGCATTTCAATGTGTGACGGCCCAAAAACCAAGTATGCATTTTCAATGTGGGATGAAATGCACACAAACAAACAATGAGCTCAACCTCTGTCATACTCAATTCAAGAGGCAAAGCATGCATGCTAATGCCATGTAACCTAGGCATGTGAGCTAGTATGCAACATGACAATGCAAACAAGCACACAAGGCATGAAGCATCAATGCTAACCAACAAACATACAAGATGTAATACGGATGTTGAAGCACACAAACAAGCATGTGATGGGCCAAGTATGCAACAACATACAAGGTTAATGGACATGCAAGACATGATGTAATGAAAGCATGCAAAGTGTAAGACATGTAACAACATGTAAAGGGTGGACTTAGACTAATTTGGGCAGCTCTCAACTAGGCCCAAAACAGTGGCCAAAAGCCATAGAAATGATGGCCAAAACACATACAAACATGCATGCATACAAGGTCCAACACTTAGGCATATAGAGACAACTTTTAAGCACACTTAAAAGGGGGCATATGGCATGCATTATAAACTCTAAAATCATGTTATAAAATGATGCCAAATCAATCTAAACAAGGCAATCAAAGCATGCAAGCAAAGTCCGAGGTCTAAGGCTCACCAAAGAGGTATTGAACTACCCTTAACAAAACCAAACATGGCATGAATTGAATGACCAAAATCAGAGTTTTAGCATGCTAAAACAAAGCCAAAAACACAACGGCATGGCATCCTAGAGGCCTACACATGATGGCATACGCAATGGCACATTCATGGAGCATTAAACATGAACTCTTTAAGGCTTTAAAGGAACACCAAATGCAAGCATACAAGCATGCTAAATGGACTGAAATGGCATGACAAGTGGTTCCAAATCACTGAAACAAAGCAAGGATGGCATGCTAGGGGGTCAATGCTCAAGGCATACAAGGGGGATTACATGGTAGCTATACAAAGCAAAGCATGGATGACCCAAATGACCAAAAACAGACCTTTGGCATGCTAACACACACATAAAAGCTTCACAAAGCTAGGCCTAAATCATGCTAGAACAAGGCTCAAAGCACAAAGCATGTTAAGGCTAAAACATGGCATTACAAGACAAGTATGCAAGGCAAGCATGGTGTGTCTAAACCAAGTAAAAATAGAGGTAAAACATGGAAAAATACTACCAAATACCTACTGAAACATGGCCAACATGGTCTCAAAAATGGTGCTCACACTTGAGGCTTAAATGGCACATATTGAAGACAACAAGGAGAGGGGGTGGCCCTCTCCTTCTTGGGACCTTAAACCACCATCCTCACCACTGAAATCCCTCAAGATTTCAGTGGTGAGGAGGCCCAACCAAGGTGGTCCCGAAGCTCACCAAAGATGCACAAAATGGGGGCCAAACAAGGCCTAAGAGCGGTCAAACAACCCCAAACAACAAAACACCCTTAAGAAACTATTTTAATCAATGAAAAATAAGACTTTTATTAGTTATATGAAAAGTCTAAAAATAGTTGCAAGATAGTCAAAAAAACTATGCAAAAATGGGAAATAAAGGGCAAGAACATTCACCCTTGAAGAACACTTCCAAGATCACAAGACCAGACCTCTTCTTGGATCGAAACCAACTCAAAAAGTAAAAGATCAACCCTCTAATGCCTCAGCAACTAAGGAAAGGTGTAATGGTAGGTGTTTGTGTGCAATAGTAAGGACAAACACACACTTAACTCACAAGGGAGGGAGGTATAGAGATAGAATAGACACACACTTCTAACCCTAAAAACTAGACCTCTGGAGCTTTTTTCTAACCTTAGAGGAGGGAGGAGAGGCCTCCTCTTTATAGAAGATCACTCTTGCAAAGCTTACAAAACAAGCTTGGCAAGAGTGAAATCCCTCCATACACGTGTATGGAGGGGGGTAAAGGTGCATGCCAGCTAGCACAGCTGGCATAAAAATATCTGCAAAAGCAGATGCACAGTGATCGACCAGCCAAAAATGCTATTTTGACAAAATAAATGGCTGACCGACCATCCAGAGTGCCGACCGACCAAACATCTAGATGATGGCAACAAAACACTGGCCGGTGGCCTGAAGCCATGGCCGGTGATGTATGGGGATGGCCCACAAGCCATTCCCTGCCCCTCCAAGGAAAAACATAAGTGTTTGGTGCAAAACCAAACACAAAACAGTCGAGTCGAGAGATCCTGAGGCAAGGCGCGTGGCCGAGACCTCCGGGAACTCAAGATGAACACAAACGGGGATGATCACCGAGTGTTCAAACGGTGACGTCCAAGTCTTGAGGACGGTCAAAAATTGGGTGTCTACAGAGGGTAATGGTAAGAACCAAGTGTTACACTCACTTATTTTTCAAGTCTTTAATACTTTGTTCTTTCCATATGTTCTAATGTCTGTTTTTCTTGCAGCTCTTCCACAATTGCCGAAAGACTTTCGTAAGTCCTTCTTCCCCAGTAAGGATCTTAAGAAGTTGCTGGATCTGCCAGTCCACAGGCGGAGGGCTCCTCTACTGCTTAACTTCATCCCGACTTACAAGTCGGTACTTCCCGACGTCCCAAAGAAGCAAAAAGGCAAGTCTCCTCCTTCCGCCACAACTCCACCAACAACTTCATCATCTCGGCCAGATCAGGGGTCAACCTTAGATCCAGCAGAACAATTATCTACCTTAGCTCCACAGTTGATCCCACCATCTCAACACCAACACCGACGCCGCACTGCAATTTCCGCGGAGATGGGTCGCTAGAAAGCAGTCGTAGATGATCTTTTAGCCGACATCCCCGACACAGTCAGCACTCAACCAGCACAATCCCAGCCTCAACCTAAGCCAAAGCCCAAAAGAATAAAGAAGGCCCAACATAAGGCAACGGTGACTCAGATTG
Source organism: Camellia sinensis (assembly GCF_004153795.1). Classification (NCBI taxonomy): domain Eukaryota; kingdom Viridiplantae; phylum Streptophyta; class Magnoliopsida; order Ericales; family Theaceae; genus Camellia; species Camellia sinensis. Next base: position 356,963 of record NW_021024969.1, read on the forward strand.
ACACTAAGGACACCTTGCCAATTTCAAAATTGGCCGAGAGCGAGAAGACCTCCACCACTGCTGAGAAGAGGCCCACCGAGGCCTAACCATCTGAATCCACCAAGTCAAAGAGGCCGAGGTCGGCCTCTGCAGCCACCTGGGGGTCTCTAAAATCGGATTCCCCCTAGGCCCCGCCAATCATAATTGAGGACAAGCCGGTGAGAGCCGGCGATAGTGCGACTGACCTCGAAGTCGACGTTGCCCTCTCTACGGCTTTGCTCCTTCCCAATGACCTCAATCGAAACGCCGAGATGAGCGAGTATGAAAACTTCGCTTTGATGCTGCAGCATTCTGTTCAAGTAAGTTCCTTACAATTGGTATGTTTCTTTCTCTATTTTGCCATACTTGTAGAATTTCCACTAACTTTTGTTTTGTCCTATTTTCTTTTAGGCGATCCAACACGCCCACTCCTTCTCAATGCAAGCTTTTGAAATGAGGAAGGAGTTGGCCGACAAGATCAGGGAGGTTACTGGTCTACAGAAGACCATCAAAAAGGCCGAGGCAAAAATGAAGACCTTGTCAGATCAAGCCATGGCAGCCATTAAGGTTAAAGATGAGGCCGAGGAAAAAGCAGATGACGTAGATGCCATTGCCAAGGTCCTTACAACCGAAGAGAATGAGACAGAGGCAAAAATGGTTGAGGCCCAGAAAGAACTTCAGGATGCCTTAGCCACCAAAGAAGCCAAGATCCAGGCTGCTGATGAAAAGGCATACATCGAGGGGTTGGCTAACGTCAAGGAGGACTATAAAAAGCAAGTGAGGTAGGCATGCAACAAAGGTTTTACCCTTGGTTGGATGGTTGCCCTCAAAAAGCTTGATGTCCCCGACGACTCCCCCCTCAAGAACATTGACGTCCTGCCCCTGCCATTCCCCCCTACTCCAAGCCAATCCGAGGACGATTTTGAGTCCGAGGAGGAAGCTTTGGATAGGAAGAAGAAGGAAGCTGCTGGGGCCCAGTTCCCTACTCTAAATAAGCAAGTCTTGGACTTGACTCAGGATGAGGAGGATGAGGTCTCAAAGGACGCTTCCTCCCAGAAGACAAACTCCGAGGTGCCAATCGCCGAGAAGAGCCTCGATCAAACTCTACAAGAGCTCGAGGCTGAGAAGGCTGCCGAGAAGTCTTCCCAATTATCTTCTGGGGTCGAGACCCAGTCTGAAGCTGATGCCAAGTAGTCCATTTCTCTTTATTTCTGTACCTTATACTTCTTTTTATTTGAAACAATGTAAGCTCTTTATCTGGCCGAAGTTTCTTCATTTTGTAATCTGAACAATTACTCTTCATGTAGGCCGGAGTGCCTTTTTCTTGAATGTAAATACAACTTCTACTTTCAAATGCTTGTATGGTTGTCTTCTTTTTGCCAGATTCTATACTTAGAATAATTTGGATGTTTTCAACATACACCTTAATCTATGCAATCTTCTCGGGGTGATGTACCTCGGTCAAAGAAAATAAATGTTTTTATCTCGACAAGTACATTACAACCTTGGCTTAACTTGTAAATTTTTATAAAAAATTTCAACAAGTGTTTAAATCAATCTTCCTTTAAGATAAGCTCAGTTTAACTTCAACTTGTAAACTTAAATTTCAACAAGTGTTAAACATGGCCTCGGTTTAACTGCAACTTGTAAACTTAAATTTCAACAAGTGTTAAACATGACTTCGGTTTAACTTCAACTTGTAAGTATTAAACATGACTTTAGTTTAACTTCAACTTGTAAACTTAAATTTCAACAAGTATTAAACATGACTTTAGTTTAACTTCAACTTGTAAACTTAAATTTCAACAAGTATTAAACATGACTTTAGTTTAACTTCAACTTGTAAACTTAAATTTCAACAAGTATTAAACATGACTTTAGTTTAACTTCAACTTGTAAACTTAAATTTCAACAAGTATTAAACATGACTTTAGTTTAACTTCAACTTGTAAACTTAAATTTCAACAAGTATTAAACATGACTTTAGTTTAACTTCAACTTGTAAACTTAAATTTCAACAAGTATTAAACATGACTTTAGTTTAACTTCAACTTGTAAACTTAAATTTCAACAAGTATTAAACATGACTTTAGTTTAACTTCAACTTGTAACCTTTAAGATAACCTCAGTTTAACTTCAACTTGTAAACTTAAATTTCAACAAGTGTTAAACATGACCTCGGTTTAACTTCAACTTGTAAACCTAAATTTCAACAAGTGTTAAACATGACTTCGGTTTAACTTCAACTTGTAAACTTAAATTTCTACAAGTATTAAACATGACATTGGTTTAACTTCAACTTGCAAACTTAAATTTCAACAAGTGTTAAACATGACTTCGGTTTAACTTCAACTTGTAAACTTAAATTTCAACAAGTATTAAATATGACTTCGGTTTAACTTCAACTTGTAAACTTAAATTTCAACAAGTGTTAGACATGACTTCGGTTTAAATCCAACTTGTAAACTTAAATTTTAACAATTGTTAAACATGACTTCGATTTAACTTCAACTTGTAAACTTAAATTTCAACAAGTGTTAAACTAGTCTTAGCCTGTAGATTCCAGCTCTCAGGCATCATTCTCCAACTCTCTGCCCCCTAATGTGAACCTAAGTTTCACTTGGGTTCTCATTAAGCATGTGCCAACAATCTTGTCGCCGACATCAAATTCAAACAGAGAATGGCCGAGGTTAACAACCTTGGTCTCCCTGTTAACTCATCGGTTAACTCAACTTAGTTCAACTCTATTATATGCAAGTATAATTCACCTCTGCCATATAATAAGTTTAAGTTATTCACTATGTTTCAATTAGAAACGTCGTCTAAGTGACTGGTCAGTCATATTACACAAACGTAAAAATCAAGCTAAAACTTTATTATTACTTTAACAGGAAACTTAAAAAACAATAAAATCTAATGATAGAAAAACTTCAGATTACAAGTATTCCAGGGTCTTAGCAACTCTTTGCCTTCACAGTCTTGAAGCCGATATGCCCCATTGCCCAGGACCGAGATGATTCTATAAGGTCCCTCCCAGTTTGGGCTAAGCTTGCCCTCTCTGGGATCCTTCTTATTGCCGACGACCTTTCTCAAGATGAGGTTCCCAACTTGGAACTCTCGTGGGTTAACCTTTTTGTTGTAAGCTCTAGCAAGCTACTGATGGTATGCCCCTAGCTGAATTGCTGCTTTCTCTCTTCTTTCTTCCAGCAGATCCAGATCTCGGGCCAAGAATGCCTCATTAGTCCCATTCTCCACTCCCTGGGTTCTGATCCTTGGGATGCTGACCTCCAGAGGAATGACTGCTTCTGTGCCATAAGCCATGGCAAATGGGGATTCTCTAGTTGATCTTCTCGGCATAGTGCGATATGCCCAGAGCACACTGGGCAATTCATCCACACACTTTCCTTTTGTTGCTTGCAACATTTTCTTAATCCCATCTAAGATAACTTTGTTGGATGCTTCTGCTTGTCCATTGCTTTGAGGAAAACTTGAGGTGGAAAAATAATTTTTGATTTTGAACTTTGCACAGAAGCTCTTGATTAGCTTACTATCAAACTTTGTGCCATTGTCAGCTATTATTGCTCTTGGGATTCCAAACCTGGTGATGATGTTCTTCCATATGAAGTTCTTCACATCAACGTCCCAAATCTTGGCAAGGGGTTCAGCTTCTACCCATTTGGTGAAGTAATCTGTTGCTACCAGCAGGTGCTTCCTTTGTCCAGTTGCTTGAGGCAATTTTCCAACAAGATCCATACTCCATTGGGCAAATGGCCAAGGGTTGGACACCGGGTTAAAGTCTGCTGCTGGTTAATGTATTAAAGGTGCAAACCTCTGGCACTTTTCACACTTTTTGACATAAGCTTCGACATCTTTTTTGCATGTAGGGCCACCAGTACCCCTGAGTAATGGCCCTATGAGCAAGTGACATGCCCCCAGCGTGGCTTCCACATACTCCTTCATGTATCTCGTATAGAAAGTCTTCAACCTATGTAGGATGCACATACCTCAGAAGAGGTCCAGTAAAAGATCTTCGGTAGAGATGTCCTTCTACGGTCAAACTGAATCTTGCCGACTTTAGTCTGATCTTGTGCACTTCTTTTTGGTCATCTGGTAGCTTCCCATCTTTAAGGAATACTATTATTGCATCCATCCAACTTGGTCCCATCTCCACACACATTGCTTCACGCTCTGTGTTTAGTGGTTCTATGCTTGGACCTGACAAGTAGTCAACCATTATCGTTCTTGCCTCTCCAGGCTTCATTGCACTAGCCAGGTTGGCCAGAGCATCGGCATGGCTATTGTCATCTTGGCTTACTTGCTGTAGTCGGCAATTTTGAAATGAGGCTACCAGTCTGCCCACTTCCTTTGCATAGGCCGACATTCTTTCATCTCGGGCTGCATATTCACCTGTTGCCTGGTTGACTATTAGTTGGGAGTCACAGAAGACTATTACCTCGTCGACTTCCATGGTTGCTGCCAGCTTTAACCCTGCGATTAGTGCTTCATATTCTACTTCATTGTTTGAGGCCTTAAACCCCAAACGAATGGATTATTCTAGTAGTTGCCCATCTGGCGATATTAGTACTACTCCTGCTTCCTCTTCTTGTCAGTTTGAACTCCCATCAACAAATAGTCGAAAGGAGTCGCCGATGTAAATGCTGCAGGGCCTGAGTTTCTCTTTGTTCCTTTGTTCTGTTGTCCCATGCTGGGTTTTTTCTTGCACATTTAGACGTTGTATACCTCGGCTCAACGGAGTTCGATGTATGACGGCATCTGGTGTGAACTCGGCCACGAAGTCGGCTAAGACTTGGCCTTTGATTGCTGTCCTAGGTCTGAATTCCAGGTCATATTGGCCTAAGGCTACTGCCCATCTGCCAATTCTGCCTGTCAGATCTCCTTGCTATAACAGGGACCTTAAAGGGTGTTCAGTTAACATCACAATTTTGTAGGCTTGAAAGTAATGATTCAGCTTCTTGGAAGCCATTACTAAAGCCAGTGTTAACTTCTCCAAGGGTAAGTATCTGGTCTCTACATCTGCCAGGGTTTTACTCACGTAATAAACTGCCATTTGCTCTTATTTTTCTTCTCTGACTATTACTGCACTTACCGTATGCACTGAAATTGCCAAGTATAAGAACAACTCCTCTCCAGGTACTGGATTTGAGAGAACTGGAGTTGTGGTCAAATACTTCTTTAAGTCGGCCAAGGCGGTTTCGCATTCTTCAGTCCATAAGAAGTTTGTGGCTTTCTTTACTAAGCTAAAGAAAGGCTTACACTTATCAGAACTTCTGCTTATGAATCTGTTGAAGGCTGCATCCTTTCCAGTCAATATCTGCACTTGTTTTGCCGATATTGGGCTCTTCAGTTCTAAGATAGCCTCAATCTGATCTGAGCTTGCCTCGATGCCCCTTCTGGTTACCAAGTATCCTAAGAACTTACCAGACCCAACTCCAAATGCACACTTCGATGCATTGAGTCAAAGCTGATATGTTTTAAGGATGTCAAAGACTGTCTTTAAGTCTTCCAGATGATCCTTAGGCTCCTTGGTCTTCACGACCATGTCGTTTATGTATACCTCCACTATTCTGCCAATTAGATGTCTAAACATCTTGGTTAATAGCCTCTGGTAAGTTGCTCCTGCATTTTTTAACCCAAAAGGCATTACCCTATAGCAATACAGCCCTTTTGGGGTGATAAATGCAGTCTTCTCCTCATCTGGGGGATATATAGCTATCTGATGGTACGTCTTGTATGCATCCAAGAAGCTCATCCTTCCATGCCCTGAAGTGGCGTCCACCAATTAGTCAATTTTGGGCAGTGTGAAACTGTCTTTGGGACAAGCCTTATTCAGGCTGGTGAAATCCACATAAACCCTCCACTTCCTATTCTTTTTCTTTACAACCACCGTGTTTGATAACCATGTCGGGTAATTTACCTCTCGAATGGCCCTAGCCTCAAGAAGCCTATCCACTTATTCTTCTACTGCCTTGACATGCATCAACGTCGGCTTTCTTACCCGTTGAATGACAAGTTTAGCCGACCTGTCCATATTTAGTCTATGGCAAGTGACCTCGGGGTCAATGCCAAGCATCTCGTACGACGTCCACGCAAATACTTCAATGTTTGCTCTCAAGAACGCTTCTAGCTCTTTTTCCTCTTCCTCGGCCAAGCCCGAGCCAAGAAGGAAGTAGCGCTCTTCATCCCCTTGCTGGATGAAGACTTTCTTTAGGGCTTCCTCACTCTTCTCGGCTGGCTTTTTGCCGATGTCTTCCAGGACCTTTGTGTCCTCATCTTCAATCTCTGCTGATTCTACTTTTCGTACATTGCAGGTAGATTTCGTTATTGCCATGGAGCAATTCTTTGCCTGCACTAGGTCTCCTCTGACCTCCTTTATTTCATGCTCTGTTGGGAACCGCAACAGCTGGTGCAATGTTGAGGGTACAACCTCTATTACATGCAGCCATAGCCTTTCCAAGATAGCATTGTAAGGGGAGAGGGTGTCAATTATGGTGAACTCAGTTTTCACCTTTTTGGTGCCAGCCTGCACCTCCAGACTTGCTGCTTCTAGGGGCCATGTCGGCGTTTCATTGAACCCGATCATTGGGCCATTGGACCGCTCCAGATCGTCTTGGTCAAGTCCAAGCTCCTTGTAACATCGGACATACATGATGTCGCAAGAGCTGCCTTGGTCAATTAAGATGCGCTTCACTTGGCATTCTCCAATCCGAGGGATATTACCAAGGCATCGTTGTGTGGATGCTATACCATTTCTAGGTCGGTTTCAATAAAGGACACCACTTGTCCCTGGCAATCGTCTGCCCTAGGTCTTTTCTGTTTGACTTGGTACACATGTTGCAAGTGTTTTACCTTCTGTGTCTCCCCACGTATTTCATTCTCATTGACATTCGAGTGAATCACATTGATCATCCAAGGTCCGCCTGCATGCAGCTGTGGTGCTGGGGGAGGCGGTGCTGCCAGTGCCTGAGGCAGTCTTGCTTGCTCTTCCCTGGTCTTGCCCTCGTCTATAAGGTCCCTTAGATGACCTTGTCTTATCAGGTCTTTAAGATGTGCTTTCAAGGCTCTGCAACCCTGAGTTAGGTGCCCATCTTCGTTGAGGAAGGCATAGTGCTTGCTAAGGCTTCTTCCCATAAATTCTCCTGGAACCCTTGCTGGTGCTCTGTAATATGGTTGATTTCGGATCTTCTCCAAGACTTTGTGAACTAGGATTCAAAATACGGTTGTGACTGCCTGTGCAGCTCTCAACCCTGTCCCTTGCTTGTTAGATCCATTGTTACCTCGACCTCGCTTTGGTAAGCCGTTCCTCTTCTCTTGCTTCGACGCCTTTGTCCTTGGCGTGTCCTCCTCGGCCCTGGCATACTTTTCTGTCCTGGCCATAAGTTCTTCCATGTTTTTTGGCAATGTCTTTGCTAGTGATTTTCGGAGCAAGTGATCTTTCAGGCCGTTCTTAAACGATACGACAGCCACCTCTTGGTTGCATTCTGGTATTCGGTTGAATACCTCATAATACCTTTTGGCATAAGCCCTCAAGCTTTCGTCCTCGCCAATTTTCAGAGCCATCAGGGCATCTACCCTCAATGGCTGTAGTTTGTTTGTCACAAACCTAGCCACAAACATCTCAGCCAGGCTTTCCCAGGTTTTCACAGTTCTTTTTGGCAACTTGTGAAACCAGTCCGATGTAATTTCCCCGAAGGATGAGGGGAACACCTTGCAAAGCAACGACTTGTTCCCTGTGTACAATGCCATCGAGTTCAGGTACAAATCGACGTGAAAGTTGGGGTCCGACTTACCGTCGTATATCTAGAACCTCGGCATACTGAACCTTTTCAGGGCCTCAAATTTGTCCAACTCTACCGAGAATGGTGTTCTCGGCTTAACTAGGGAGGTTACTTCGGCATTTTGTTGCTTCCTTTGGAGGTAATCCCTCAAGTCCTCTTTGGTTTGTCCAGGAGCTCGGCTATCTTCGGATTTCAGCCTTTTTGGTGTGCTACTGTCTGTGTCATTGTGAGTCCTTTTGGACTTCCCTTTATAGGTCGTATCGAAACAGAGTTCCTTTCCCTGAACATCCCAATGTTCTTTGGTATGGTCTTCTCTGGTTCGTCGCGTCTTCTGGGATTCCCCTTTCCTTGATTCTCTATGCCCGACCTCTCGCGAAGGCCGGTGAGAATGTCCTTTGGTCTCGTCGTGCTGAGGGACTGCAGGAACCGCTTTCTGTCCTCCATTCTGGGCATCTTTTTTTGTTGTTGGAATTGACGTATCTTGTAATAGGAATGGTGGCTGCATGACGTTGTTCTGTATCATGAAATTGACCACCGTTTGTAGGTCCACCAATTTGTTCGCCATGGCCTTCACTTCATCCTCCCTTCGCAGGCATTTTTCTTTCCATACCTGGAGGTTGTCCTTGTTATAATACCCGCTTCAGTCCGTTTTCCTTGGTACGTCGCCCTCCTGGCTGACGTCCTTTTCTCCGTGATTCTTATCGTGAGTCTCTTTGTTGCAGTTGTCTTCTTTGACGTCAAGGTCAACAGGTTTCCCACTCCCAGTAGGAGTGTCGTTAACAATCTGCTCTTTCTGTCCGTTATTGGCCATCTATTCTCCTTTTTTTTCCCATAGACGGCGCCAAATTGTGTGTGTCAATTCCGACCACACTGCCAGTCAAACACTCAGCTAGAAAACACTGGCAAAATAGATGTGGCTCGAACAACTTGTCACAGAAAGAAGAAACTCCGGCGGTGGTTCGTCCATTCGGGGGCACTCCGACGATCAAGTCAGTTATCTCTCAAAGATAGCAAAAGTGCTTAACTAAAAACATACTTTAGACCCATGAGAGTGCCTCTCTTTTATAGCCAACACTTACCTATTTCCAATAGAAGCGTAGCTTCAATGGACTTAGGATTATTGCTCATCTTGGACTACTAGTGGGATTGAGATAAACTCCCTAAGAGTTTCATCTTTATCCAAACTGAAGTCTCCTTTCATTCAGGGACTCTTGACCCTTATTTGTTTATCTCGGATTCCAGTTTCTTCGCAGATAACCTCGGCTAACCGAGATGATCTCGGCGTCATGACCGGGACACGTGGTACCTCGGCTGACACTTCGGTGCCACCTCAGCCACGTGCTGTCATTCAAAAATTATGTCCCAATAATTTAATTATCAGCCAATCATCTTTTTGACATACCACAAGGTCTAAAAAGTGGGTCTAATTTTTGAGTCTGAATAGCAATACTGAAAAAATATTATTATATTAAGTTTGAGTTTGTGTCGGAGGTGTGAATTAGATATAATAAAGCATACTTTTGCATGTAATGCTTTCTTCATCAATAAAGTTTTATTTTACTGATTAAAAAAGATAATAAAATATTTTTATATTATGTAACAGTTATTGCAGCATTTTTTGTCTAATGAATCTAAATTAGTTTTTAAAGTAAGTTGAAAAAAACTTAACATATGAAAGATCAAAAGTTAAAAAAATTAAAAAAAATATATATATAAAGAGGGTAGAGTGTAATTTATCCTTTTTGTAAAGGGTTAACTTTTTGACACGTACCTGAACACACATTAAGGATGGAGTTCTGTTTTTGGTCATGGAGCTAGTACTGAGTTTTGGCATCTAGCCAACAAGCTTTCATTTTTGGAGAAGCATGCTGCTTTATCATGCTTCTTCCTCCTTTCTTCTGTAATGTTTTATTGATACTAATAAAATATTTTTCCTTTGTCTGTTGATAAAAAAAATTAAATTTGTCAAATCATAATAATTATACTAATATTAAATGATTTCTTGGGCCAACCCTAATGAGAAAATTAGGAAAAATTGGTAAAAAGTCTAATTTAAAGATGTTACAAAACATTAAATTCAAGGTAAAATTTTATTTGGTAATAAAGATATGTCAAAAAATTCACCCGCGGCCGGTGGCGGTGACCAGCAGCAGCCAGTGGTTGAGGTGGAAAAATGTGTAATATTCAACAAATGGGGTGGTAAACGAGTGACATGTGTTACATTTTAACAGATAGATAGTTTGATGAATTTTAATAGATAGAAAAATAGACTTGGTGAATTTCAGCAGATGAACAAATTGAGTGATTTCAAGAAATAGACAGGATAGGATGATTTTAACAAATAGTTGTACTTTTAGACAAATTGTATCATTTTAGCCAAAGAAATTATAGTTTAGGCCTAATGACACAAAAGATTAAGGAATGGATTCATTGCCTAAGTGTCCATTAAAATTAGCATAATTTGTTGGGATTGAAATGTTTTGCTAAGATGCATTGAATACTGACCCCAGCTGTATTAATGTGTTTTATTCAATGTTTGTTTTGTTCATTGAACTTCATCAATAAAACTCATCTTTTTGGACAATAAAAAAAATTGAGTTTAATTAAGTCAAAAAATATGGGTGATATAAGTTTAGAATGTTAATACCCTAAACTAGGTTGCGCCCGTTGATTTGAATTTGTTTATGAAAAAAAAATCATCAAGTGAATTATCTTCGGCAAATGCATAATTTTTCATCCTTCAACCCAAACAACCTCAAAACTGGTGGGTTAGTTAAATATATTGACGGCTTCAAACTAAAAATTTAAATGAATTAAGTGGGTTAGAATTACTAAATAGGAAAAAAAAAATTAATGATGTTATTCAAAATCATATTTCACAAATTAATATACAAAGAAATCAAATTAATGATGTTATTGAAAATCATATTTTTCACTTTCCGAGTCTCTTTCAATGTATTCTACTTTCTTGTACCTTTAATTTCATATTTTCAATGAATTTTTTACTTTGCTTAAAAAAAAAAAATTATGAAGAAAATATGTGACAGAAATAAAGAATAGGTGTCATGACTAATAGTATTAGAGTTAGGGGTTGTTTGGAGTGTCATAAATAAGTGTATTTTTTTTGTCTTTTTGGACTAAAAAGTTGAGGAAAAAAATATGAATGTTTAGATTAATTTTGACTTTTTATGAAAAAATGTGTATTAAAAAATTGTATAAATAAGTGTATAGGAGAAGATAGTGAAGTAGGCCGTACGGGTTGTGCAGTGCAATTAGCTGGGTAGGAGATGGGAAAGATTGTCTCTTTTTCGGACTTTAATTGGACGGTGTTGTTTGGCTCGTTGGGGCCCACCACGGGTCCTGTTTTTCTAATTGAAACCGTTCAATGTATAGAACTCGTCGAGTACTACATGTTTGTAAAAAATCACGTTGATTGGATATCAATAGCTATCTGATCGTATTAGTTTTTTTTGTCAACGGTTAACTATAACACCATCCATTTTTATACAAAACTGATTTGATTATGTAGATAGCGATATCAGATAGACGTGATTGTTTACAGGCATATAGTATTAGACGAGTTCTATATATTGAACGGTTCGGATTATCAAAACGGAATCTAGGGTGGGCCACACGGACCCAATTTTGCCATCCAACTTAGTAAATATACACATGTATTTTTTCTTTTCCTTTTACTACCTTTGCTTTGATGTTAGTATCTAGAGTGACATGAAGTTGATTTGTATTTTAATATTATATATATTAAATTTTTTTTATTTTTTTTGGTAAATAGTAATAGTTTTTTAATTTTTTTTGTAACTTTTTAACTTTTATAAAAGTTTAGAAAGAGATTGTGGGCTCATTTGTAAATTAACTTTTTAATAACTTTCTCACTTTTTTACAAAATATATATATAACAATAAAAAAAAATGAGTTAACTTTTTATATTAATTTATTAACTTTTTAATTATTTTAATCAATTATGCGCTTATGTAAACAAGTGTAAGTTAATTTCTATACATATAGATAGAGGTGGATTGGATGTTTTGTCGGCGGGTTTATCATTCAATTCAACCGCGTCACATTCTCAAACAGCAAACAGCAAACAGCAAAGGTTATGATGATTTTTTTACACACCCTTAACCTAAACTACTTTTGAACAAAATTGAAATTATGTTCATTTCATGTCTGAAACGAAAATCTTCATCAACTTGATGAATAACCGTTAAAAAAACACCCTCAAAGAAAAAAAAAGTTTTTTTTGTTGATATATAAAAAAAAAAAACCGTTAAAGAAACACAACAATTAAATTTAAAACAAAAAAAATGGAATCATTCCATATGTGAAATAGAAAAAGATTATAAAAAAGAAACACAACAATTAAATTTAAAACAAAAAAATGGAATCATTCCATATGTGAAATAGAAAAAGATTATAAAAAAATAAAAAGTTAATTTTGATGCAGTCAGTGGCAAAGAGAGATAGACTGATTCCACAAAAAGTCAAGTACAGCGTGTACAACGTTGGGTACAAGCAACCTGAGCGTGTGGTCCCAAAACATTTTTCTCATTTCACTCTCTCTCTCTCTCTCTCTCTCTCTATGCCTAACCCTAGCCCCTCGTCCCCTTTAAATACCCAAAGCATACGTAAAATCAAAAAACCAGCTTTAAGAATTACACAAGCTTCAAGGAAGACAAGACCTTAATCGGGCCATACCAGTGCTCTACATATATCACTACAACCCTTAAAGAAAACAGTGCAGGAGGAGGAGGAGCAATGGTGGATATGGCGCCAGGTTTTAGGTTCTACCCAACTGAGGAAGAGTTGGTTTCATTCTATCTGCAAAATAAGCTTCAAGGAAGACAAGACCTTGATCGGGTCATACCAGTGCTCTACATATATCACTACAACCCTTGGGATCTCCCACGTTTGTACTCTCATCTCATCTTTCTCTCTCCATCGTTTCTCTTCTTCTTCTTTTTTTTTTTAATCGAAGTTTCTAAGATGGGTTTTCTGATAGTCTCTCAATTTTCAACTGTCTTTCACCTTTCAACTTTTCTCCTAATGGATGTTTGATCATTATGGTGTTGATTGAAGTTATTACAATCTTAAAATTACTTGCCTTACTTTCTGTAATGTGTTGTTGTGTTGTGGCACTGGCAGCTCATTTTTAATCATTGCTTTTCAATTTTTATTTTTTTTTATTTTTTTATACATTTAATAAATTTACACCATCTTCACTTGGATCCTTCTAGTTCAATTTCTTGACTACTTCAAAGATTGGTTTGTTTCAATTCAGCTTGTTTTTTAAACTTGGTTTTCACTTTCTTTTTTGGGTTACATCTAATTATTAAATTGCTTCATTTCGATCAATTTCTTGACTACATTTAAGATAGATAAGTTTTGTTGTTTCATCCATTATCTATATTCATAGCATGAACATCTTTTTATTTATTTATTTGTTTATTTATTTTTTTAAAGATTTATGTATTGGTGTCTCATCAAGATGTCAAGAAGATAAAGAAAATAGTAATTCAATCCTTACAAGCAAGTATACACATCCATATATATATATATATATATATAATGAAAAATTAAGAGTATCCAACCTTTACCCAATTAGGTTAAAGATCCCGAGTTTTGATATTCGTTTATTTCATTTCTCAACATTAAAAAGTCTCAAGCACAAGTCTGGAAATTAAATTGTTGAGAAAAATTAAGATTACAACCCTAGTATGTAATTAATGTTAATTAAGCTAAGGTTTGGTCTTTGCTAAATTGTTGTATTTCGAACCAGAATTTGCAGGAGAGCGGTGTCGCAGAGACCCTGAGCAATGGTTTTTTTTTATTCCTAGACAAGAGAAAGAGGCCCGTGGAGGGAGACCAAACCGACTCACTACTTCTGGATATTGGAAAGCTATTGGCTCTCCTGGTTATGTTTACTCTTCTCGTAACCGAGTTATTGGAATGAAGAAAACCATGGTTTTCTACAGAGGAAGAGCTCCCACAGGAAGAAAAACGGAATGGAAGATGAATGAGTACAGGGCCATTGAAAGAGAAGCATCATCAAGCAGTGCAATTCCGAAGGTGTGATTTGAATGTGATATATAAGAGCTTTTGCTTTGAACTTTATTTAGGCTCCGTTTGGCAAGAGCTAAATGAGATTTTTTTGACTATTTTAGTCACAAAAGATAAAATAGGCTATTTTAAGCACAAAAAATAAAATATCACATCTAACCTATAATCATTACATTCTTCTCTCACAATAAAAAGTTAAAAAAGCCAAAAAGTCAAAAAGCCCTTCCCAAACTAAACTTTTTAACCCAGACTAAAATAGTAAAAAAAATCAAAAAGTAAAAAAATCAACCAACTTCCCAAACGTAGGCTTACTAATTTTCATAACAAACAAACTATGGCTAATTCTAGGGTTTCAAGTCTGCATTCCTAGGTCAGTACCCAGGTCATACGCTTGTAGCCTTGCTCTGGGATCCAAGTTAATATAATATTACAGAAGGGAAGAATTTTGAAAAATATACCATTATAACCTTTTAGTTAAACCTTTAAAATGAACCAACATTTTTTAATTTGATTCATTAAAAACTCATACAAGATGAGTCGGTTAGGTAAACAAATCAAACTTCTTTGAAAACTATACCTTTGTGTCCATATGATGTAATAAAACTACTTCAAAGAAATTTTGATAGAAAATAACATAGAAGTTCATCTACGTTGGTAAACCTACTTGAATTTTGATTCATTAAAAATTCATTCCGAGATCAGCTCATCATATTAACAAACCAAACTTAAACACAAAGATTTTGAAAATTATATATTGCGACTTTATAGTTGAAGTTCTAAAGCTAGTTTAGGATAATTTTGATAGAAATGAACATAGGGAAGTTTATTTGATTCTAAAACAGTAAAATTAATTAAGCTACTTGAATTTAATTCGTTAAAAATTTGTTCGAAAACAACTTTGGTACTACTTGGTTTAGTTTTCAAAGCATGATTTGGATCAAAAAATAAAAAAATTTGCTTGGTTAACAAATTTTTAAAATACAACTCAAAACACAATTTTCTCCCTCCTTTCTTTTTATTTTTATTTTTATTTTTATAGTTAATAAATTAATCAATCGCTTTCTCTTTCCTCTCTCCTCTCTTATTATTTTACATTCTACACATCAATTAATCAAATTTTCTCATACCCATCTATTTAACTAAAATAAAATAAAATAAAAATTACATATCATCCCAAAACTATTTTCAAAACTCATAACTAAATAAATTTTTAACTTTCAAAACTCTTTTCAACAACTTATCTTTCAAAGCACAACTCAAAACTCAATACTCATTTCAAAAATTAAACTAAATGGACCCTTTATATTTATAAATTAAGTTTAAACACAAAAATTTTGAATAATACAATTATGACCTATTCAAATTTTATTCATTAAAAACTCGTACGAAATGGGCTTCTTAAATTGGGTCTAGTACTAGTAAATGATTGTGCTTCTTTTGCGGTGCTAACCTAATTGGGATTGTTGAGGTTAGCTATGATGCTCAGTACATTCCCTCGCTTTCTTAATGTAAATTTTGCATGTATTGTGCTTTTTCATCAATAAAGTTTTATTTTGCTGATAACAAAAAAAAAAGTAAGCAAATCAAACTTAAATGCACGAATTTTGAAAACTACACCATTGTGTCCATATAGTTGAAGTTTTAAAACTAGTTTACCGTAATTTTCATAGAAAATAACATAGGAGTTCATCTACAGTTCAATTATGCTGGTTCGTTTAAGCTTAAACACAAAAAAATTTGAAAAACCTTTTGACCTTACGGTTGAAGTTTTAAAACTAGTTTACGGTACTTTCGATAGAAAAGAACATAGGAGTTTATCTGATTTTAAGATTGTTCAATGAATCAAGCTACTCAAATTTGATTCATTAAAATTTATCGTAATTTTGATAGAAAAGAAAGCCTGCATGTTTACCTACATAGCATTTTATTTACAGTTCTAAGATTGGTAAAATAAACCAAACTACTCAAATTTGATTCATTAAAAACTCATTTAACATCAACTCATTATGTAAATAAGATAAATTTAAATATATTTTAAACCTCGTTAATTTTTTAAGCTTGATTTGAACTTGGCTCGATAAACTTATATACACTATAAATTATTATTATTATATATAAATTAATCTCAAGCTCGATTTGAATAAAGTTCATTTGATATTGGCTCAAAAAACAATTAAATCAAAGTTAAACACAATTTTAAAGGTGAATAAATTTTCAAACCTAATTTAAACAATCTCATACTTGACTAGTTTACAACCATTGCATTTGGTTTAAATCATATTACAACAGGCCTTACGTTTGCATCTAGTCAAGTACACCAATATGTGTTTTTGATCAGCAAGTACACCAATATGTTTTAACCTAATATTAATAATAATGTAAAGAAATATAGTAACAATTACATGGTTATTACAACTCATGGTTTTTGCAACTCCTTTCAACAGTTCTCTACCTTATTTCTTTTGATCTTAATTATGTTTTTGCAGTTAAGACCAGAGTTTAGTTTGTGCAGAGTGTACAAAAAATTAAAATGTTTGCGTGCATTTGATAGACGACCATCTCCAGAGGTGCCAGTGACAGGCCAAGAGGCAATGGTTCACCAAGTTATAGCTCACCATGGTACTGAGGCAACAACATCTCATCAGAACCGTCCAACCATGGAGAGATTTTGGGCCAAAATATGGGGCCTAAGGCACAAGCCTTACCTGCCTTAGGGCAGGGCCGGCCCTGTCAGCAAGTACACCAATATGTTTTAACCTAATATTAATAATAATGGTAAAGAAATATAGTAACAATTACGTGGTTATTACAACTCATGGTTTTTGCAACTCCTTTCAAGAGTTCTCTACCTTATTTCTTTTGATCTTAATTATGTTTTTGCAGTTAAGACCAGAGTTTAGTTTGTGCAGAGTGTACAAAAAATCAAAATGTTTGCGTGCATTTGATAGACGACCATCTCCAGAGGTGCCAGTGACAGGCCAAGAGGCAATGGTTCACCAAGTTATAGCTCACCATGGTACTGAGGCAACAACATCTCATCAGAACCGTCCAACCATGGAGAGAACAGGCTCACCAGAGTCCTCCGATGAAGATCATCCTAATCCTTCTAAAGCTGTGAGAAGTGATAACTTGGATATGGACATTGGCAATGAGCCTTTGTGGGATTGGGAACATCTTAATTGGTTTTAAAACAAACGGTCAAAAGGTATCTAAATTATCCAATAAAATTGAGACCATGAGCCAGTAGATTTTTTTTTGTTTTTGGGTAGGTAAAACCTATTACTAGATTTTGATTCATGTCTACATTTTACTAAAGATTGAGAATCTTTGAGTTGCTCTGTTGCAGTTGGTTGGATTCAGAGAATATGTTGTTGCTACATTGGTTTTTGTTTCTTGTGGTTGTTTTTTCGGTTGGCATCTCACCAACTCTCGATGCTGTGCTTGCAGATATTGAGTTTGTTTTTCAATACCAACCTAATTAGGATTGATTAGCTTTTCTATGATTTATTGTGCACTTGTCTTTTCTTTATTGATGTATTTTCTCAGTGTTCTCTATACATTGATTTTCATCAATAAAATTGCTCTTTTCGTTGTTAAAGAAAAAAAAAATATATTGTTGTACATGTCAAAAATTTATGAGGTCCACATATAACTTGACCATGTCACCATAAGAAATTAAGATTTTAATGACAAAAATTTAGGGACAAAATCACTTTTTAGAGACAAAATTGGACATTTAGTGATGAACTACTGATGAAAATATAAAACTTCTCTATTTTATTCAATGAATCACATATACAAAGCTCAAGATATTATATAGTGACAACACTCTAACTAACTCAGTAACTAACTCAGTTAAACAGTTCTAACTGTCTAACAAACATTACAACTGTATCCATATTTGTTACAGATATTATCTGGAGAACATTTAGTGAACATAGCTGTGATGAATGAGATATCAATGCTGACTTCTTCTAAAGCTGAGACTGCAGCTTTGGCTCTGCCTCTAACTGTGATTGTGGCAACTGGGTATGTATCTTAGCACTCCCCTACAAGCTAATAGGGCAACGCTGCACAAGAAGCTTGTCTTTCAAATAAAGAAAACGAGAGGTGGACAGAGGTTTGGTGAAGATGTCAGCCACCTGGTCTGTAGTAGGAATGTCACGACCCAAACCCGCCCCAAAAAGTTTGGTCCATGACCCGCCTGTACTTTGGCCTCAAAACAAACTTTCATAATAATGTGTATTCAAATATGGGGCCATAAGCGGAAGCAAATGCCAACATAGATAAAATGTCCATTGAGCTCGTGCATACATGAAGGTTTAGAGTAACTTAAGCACTTAAGTACGCTTTCATATGTACATATATAATCACAGAATTATACAGATCTCACACACACATTTACATAAGACTCAGTAAATTATATAATTAAATTAAATAGGTCCCAATACAAAATTAAGGCCTCAACGCAGAGGCGTAACCCGGGGCGGCTTGACAAACAAGTGGACCTCACTACAACTCTAGTGTTGGTTCCCGATAGCTCACCTACATAAATATACATAAAAACGGAGTGAGCAGAGCTCAGTGAATAATAGCAATGTAAGGAGGTTAGTTAAATGAGCATAGTCATAGAGAATGTAAATATGCATATCAAAGCAAACACAGATCTTATTCATAATCATATTTCAAAACGGCCTCAGGCCCACATGTAATACAGAACGGCCTCGGGCTCATGTATGATACGAAACGGCCTTAGGCCCACATGTAATACAGAACGGCCTCGGGCCCACATATGATCCGAAACGGCCTTAGGCCCAACATAACGACAGCTGTCCAGAGCAAGATAGGGAAGATGGAACATCGACATGTTTCTATCTCCCTCGGCCTTAGGGCCACAAGTCATAGGCAATTCACACCATAACGGCCTCATGCCCACTTTTATTAATAGGAACAAACGACCTTAGGTCCATATCAGTGCCGTAGTTCAATTATGTCAATCAATTCAACCAAAGTACAATATCAACCGTATATGCCATTCACAAACAACAATGTGTAGATCATGTTCACATGAAGTAAGTAAGACATATCGTTACACTACTATTACTCATAGTGATAGGTTTCTGGTAGCAATGAGTCAATGTCCTTGTGTTGACCTACAAACACAATGCACATAGCATAACATAAGTACATACCCGATCCCTTTCTTTGCTCTTTAATCAATTAGTCATATCGGTTCTAAACTTATTAGTCCTCAGTAGGTTATAATCCATGTCTCAAAAAATAGGAGGAATCGATAGGAAAATGGTTTAGACGGAGAAATGGTACAAAACTTGTAGACAGAAAGTGAACAACTTTCACTAATTTGGGAATATCTATTTGTGTACTAAGAATTTGAGAGTGAGGCCACCACCATTGGAAACTAAACTTTCGGGGATTGAATTTAGGCTCAAGAAACACTTAAAACGGAGTCCAGATGCAAGAGATATGCTTATTTGAAGTTGGCTGAAACAGAGCTGTCCCGCACGTGCGGAAAACAGGGCGGCACGTGCAGACCATGTGCTTTTTTAGCAGAATCAACTTTGGTGTTGGAAATGGACTGCCGCACGTGCGGGAAGACCCACCGCACGTGTGGCTCTAGGCAAAAACTGCTGTCCGAAAATGTTGTTTGCTCAAACACTTGTTCTTTCCATCTCTAAGCTTGGTTTCAACTCTAATCACTCAAAAACATGAAAAATTACCCCACAACATAATAAACAAACATCATTCAAGTATCATTTCATCTCAAACAAATCAATCTTTGCCTCAAGTTAGAAATTCAAGTCTCATCTTTCTATATAATCAAACTCTCACAATATGTGCCCAAAATCTTATAAATATATCTTACACATGGTTGGTTCTCACACCAAATCTTGTTATTCCATGAATCATTCTTAAGATTGAACCCAATTCAAGCAAACTTAAGGCAATCAAGGCTCAATCCCTTGAGTTAAACCCATTTCATTCATAACCCACCACACTTGTTCATTTACATGTTAATCTTCCAAGTCACTCCTTGATTTCATGTAGTAGATGAATTATCTACAAAGACAATAGTTAAAGCCACATACCTTAACTCAATTCCTTGCATTTCCCCTTAATCTCTTCAATTTTCCCAAGCTTCATAGTTGATCTTCTTCCTCTCTCTTCAATTGTCTTCAATCATCTTCAAAGCCACCATGAATGTTGAGCTTCTCTTAGAGAATTTTGTCTCTCCTTCTCTCTCTCTCTCTCTCTCTCTCTCTCTTTCACGGTTCTCTTTCTCTCTTCCTTAGATATTTTTGGCTAAAATATCTTGAGTTCAACTCATATATCTCATATATCTATACATCTAACTATATATAAGTTTATCACAATTTGGGAAAGCCAAACGCACCCTTACGAATCGTACAAAATCAAATTTCAAGTAAACTTCTCAGACGACTCTAAAAATTATACCAATCATAACTATGTACTCTGTTCTAGTTTTTGAAGCTTTTAAGGCCTTCAATTTGCAATGCAAAATTAACCAGCCAAACACACCTTAACGGATCAGGCAATAATAATAAATTTCTAATTAATTTTCCCAAATAGCCCTAAAAATTCCCATTCGCATATCCGTGTACTCAATCTTAATTTTTAAACCCATAAAGGTCGTCAATTCCAATTTTAAAGTTGTAACTCAATAGATAATTCCTCAATTCGAACAGATATTATTAAATTGAAGCACATTAACCCACAAGTGCATAAAGGTAATTTCTGATACGGATTTTGGGGTCGTTACAAGGAATATATTTCAAATAAAATGACAGTTGATTTATATATGTTTAGAATGAGAATAAAAAATTGGATTAGAAGCCAATGCCATTGCATAGATGTTGTCACACCTGAGCTCAGTAATACAAGATGAGGGAATATGCATATCTGCCAACAACTGCTGCAACCAAGTTAATTCAGCAGTGGCATTAGCCAATGCCCTATACTCAGTCTCAGTAGATGATTGAGAAACAGTGGACTGTTTCATAGCACTCTAAGAAATCAGATTAGGACCCAAATAGACACAGTAACCGGAAGTGGATTTTCGATCAACACTATCTCCAGCCCAGTTTGAATAAAAAAAAGCATGAAGAGATAAGGGACCCGAAGTAAATTGCAGACCATGGTGAAGAGTACTTTTCACATATCTCAACAAGCGTTTGATATCTTGAAAATCAGCATTAGTAGGAAGGTGCATATGCTGGCATGCTTGGTTAACAGCTAAGGCTAAATCAGGTCTGGTAATGGTGAGGTACTGTAAGCCACCAACAATACTCCTATACAGTGAAGGATTAGAAAAGGGAAGATCATCTGAAGAAGAAGGAGGAGAAGAAGCTTTGACAGCTAAAGGAGTGGAGCATGGTTTACAATCAATTAAACCAGCTTTGTGAAGAAGCTCAGTGGCATACTTAGCTTGAGATAAGAAGTAACCACGAGATAAGGCTTGAACTGAGATGCCCAAGAAATAGGACACAGTACCCAATTCCTTCATGGAGAACACAGTATGCATATGTTGAATGAATTGTGCAAGAAGAGAAGATTACCAGTAACTAGGATGTCATCAACATAGACTACAAGAATAAGAAGACTGGTGGAAGTATGTTGAACAAAAAGAGAGGAATCAGAATGACTATTAGCAAAGCCTTGAGAAAGGAGAAACTTAGAGAAAGTAGAATACCAAGCTCAAGGAGCTTGTTTAAGTCCATATAAGGCTTTCTTGAGCTTGCACACTTGATGGGAAGACTGAATAAAACTTGGAGGTTGCAACATATATACTTCCTCATCTAATGTGCCATGAAGAAAGGCATTAAAAATGTCTAATTGATGAATAGGCAATGAAAATGGAGAGCCAAGCAAAGAACAATACGAATTGTAGGCTACTTAGCCACAGGGCTAAAAGTTTCATAGAAATCAACACCTTCTTGTTGAAGATATCCCTTTGCCACCAATCTAGCTATATACCTTGCCACAGAACCATCAGAATTCCTCTTGATTCTATACATCCACTTACAACCAATTGCTGTTTTATGAGGAGGAAGAGACACAAGATCCCAAGTGCCCTGTTGCTGTAGGGCTTGAAATTCTTCCTGCATAGCAGTAAGTCACACAAGAGAAGCTAAGGCAGCTTGAATAGTAGGAGGTTCAGATTAAAGATAAGAAGAGGATGTGGCTGTAAGACACAGAGGATGTTTTGTTTTAGATCGAGTGAGCGTGAGATGAACATTAGAGGAAGACAAGGGAGGAACCAGATTAGAAGACAAACTAGAAGGTGGAGAAAGGTCAATAGAAATGGAAGTAATAGGAATAGCATGAGAAGGAGGAGAAAAACTTAGAGGAGATGATGAAGCTGGAGAACTAGAGCAAAAAGAAGAAGAAGAAGTAGATGAAGAAGAAACAGTGGGAACCTCAGAGGGAAGAGAAGAAGGCCAGATAAAATTATGAATATGAGGCAAGGAGATAGGAGGAGATGAAGAGGAAAGAGCAGCTGAAGCAAAAGGAAAATAGGATTCATTGAAGATGACATGTCTAGAAACAAATAACTTGCCACTAATAGGATCTAAACATCTATAGCCTTTAACAGTAGGATGATAACCTAAAAAGACACAAGATAAGGACTTAGGTTGGAGCTTGTGAGTGGTGTAAGGTTTTAACCAAGGAAAACACTGGCAACCAAAGACCTTGAAGGAAGAAAAATCTGGAAGTGTTTTAAACAGAATCTGAAATGGAGATTGATTGGAAAGAACAGAACTAGGCATTCTGTTGATGAGGAAAACTGCTGTAGCAATAGCATCAAACCAATATTTCAAAGGTAGAGAAGATTAATGAAGAAGAGTGATAACAGTTTCAGTGATATGGCGATGCTTCCTCTCAGCAACACCATTCTATGCTTGTGTATAAGGACAATTGGTTTGATGAATAATACCATGAGAAGAGAAAAGAGAAGCTACCTTTTTGTTTACAAATTCAGTACCTCTATCAGTTCTTAAAATCTTAAGAGAAGTATGAAATTGATTTTCAGCATAGACTTTAAACTCAAGCAATTTTTCATAGACTTCACTTTTAAAATGTAAGGGATAGATCCAAGTGAATCTACTACAATCATCAACAAACAAAACATAAAATCGAAAAGGAGCATTATCAACAGAAGAACAAGACAATTTGAAAGGAAGTCTATGACTCCTAGACACATAGCAGTCAGTGCAGTCTATGGTTTTATTAAAAGTCTTTTGATTTGGAAGATGTGATGCCAGGTGTTGTAGCTTGAGAACAGAAGCATGACCCAATCTTTGATGCCATAGCAAATAAGAGATTGAAGAGACTGAACCAGTGGAAGATTGAAAAACCTATGGTTGCTTGGGACAGATAGAAGATGATGGATACAACTGATAAAGACCATTGATGTTTGATCCTTTATGCAGGACCTGTGTAGACGTCCCCGAACGCCCCGGGAGGGATGAGTCCCGTTCTGTTCATATTGTGCTCACTACAGTTCAGGACTCTCAAATTGTCACGGTTCTTAATCTGAACCAAAGAGTCCAAATCTGACAAATCGTTTTGAGAAAACAAATTTTTTGAAAGAAGTGCCAAACATGGACTGCTTTGCCAGATACAGAGTCGCCACCTAAATGTCATTTTATTTTGGGGAAATTTTAGGAAAACCCTGACTCGTTTGTCTAAGGCCACGTGTCTGTCATCACCAAAGTTGCCTCGCTCGGGAACTTGGGAACGATTGGGGAAGGTCACTTCGTGAGCACCACACGCTCTGCCGATCAAAGATCGGCCCTTTATACTAACCATGATATCTATTTTTGAAAAACATTATGTGTTCTATTCCGGTTATTAGCCTAGATTACTATGTGATGAGCACAGCATACAAGTATAGACTGGATCGCCTGAATTGGAACAAAAATTTCATTTTGTTTGTTTGAAAATGGTTTGATGGTGCTACCCGCAAGTAGGCTAAGACGTGGATTTGCCACCCTCAGATGGCTTAGAAAACATGATTTGCCACTATCTAGTGGGCTTAAAACTCACAATGAATGATTGTTCCAATCCAAATACCCCACCTTCACCCACAGACATTCAGGCAGTTTATATCACATAGCACATAGCCTCATGGTAAGCATGCTATTTTCATGGCAGTCACTCACACGCATTGAAGGATGCTAAAGCATAAAACTTACCGAGTACTCCAAGTCAAAATAGAAGCTAATTAGAAATCCATGCATGATCCTAATTATACAGAAATGCCTAATGCAACACATGCAAAAATGCAACTATAGCAGGCTCGGCTATTCTAGACATGGCATATGAAATGCTACAGTTAACATGTATTCAACTTGGAATTGAAAATACAATGCAGTTAGTATGATGCGCCGAGCCCGGTGCATGCAAAATAGATGAATGAATGCTAACATGCTATCATATTGTATGCTAATTGAAACAGGCCCTAATCTAACCATCATAAGCGGGTAAATAAAAGGGAGAAAGACGTGGGGTTGGAAGACATATATCACACACACGCACACTTATTACAGTTATGCCCTCGCGCAGAGGGTCCGAATAAATAATATACAGTTCCAAATGAATAATTACAGTTCAAATATGTACAAAACCCTAATTAATTAACAAATTAAATTAGGAAAGCGATAAATTGGCATGCAAGCCAGGGACTGCCTCAACTTTGTTCCGGATGATGAATGATGCATGCTCGGGTTGCCTTGTGCAGAGAATCCCTCGCGATGCCCCGATTTACCTCTGTTTACAATTACTCTTGGAATGCGTGCCAGGCTCCGGAAGGCTGCCGATTTCTGATTTGCTGCAACAGAGAGCAACAAAGGGGCATAGCAAAGTTTTTTCACATATGTATGCATGATTACTCTTCAGGGAGTGTAGTCCTCGATCCTCGTGTCACCAATCACGCATATCGATGCATGATGGCTGAGGAGTCGAATTGCACGAATCAATATGAAATGAATGCACATATGGACACAACAAGGCCTAAACTCCATCATGGGTAATCTGGAGTGTCGGCGACTGGAAATTGAGACACGTTCCGTCACTCGAAGTACAAACCGTCCCTCGTTTCCCGTGCTCGGGCTAACTCCTATCCCAAACACAATGCTATATGCGTGATATGCATGAATGCAACTAATATCAACCTAACATGCACAATGCTATGAAATGGCATACACGATGCACGAGGTAACATGGCATATACAATGCGCTAACATACAACCTAGCATACGCAATGCTATGAAATAAAATGGCATACACAATGCACAATGGACTTACACCAACATGAGTGGACCTCAGCCACACTCACATCAGTAGCCAAGAGATGGAAATGAGACACTCGAAATGCGCGCACACATGCATGCAAATCGAGGACCGATCCTAAGGCACAAATGCCACTCTAACAAGGCACGAAATATGGCATACAAACATGCAAGTTTCAGCATTGAATGTGATGCAAAATGATCCCAAAACATGGAAACATGGCACCCGATGCATGGAATGGCCCCGAAACACAAAACTAGGCATACGCATTGGCCTATAGCTATACAAAGCATGAATTATTTGATCATGAAGTGTGAAGAAAGATGCAAGACAGTCCCAAAAAATGCATATTTCTAGTTTATAACAAGTCCCAAAAATGAATGCAAATAGGGCTAATCTATCATGCAAAAATGGCCTAAAATAGAGATTAAACACAAAGGGACAGCATCTGGCCCCAAATGGCAAAGATCCCTTCAACAAATTTGAATAGGGGCTCAAAATAGGGCACTTTACAGTTTACATCAAGTCACGAAAATAATCAAAGATAAGGCCAAACTATCATGCAAGAAAAGGCCTAAAATAGGGATAAAGAGACAAGTGGCAGCTTCTGTTCTCAAACAGAGGAGATCCCTTCAACAATGTTGAAGAGGGGCTCAAAACAAGATATTTTACAGTTTATGGAAAAGTCCAAAACAACTCAACAATAGGCCTAAAATACTATGCAAAAATAAGGCCTAAAAGAGAGTTAAAGAGGCAAGTGATAGCTGCTGGCCTCAAACAGAGAAAGACCCTTAATCAAACATGAAAAGGGTCTCAAAATATGACTATTTACAGTTTGGGTCGGAGCCCAAAAATGCAAGCAAGTATGGCTTAGATACAAAGCAAAAAAAGACTAGAAAAGGGAAGAAAATGACTCACCCTTGTAGAACCAAACTTCAGCAGCTTTTGGACCAAGGAAAGGTGCTCCTAAACTCTGAAAAACAGCCTCAAGTTGCCGGAAGTGGAGTGTGGGTTGATAGGCTATGAGTTGGTGTAGAAATGGTCCAAGGACAAAGGTGTTTTGAAGCTTGGAAGAGAAGGAGAGGGAGGATGAATGCAAGAGCCTTAAACCAAATTTTGTAACCCCTCAAAATGCAACTGAGGGACTGGTTATATAGGCAAAGGAGGGGAGGAAAAAAGGGGGAAAAATGAATTCAAATTTCCCCTCAAAAAGGTCCCCCTCCGGTACAGGATCTGGGGGGAAAAAGAGGTCACAGCTGGAAGGAACAAGGTGTGGGGGTCATGGCCGGCCAGGTTTTGGGGGTTCAGGTGGTCGGCCGACCACCTCCCATGGCCGGCCGACCAAGGGTCAAAGGGGTCAAGCAAAATTACTGG
Source organism: Camellia sinensis (assembly GCF_004153795.1). Taxonomy (NCBI): domain Eukaryota; kingdom Viridiplantae; phylum Streptophyta; class Magnoliopsida; order Ericales; family Theaceae; genus Camellia; species Camellia sinensis. The sequence goes on from NW_021024969.1 coordinate 383,560, forward strand.
TCGGCCACCTCAAAAAGGTGGTCTCCCATGTGTGCACAACACAACTATGTGGTTGAAACCCAAAAAAAGTGAACCAGGAGAGAGAAAAGACCATTTTTTAGAGGGGGTCAAAAGGGTCAGGAACAATTACTGGTCAGCCACCACATATTGGTGGCCTCCCAGGTGTGTACAACACAAATATGGGGTTTAGGGTTCAAGAAAGTGGCCCCGGGGTGGTCAACATTGGCTTTCAAGTGAGGAAAACGGGCGTCGGAGAGAAATGAAGGAAAAAAAGATGGCTTTCGGAACAATTGCTGGCCTCCCACCCTCCTACAAGCTTCCTAACTATGAAAATAAGGTCTCCACCAAAAATGAACCAAAACGGATGCAAAACGGAGGTTCGGGGGACCGAAACGCACGACCCGTGGCCCCGAAAATGGGCTGTTAAGCACCGGAGGTGGTGTTTGACCATGAAGTTGGTCTCTCGGGCCACAGTGTTCCTCAAAGGGAGGAAATAAGGTGTGTACCAAAAATCGGAGCAAATGGAGATGGTTAGGCGGTCCCGAACCGAGGCACACAACCGTCGGCTCTGAAAAACGGGAAACCGGGCTCCAAACGGGAAAAATGGCCTACGACCACAAAATGTAGCCTACGGCCACTGAGAGATGATCTACGAGACCTCTCCCTCCCTTTGGGAAGAGAAAACAGAGAAAACAGAGCCTGGTTCAGAAACCGAGGCAAAGCATGAAAGAGTCCGGAAGTCCGGAGGCAAGGCTTGCGGCCGAGACTCTGAAACTTCTGAACGAGCGCAATATGCAATATCACCGAGCGCTCAACTGGTGACGTCTGAGTCTTAAGGTCGGTCAAAAATGGGGTGTCTACAGTTTCCTCTGTTTGACAGAACTCGGAAGTCATAAGTGACGGGAGTGAATGTCAAAGCCCAGAGACGATCCATTTTTGACAAGGCCGAAAACTTAGACAAATAGGTGAGATAAGCAGAGATGTGCCCGCAGGCATGCCCGCAGGCAGGGGCAAAATGTAACCGACAATGCAAGAAGCCGAAGGTACTTCGTGATCATGCAAATGCAGTAAGCTGTAATGAAGCACATATTCACAATAGATGCAACAATTTTAAGCGAGAATGCAAAGCAACAACTACATTACATGCAGAAAGGATAAAAAAAGATTATGCAATCTTAGCAAGCACGTGCGATAGATACACAAAAGTGGACGAGGTGTGATAGATACACAGAGTGAGGAAGCATATGCGATAGACATACAAAGCAAGTGTAATGATAGATACACTAAAGTGAACATGTGATGGATACACAGAGCGTGCGTGTGATGGATACACAAAGCGAACATGTGTGATGGATACACAAAGTGAACGTGTGATAGATACACAAAGTAAGCATGTGTGATGGATACAAGAAGTGAACGTGTGACAGATACACAAAGTGTGATAGATGCACTGAGTGAACAAGTATGATAGATATACTGAAGGTGAACACAAAGTGTGATAGATGAACTGAGTGAACAAGTGTGATAGATACACTAAAGGTGAACACAAAGTGTGATATATGCACTATGTGAACAGAGTATGATTGATATACTAAATGTGAACACGAGGTGTGATAGATGCACTTAGTGAACAGAGTATGATTGATATACTAAAAATGAACACAAAGTGTGATAGAAGCACTATGTGAACAGAGTATGATAGATATACTAAAGGTGAACACAAAGTGTGATAGATGCACTATGTGAACAGAGTGTGATTGATACACTAAAAGTGAACACAAAGTGTGATAGATACACTTAGTGAACGAGTATGATAGATACACTAAATGTGAACACGAAGTGTGATAGATGCACTTAGTGAACGAGTGTGATGGATATACAAAAGGTTAACACAAAGTGTGATAGATGCACTATGCGAACGAGTGTGATGGATACACTAAAGGTGAACACAAAGTGTGATAGATGCACTATGTGAACAGAGTATGATTGATATACTAAATGAATGAAGTGTGATGGATACACTAAAGGTGAACACAAAGTGTGATAGATGCACTATGTAAACAGAGTATGATTGATATACCAAATGAATGAAGTGTGATTGATACACTGAAGGTAATGAAGTGTGATGGATACACTAAAGTAAACGAAGTGAATATGTGCATGGTAGATACACAAAATGAGGATGTGTGTGATAGATACACTAAGTGAATGAAGTGTGATTGATACACCAATAAACGATCTCAAATGGAACTTCTTTGAATGAACCGTACATACAATATCGTGCATGAATGAGAAAGAAACTTGATAGGTACAATGCATTACAATGCATGATGCTTAAAGAAAGCAATAAATGGACAAAACAGTGCTTTAGAAAGCACCTCATGAGGTGAGTGGCGGTGAACCGCTTTGCTCCGATGGGGATCTTCCCCTGTGCTCTTCGAACACTTACCTTCAACTTACAGTACAAAGGCTCTGAAATACTGATAAGGGTTCTACGCGTAGAACACTTTGGAGGCCGCCTTTCTTCCTGATCATATTCACAACTTTTCACATTCTCCAACGGGGTGACAGACTAGGTTGGTTCGGTATCCAGAATTGAGGTGCATACACGCTATCTCAACCTATGGGGCTTCCATACAGATTTCAAACCGGGGACACACCCCTGGGTATTTAAACCAGACTTTAGTCTCGAAAATCCCGAACCTTTGCGTTCTAGGCAACAGCCATTCGAACTCTAGTTTCCACCGTCGCAGTTGGTCTCCTAGGAACTCATTGCGAACACAGCCAAGATGTCCCTGGCATGAAATGGTACTCGAGGAGAGCACTTCTGATTGCCATTTAGGCTTGAGGTAGAGGCACACTCATACTTCGGAGCATTTGCAAGACTTGAAGAGGTACACACGGAATGCAATCTTGGAACTTACCGAAGTTGAAACAAACTCAGATACCCGACATTTCCTCTTTTCTTTGCTTTGTAGTCTGGAACCCATGTAGCTTCAGATAGGCCCTGGTTTTACTGTTCTGACATGACTCGGGTTGATCTCTGCGGTTTTATGAAAGAACGAATCTTGTTTTGCACAGATGTGGAGAACGACACGGCACTCGGAGCACAAAACGATTTTATTTTGAAATTGATAAATGAGTTCTCGACCGGGTATTGAGCCTACGACTGAACATTGCGCACTACGACTCAACAAAGGAAAACAAAGGCAAAACAACCTAAATACAAACACAGACACTCAAAAACGACTCAAGACAAGAATCGAGGTAAAACAAAAAGACACGACATTCAGACGTGCACAGGGAGCCGGTTTTTCTGGGTATTGTTTCCCACCCTTTCTCATTTGTGATTCTCACATCACTCGGCCTTCAAGCTCGGTTTTTCTCTCAAAACCCTTTTCTCGCTTTTCCTCTCAGCGCACATCTCTCTATTCTTTAATCTCTCATTTTTCATCCCTCCCCTGGGCGGTTGATGGATGAACAGGAAGTTGCGGGCTCACGCCCAACATAATCAACTCGCGGCTATTTCCCCCGGTGACATCTGTCGATGTTCGAGATGAGGGAGTGGAGTATCTTGATCCATTCCAATTCTTGCTTCGCACTTGATTTGATACCTCACTGCTTGGAGGGTGAGAGAGCTTCCAGCTTTTTATTGATAGCTTCAGTTGTGCCGTTTCTAGCAGGTAGAGTGTCCTTCTTGGCAAGTATGGTGCCCTTTCTGGCATGTATGTTGACAATGGGGAAAAGACAGAACACCTGACTCAACTGTGCCCTTAGTTCATCATTTTGACCATTTTTGTTTTTGGCTTTCTACTAAAACAATTTCAACCAAAATGAGAGTTAGATTAACACGCTTGTTCGATTTTCTGATTCAAAATCATGCAAGTTAGGTTATGAGCACTGAAAATTTTCCTTTTTTTGGGTCCAAGAAAAAGGTCCAGTTTTGGAAAAATGGAATAGTTTTCGAGAGAAGATTAGTCAACCTTAGTAAAAATTCTCAAAAACTGTTTTTTCAAACGGCCACTGCTCAACAAGCACAGAACCCACTCTCGAGATGCACAACCTTAGATTCGAAGGAAAATTGCCCCTTGCTTGAGGGGAACTGCATGGCAATGGAATGTTGCCCCTTGTTTGAACGGCGCTGCGGCGCATTGAATGGCACCGGAAAGTTGCCCCTTGTTTGAATAACGCTACAGCGCGTTGTATGGCAACGAAAAGTTACCCCTTGTCTGAATGGCCCCGCAGTGCATTGTAGTCAGTCCTCAGAGTGACAAACACAACCAAATTCTCGGATACAGAGAAAGCGAAGAGGATCAAAACCATTTCATGGGCACAATCAATTTGAAGTGTTTTACGGCTGGACTTCAGAATGAAGTTGCCTACGTATCCCAAAGATGGGAATCAAGCCTTACGTAGTTCGGGGTTAAGGTACACTCGGGTATTTAACCTCTCCTTTTGCGCTCTAACTTTTGCCAAGGCCGCCCTTCCGGGTTTTCAACCTTGCGAGCTATGTTCTTCTTTCCTTTTCAATTCTTTTCATTTCTTTTCTACTTTGTTCATTCTTTTTCAGAATTTTTCATTTCTTTTTCTTCATTTCTTTTTTTGTTCTTTGCATTTTTCTTCTTTTCTTCTTTTTTTTTGTTCTTTTTCTTGCTCTAACTTTTGCCTGGGTCTCCCTTCTGGGTTTTCGGCCCAGCGAGCCTCTCAAGGGTAAAAGTGCAGCTTTGTCCATGTCAAATGGTTTCGAGATCCTGAAGTCATCTGAATCCAGGAGAGTGGCTGTTGTTCGCTGACGATGTAGAAGTCCATCCAATAGAGGGTGAAATTTCCCATAGTGTTGTGGATAGGAACTCGATTGTCCTTCAGCAATGTTTCCTTCGTTCCTCCCTTCTGGGGTTTGGCATTCTTGTTGATCTTCGTTAGCTTGAGAAACATCCAATTTTTTTTTTTTTTTACTCTTCGAGGACATCTGACAGTTTTGCCCCCTAGTTTGAGGGCTTTTGATCTAGCTTCGCAAGCTTCCTTTGAAAACACTTGATCTCCTTGATCTGACTTTTCTTGCCCCTAGTCCGAGGGCTGCTTCGAATCTGGCCACGCAGGCCTAACATTATGGTTGACCTTTGAACTTTCTGAGTCCGAGTTCGAGGTTTGAAAGCAAGAGGTCGAGTCTCGAGGTTGAGAGCGATCCTAGGCTGCACAATCTCAAGAGCGATTCCACACAGGTCTTCGTAGGGCCGCATAAAACATTTGTTTTCGAAAGTTTTTAAGAAAGCGACAAATCGCTCGCGCTGAAGGTAGTGTGAAACCAGTCTGGATCAAGCCAGAGTCCTTCTCAGTACTCATGCTAACAAGCATGATTTCATTCATAAAAA
>NW_021024969.1:408053-423893 GCF_004153795.1 Camellia sinensis
GAGGGAGAGAGAGGAAGAAGGGGGGGGGGGGAAAAATCAAATTCAAGTTTCCCCCCCAAAAGAGACCCCATCGGATACAGGATCTGGGGAAAAAAGAGGTCACATCTGTAAGGAACCAAGTGTGGGGGTCATGGCCGGCCAGGTTTTGAGGGTTCAGGTGGTCGGCCGACCCCCTCCCATGGCCGGCCGACCAAGGGCCAAAGGGGTCAAGAATAATTACTGGTCGGCCACCTCAAAAAGGTGGTCTCCCATGTGTGCACAACACAACTATGTGGTTGAAACCCAAAAAAAGTGAACCAGGAGAGAGAAAAAACCATTTTTTAGAGGGGGTCAAAAGGGTCAGGAATAATTACTGGTTGGCCACCACATATTGGTGGCCTCCCAGAGGTGTACAACATAAATATGGGGTTTAGGGTTCAAGAAAGTGGCCCCGGGGTGGTCAACATTGGCTTTCAAGTGAGGAAAACGAGCGTCGGAGAGCAATGAAGGAAAAAAAGCCGGCTTTCAGAACAATTGCTGGCCTCCCACCCTCCTACAAGCTTCCTAACTATGAAAATAAGGTCTCCACCAAAAATGAACCAAAACGGATGCAAAACGGACGTTCGGGGGACCGAAACGCGCGGCCCGAGGCCCCGAAAATGGGCTGTTAAGCACCGGAGGTGGCGTTTGACCACGAAGTTGGTCTCTCGGGCCACAGTGTTCCTTAAAAGGGAGGAAATAAGGTGTGTACCAAAAATTGGAGCAAACGGAGATGGTTAGGCGGTCCCGAACCGAGGCACATAGTCGTCGGCTCTGAAAAACCGAAAATCGGGCTCCAAACGGGAAAAATGGCCTACGACCACAAAATGTAGCCTACGGCCACTGAGAGATGATCTACGAGACCTCTCCCTCCCATCGGGAAGAGAGAACAGAGAAAACAGAGCCTGGTTTGCAAATCGAAGCAAGGCACGAAAGAGCCCGGAAGTCCGGAGGCAAGGCTTGCGGCCGGGACTCTGAAACTTCTGAACGAGCGCAACATGCAATATCACTGAGCGCTCAACTGGTGACGTCTGAGTCTTAAGGTCGGTCAAAAATGGGGTGTCTACAACCTGTTTTGTGTGTTTGTCATGAATGACAAAAGAATCAGAATAAAAAATAATAAGACAGTTATGATCCTTAGTTAATTGATGAACAGATAAGAGATTGGATGACATAGAAGGAACATGCAAAAGATTGGAAAGATAAAAAGAAAATTGAGGTGTTGGAAGAATACCACTCCCAATATGTTGAATAGGCAAAACCGACCCATTTCCCATTGCAACCTGATCTGAGCCTTGATAGGCTTGATATTGTTGAAGATTGGTTACATCATGTGTAAGATGAGTTGTGGCCCCTGAATCAATATACCAAGGAGGACTAGGAGAATCTAAAGATGAAGAAGCTACAGCAGCAGCATAGGCCTTGGGAGAAGCAGTTGAAGAAGGCTGATAATGTAGATCAAGTCGATATCAACAGTCCAAAGCAAGATGACCTGCTTTGCCACAGATATGACAGATAGAGTGAGAACAACCAGAATAGGCTGATGATCTAGATCGATTGTTAGAAAATCGATTATTAGATCTGTTGCCACGAAAATATCTACCAACTCTACCTCCTCTGTATTGAGATCTACCGCTGAAAGTACTACGAGGATATGATCTAAGAATGGAGTGTTGTGCTTCAAAACTAGAACCAGAAGCAGAACCTGAATCAAAACTAAAACCAGAAGTGGAACCTTTAGTTGCTGAATAAGCAACATGCAGATCAGTTTTGGAAGAATGCTTGATCTTGCACTCAATATGAATCTCTTCTGAGCCAAGTAAGGAACACAACTCTTCCATGGAGACAACATTAGATGTAGTACGAATTAATGTTTTGAATGCATCATATTCATCTAGTAAGCCATTTAAGGTAAGAAGAATAAGATCTTCATCCTCAACCTTTGCACCAGACAGAGCCAACTGATCTGAGACTTCTTTGATCTGCGAAAGATAGCAATCAATTGAAGAAGATTGCTTTCGAATTGTATGAAGTTTATTCTTTAATTGATGAATGTGAGATCTAGAGACAGAAGTAAATTTCTTCTCTAGTGTTTGCCAAACTTGTGAACTACTTTGAAGATGAAGAATAGATGAATATACTGACGAAGTTAATGTTGCAGTTTAACAAGTGAGAAGATTGGCATCAATTGCTTCCCATTAAAGATATGCAGGATTGGAAATAGATTTTCCAGATGCATCAGTAATTTCGGATGGAGGACAAGGTATTGCACTAGTCACATATCCAAGAAGACCAGTGGCTAGAAGAATATTGTGGAGTTGATTTCTCTAGATCAAAAAATTGGTGGAATCAAGTTTAACAGTAATGAGAGAACCAAAATTGGATAGAAGAGATTGAAGACTTGAAGGTAAAGAAACATGATCTGCCATGAATGGATCTTGAAGGATGCTCGTAAGAGCTTACTGCTCTGATACCATGACGAAAATATAAAACTTCTCTATTTTATTCAATGAATCACATATACAAAGCTCAAGATATTATATAGTTTCAACACTCTAACTAACCCAGTAACTAACTCAGTTAAACAGTTCTAACTGTTTAACAAACATTACAACTGTATCTATATTTGTTACATATATTATCTGGAGAACATTTAGTGAAACATAGCTGTGATGAATGAGATATCAATGCTGTAACAAAACCTCCAAATGGTATTAACGCGTATGGACTTCAAGTGTAAACACCCCATTTTGACCGGCTTTAAGACTTGGACACTTTTTTTTATCACCCAATGTTGAAAACTGGAATATGCTATTTTATGAATTTCTCAGTAGAAAAGTCAAATTTAAGCTTTAATTCCAACCTTACACCTGTTTTGGTAAATTATTTTAGACATATTCAAAAATCATTTTTTGCATTTATTGTCCAGAAAATTTAGCATTTTAAAAAAAATTGGTTCTTCAAAAACTGAATGGGTTTTGGCTCTTTAAAATTGGCATGTCCCAAAAAAGAAAGGGTGTTGGCTTTTCAAAATTGACTCTTCAAAAAATGAAGGGGTCTTAGCTCTTGGCTTATATATAGAAAATTATTAGAGCTATGAGGAGAGGTCTTAGTTTTGATCAAAAGAAAGTTTATTTTGTCAAAATTGAGAGGAAATACAAAGTGAGATATAAACCTCTTACCTTTCATTGATATTCCATTGATATACACCATCCAAAATTCTAAAACTCAAAACTTCTTGCTGAGATTCTAAAACATACTTAATAACTGTGAGGGAGCAAAGAAGAAACTTTGATAAATCAAAAAATCCACCATTTCCTTTAAAGTATCCTCTAGCAGTAAATAGTAACCCCGACGATGAATAGTACCTTCGTCTTTTTTTTCTTTTTTCGTTTGAGGAAGTGCACAAGTTGAATTATGTTGAAAATTTATAAAATTTTAAACCGCCAAACCGATTCGCATCCATCCGCCAAACCGCCAATCCGCTCAATCCACATCCGCCGGATTGGCGGACGGATGCGGATTGATTTTCTTCAATCCGCCCATCTGGCGGACGGATGGCGGATTGGAGGTTCCGTGGCCGCAACCGACCCGCGCCCACCCCTAAGTGAAACATAGCTGTGATGAATGAGATATCAATGCTGTAACAAAACCTCCAAATGGTATTAACGCGTATGGACTTCAAGTGTAGACACCCCATTTTGACCGGCTTTAAGACTTGGGCACTTTTTTTTATCACCCAATGTTGAAAATTGGAATATGCTATTTTATGAATTTCTTAGTAGAAAAGTCAAATTTAAGCTTTAATTCCAACTTTACACCCGTTTTGGTAAAATTATTTTAGACATATTCAAAAATCTTTTTTTGCATTTTATTGTCCAGAAAATTTAGCAATTTAAAAAAAATTGGTTCTTCAAAAACTGAATGGGTTTTGGCTCTTTAAAATTGGCATGTCACAAAAAAGAAGGGGTGTTGGCTTTTCAAAATTGACTCTTCAAAAAATGAAGGGGTCTTAGCTCTTGGCCTATGTGTAGAAAATTATTAGAGCTATGAGGAGAGGTCTTAGTTTTGATCAAAAGAAAGTTTATTTTGTCAAAATTGAGAGGAAACACAAAGTGAGATATAAACCTCTTACCTTTCATTGACATTCCATTGATATACACCATCCAAAATTCTAAAACTCAAAACTTCTTGCTGAGATTCTAAAGCATACTTAATAACTGTGAGGGAGCAAAGAAGAAACTTTGATAAATCAAAAAATCCACCATTTCCTTTAAAGTATCCTCTAGCAGTAAATAGTAACCCCGACGATGAATAGTACCTTCGACGATGAATAGTGGCCGTGGATGAAAAAATGTTCGATAAGATGAGTAATGACCAAGGATGATGAATAGTACCTGCTGCAGTGAATAGTACTGCTGGCGATCAATAGTACTCCGCTAGATGAATAGTGCTCCCTTAAAATAAGTTTTATTGGGTGAAACAAAGGAGTCAACAGCGGACAGAATAATTTTCAGTAGATAAATAGTGCTTCATCGGATCAACAGTAACCGATGAATGAATAGTAACTTTTTTTTTATTTTATTTTTTTATCTTATTCATATGATTTGTTAGTTTCGATTTGTGTCGTAATAATCCCCCAATCCCATGTCTTTTTTTATTTGATTTTGTAATTATTCTGTGTTGTAATAATTCCCAACCCCCGCTTCTTTCTACCCCTTTCTATGTATGTCTTCCAATTCCATTTCTTTCTATCCCTTTTATTTACTGGCTTCCCAGATATTTACATCGCATCGTATTTTCCTTTTCATCATATCCATGTTTTGCATCCATATTTCATGTATTTAGATTCGACACATTTGCATCTATGGGTTTAACCAATTCCTATGTGATTTTGTGTGCTACTTCATGTCTTGAGATGATTCACATGTTATCTATTAGAAGCCGAATATTTAGTTGCATTTCATGAGTGAATTGCATTATGATTTTATATATAAGATCATGTATATTTTACTAACTTTGTTTTGTCTGTTCACCGGACATCGGAAAATATATAAGTTGTTATGCTTTAGCATCCCGTTTTTGTGTGTCTTTTTTACTTTGTTTAGCATCCTATCATGTGGCTATTTGCTTATTTGATATATCTCTATAAATGCCAGTGGATGGATGTTGTGTTGTTCAATTTGAAATAATATCAATTTTTGTATTTGTCAACTCAATTTCTGTTGAGTTGAACATTATTCAAATTCTTTCAAAACACATGAAATCAAGTTGTTCCAAAATGAATGACACAGTTTATACTTGTTTTCTTTCACATAGTAATTTTTAGGATTATTAATAATTGGAACATGAACATATAAAGTTAATAAAACTTATATCATAGTTTAGTAGAGGTTGATCTTTTGATCGGGTGAGCAGGGTGTCCAATTAATGACCTTCCCCTCTTATACCTAAGGTTCCGAGCCAAGCATCCTTGGTTACGACGAATAGTGGCCTTGCCACAAGTCATGGGTTTTCTATTTTTCCTATAACATTAGGTGGCGACTCTGAGATCTGGTGATGTAGTCTATTTCTGGCAAATGTTTTGTAATAAAATGGATTTTCTATAAAAGTTGCCGGATTTGGACTCCTATCTATGTTTCACATTGCACTCGTGAGACTAGATTAAAGAACTCAAGGGTCCAAACTATTTAATGTCCATGGGTACCCCTCGAGTGATGTTACAGTTTCTAGCGACTTTGCTGGAGATATTATGAAACCTTGACTTGAACTCCATGGTATGACTTTTATTTTCAATTATATGTTCATTGCATTACATGCATTGGTACACTTAAAGTTCCTTTGTTGCTCAGATACGGGTGGGAGCACAAGCAAGATACTGGTGGGAGCACAAACAAGCTTTTTGTGACACTACACCTATCTTCGTATTACTTTTAAGACCTTGAGTTAATACTTTTTAAGATCTGTCAAAAAGGTAGCCCGGCTATCTCAAGTTATTGGACTTTGAAGAGAGGTTATATTGACTCTTCCGACTTCTTAGGATCTTAATTGGTCATTAACCAAAGGGCTTTTTCGTGACGTCACCTTTACTTTAATTCCCAGAGTAGAGCTGACCTTGTACATATAGTGAGCTATAGCACTTTCCTAACTTAGGACAGAATACTCTCCCATTTCTAGGATGTATGACACCACTTTTTTGAATAGTGAAGGTCTAGATCATTTCAAAGCTAGGACAAGGTAATGCTATCCCCCCATGGGGATGTTTGTTCTCTTTCCTACTGTGTGCTATGAATGACAATTTGTATAGAGTTTCTCAAATTCAAATCAATGGTTTAGGCATATCAGTTTGTAAGGTTGAGTTTAATTTTTCAGTGCGGCAGACAGTGATTAGTTGTGTAAACTAAGCCGAAGCGTTGCTAGAATTTTGATTGGGGGTCTTGCCTTTTGTTTTCTTTTCTGTTTGCTAGGTAGTTGTAACACCATAGTTTCAGAAAAGTCTGATATCCTACAAAGTTTGCCAGCGTGAATCCCTAGAACTTGTGGAATATGAGACTGTTTCTGTGATAAGGGAATGACCACCTGTTACTTGCACGAGCTTTATTTTGAACGTTGTGGATGGCCTGCGCTTAAACTGGTAATTTGAGAAACATTTCATTTTAAGTTCAGAATCGGATGTTGAGTCCAAGTCTAATTGCACCGAGTCTGTGGAGTCAGCGTCAGACTCAAGTTAGTCTACTCAGCTAGAATCTGTTGATTTCGGGAGTGAAAACCTAGATATCTCTGTCCTATTTAGGTCTTTTTTGTCTTTTTTTTTAGTCTTTTGCCATCACTGAGTCGGAGTTTTTTTTTCAATGAAAGTGTCTGTAGGCACCCCATTTTTGACTGCCTTTAAGACTTGGACGCGACTGATGGTTTACATGATAGAGAAAGGTGTGCAGGGGAAATGTTCAGTTTCTTCGGCAAGGAGAGAGTCAAAGCTCAACTTCATACCCCTTTTTGGACCAAAACAATCTTGATCAAAATATTTTAGACCTTAAAACCCTCTCTTTCAAAACGTTTTTGAAATAAAGTTTTTACGATGTTCTGAGGCTCGCATTTTGTCAAATGTTGCGCTTTTCGGTAAATCGAGCAAGGACAAAGTGGAAATAAATGAAAGAGAGATGAAATCTTTGAAAAATCTTTCAAAACACCTTACTTAGGGGTTTGGAGTCGAAGAAAAGAGGAGAAGAGGGAAGAAATCCAGTTGGGGGAGAAAATGGGCATGAACCGTTAAGAAAGAGTCGAACAGCCCTCGCCGAATTGGGCCTATTCATTTGCATACTTGGAATCAAGCTATGAGGCCACCACCGTTGGAAATAATACTTCCGGGGATTCATTTTACACTCAAGAATCTCCTAAATCCAATTCCGGACGGGGGAGATATAGTTGATTAAAGTAGGGCATCACTCCGGTTGGACCGAAATCTGCGCGGCTTCACCAAAAAGGGCATAACTTTTTCCACAGGAGGAATTTTAATGCAAGGTTTACGCCATTAGAAAGCTAACTTCTGGGGCTTCAATTTGGACACTTGAACGGCCACCATTGGACCTCTCTACCACTGACCGGCCACCTTTCTTTCTGACAGACCCATTTTTGGTCCTGAAAAGTAGCAGGCCGGCCACTTACCTAGTTGGATGACCTTTTTTGCCCTTTTGAGCTGGCCGGCCATGACCCCCTCCCCAAGTATGTTCTAGATGTGAAATTGTTTTCCCCTAGGCCCTATGCCCGAGGGTCAACCTTTTGGGGGGAAATTTGAATTGTTTTTCCCCCCATTTTTCCCCCCTTTTTTCCACTCCTTTGTCTACAAAACCAGCAGCTCCAGCTGCATTTCAGAGGTTACAAAAATTTTCCCTAAGCCTCTTGCATTTATCCTCCCTTTCCTTCTCTTCCAAGCACCAAAGCCTCTCAAGTCCTACACCATTTACCCTACACCCCTTAGCACAAGGCTTCCACCCTCCATTCCAGCAACTTGGAGCTGTTTTCCAGAGCTAAGAAGCCATCAAACTTGGTCCAAGGGTTGTCAAAGACTTGGTCTTCAAGGGTAAGTTTCCTTCTCCTCTTTTTGGCTCTATTTTTGCATACAATCTAAGCTATACTTGCTTGCATATTTGAGCTCAAATACTAACTAAAAATAGCATTATTTTGAGCCCCTTTTCATATTTGTTTAAGGGCCTCTCCCTGTTTGAGGCTTCCTTTTAACACTTTCTTCTTTACCTCTCTTGTATGCCTCTTTCTTGCATAGTATTTTTGGCCTATTTGTAAACTGTTTTGAGCTTGGTTATAAACTATGAAGTAGCTTATTTTGAGCCCTTCTTCAACATTGTTGAAGGGCTCTTCACTGTTTGAGGCTTCCTTTTGTCACTTGCCTCTTTATCCCTCTTTTGGCCTCATTTTTGCATGTTTTGTTAGCCTCTTGTGCTTATATTTTTGGGCTCTGGTCCAAACTGTAAATAGCCTTATTTTAATCCCCTCTTCATGTTTGATCAAGAGACCTTTGCTGTTTGAGGCTCCCTTTTTGCTCTTTGTGTTTAAACCTCTTTTTAGGCCTTATTTTGCATAGTATTTTAGGCTTGCATGTGCACTGTTTTGGGTTTGGTCACTAACTGTAAAATACCATATTTTGGGCCCCTCTTCAACTTTGTTGAAGGTCCCTCCTCTGTTTGAGGCCAGCAACCATCACTTGCTTCTTTGTCTCCCTTTTGGCCCATTTCTTGCACATTGTTTTAGGCCTGTTTGTGTTTAGATCTGTGGCTTGTTGTAAACTGTAAAGTGCTTCATTTTGAACTTCTCTTCAACTTTGTTGAAGGGCTCTTGGCCATTTAGGGCCATAAGCTTCTACTTGCTTCATTACCTCTCTTATGGGGCCATTTTTGCATGCTAGCTTAGTCCTATTTGTGTTCATTGTTTGGCCTTGCTTAAAATTGTAAATATGCTTTTTTTGGGACTGCATTGAATCTGTCTTCATGCTTCATGATCAAATAGTGCATGTTTTGTATAGCTATAGGTCATTGCGCATGCCTAGTTTTGAGTTTCGGGGCTCGTCTCATGCATCGGGTGCCATATTGCCATGATTCGGGGCTGTTTTGTGTCATATTTCAGTTCTGAAATTTTCTTGTTTGCATATCATGTTCCATGCCTTACCATGCTTTGGTAGAGTGGCATTCGTGTCTTAGGTTTGGTCCTCAGTTTGCGTACATGTGTGCACGCATTTCGAGTGTCTCATTTTCATCTCATGGATACTAATGCGAGTGTGGCTGAGGTCCACTCATGTTGGTGTAAGTCCATTGTGCATTGAGTATGCCATTTCATTTTATAGCATTGCGCATGCTAGGTTGTATGTTAGAGCATTGCGTATGCCTTGTTACATCGTGCATTGTATATGCCATCTCATAGCATTGTGCAAGCTAGGTTGTATATTAGTTGCATTCATGCATGTCATGCATATTGCATTGTGCTTGGGATAGGAGTTAGCCCGAGCACGAAAAACGAGGTACGTTTCGTACTCCGAGTGACGGAACGTATCTCAATTCCTGGTCACCGACACTCCGGATTATCCATGATGGAGTCTAGGCCCTGTTGTGTTTTCATGTGCATTCATTCCATATTGAGTCATGCAATTCGACTCCCCGGCCATCATGCATCGAGATGCGTGATTGGTGGCACGAGGACCGAGAAATGGGAATACGGCATCTGGCTGTTCAATTTATCATCTGTGGAAACAAGCTGTATAAAAAAGGCCATTTGGGAATCCACAAGCTGTATGTTGAAGAAGAAGAATCGAAGCGTCTCGCAGAGGCTATCCACGGAGGAGAGTGCAGGGCACACATGAATGGTGCGATGTCACAAATGTCAAATCCATGCCAATCACATGAACATACCGCTGTCAAAGCTTTACAACATGACTTCACCATGGCCTTTCTCAGTCTGGGGAATTGATGTTATCAAGGCAGTCTCGCCAAAGGGCTCAAATGGACATGAGTTCATTCTGGTGGTGATTGACTTGTGTTGCATTAGGCATTTCAGCATAGTTAGGATCATGCATGGATTTCTAACGTAGCTTCTATTTTGGCTTGGAGTACTCGGTAAGTTTTATGCTTTAGCATCCTTGCATGCGTGTGAGTGACTACCATGATAGCATGCTTACCATGGGGCTAATTGCTTATGTGATATAACTGCCTGAATGCCTGTGGGTGAAGGTTGGGTTATTTGAATTGGAACAATTCATCAAATGTGTGTTTTAAAGCCCACTAGATAGTGGCAAAATCATGTTTTCTAAGCCCACCAGAGGGTAGCAAATCCACGTCTTAGCCTACTTGCGGGTAGCACCATCAAACTATTTTTAAATAAACAAACATGAAATGTTTTGTTCCAATTCAGGCGATC
Organism: Camellia sinensis; assembly: GCF_004153795.1. Lineage (NCBI taxonomy): Eukaryota > Viridiplantae > Streptophyta > Magnoliopsida > Ericales > Theaceae > Camellia > Camellia sinensis. The sequence goes on from NW_021024969.1 coordinate 418,494, forward strand.
CAGTCTATACTTGTATGCTGTGCGCATCACATAGTAAATCTAGGCTAATAACCGGAATAAGAACACACAATGTTTTCAAAACTTGATATCATGGCTAGTAGAGGCCGATCTTTGATCGGGCGAGCGGGGGTGCTCACGAAGTGACCTTCCCCAATCGTACCCAAGTTCCCGAGCCGAGGCAACTTTGGTGATGACGGACACGTGGCCTTAGGCAAACGAGTCAGGGTTTCCTAAATTTTCCCAAAATAAAATGTTTAGGTGGCGACTCTGTATCTGGCAAAACAGTCCATGTTTGACACTTCTTTCAAAAGCTGTTTTCTCTAAACGATTTGCCGGATTTGGACTCTTTGGTTCAAATTACGAACCGTGACAATTTGAGAGTCCCGAGCTGTAGTGACCCCAAATGAATAGAACGGAAGCTCATACCTCCCGGGGGCGTTCGGGGACGTCTACAGTGTCGTAGATTTTGCCTACTCTAGACACCCAATTTTTGACCGTCCTTTAGACTTGGTTGTGCTTGCAGGTACACCCAACAACTAGTTTGATTGCTCGTTGAGTACTCGACTGTCGCGCCGGAAAATCACCGGTTCGAGCTTCCCGGACCCTGTATCCTTTCTGTCTTTTTTTGGACCTTGACTAGGTCCTGTCAGAGTGGACCCTGTGGTGCACTGCCGGCCATGGCATGGCACTGCCGGCCATGGACTTGTTCCTGCCGGCCATTGATGAGGCCCTGCCGGCCATCAATGAGCCACTGCCAGCCATTACTGATGGCCGGCACCCCCCTATCTTAGCTGGTTTTTCTCTAGATCTTTTGAGCCAGTTGGATTTTCATTTGCTCCCTATGGAGGGATGAAGCCCTTGCAAAGCTTTTTGAAGAAGCTTTGCCTTTTCATCCTTCTATAAAGAGGATGCCATCCTCTTCGACAGAGGTTCTGAGTTTTTAAAAAGCAAAAACTCCCTTTTTCTCTATATTGTTTGTGTTTAATGCCTTGAAGTTGGATTTCCTTGCATTTTTACACTACAACACATAGAGATACACCACCACCATTGAGCCAAGCTTCTTGGGAGGTCTTTTTTAGGTCTGAAAGCAAGCTTTCACCCCCTGAATTTGCTGGTTTCGAAGAGGGTCTTCAAGGGTGAGCATTTTCCCTATTTTTGTACTTTCTTGCACCTTGCTTTAGCCCTCTTTGCATATTGATTTAGGCTTTGCTTATAACTGAAAAAATTCTTGTTTTTAAGTTCTTTTTAAGTTTGGTTCAAGTCATTTTGCTGTTTGGGGTGTGTAGCCCCCATTCATGCTTTGTTTGGCTTTGTTTTAAGCCATATCTTGAGGCCTCCGAGCTAGCCTTGGTTTGGCCTTCCTACCACTGAAATCCAGTGGGATTTCAGTGGTAGAGGTGTGGTTTTGAGGTCCTAAATCAGAGGGGGTAGTCCCCTCTCTTTGTGTTCCTCTTTACTTGCATTTTGGCCTTCCAAAGGACCATCCCTCTATGCATTTTTCAGGCTTGGTCCAGGCCTTTTTTTTGTGACTTCTAGGACCTGTCTTGGCCCTGTCCAAGGCTAGTTTGGGTCATGTCTTGCTTGCATCTAGCATGTGTGGTGTAACTCCATTTATAGCTCATCAAAGTAGCATGTGTGCATAGTCTTTGCTGAGTCCATTTCAGTCCATTTTTGGTGATGTTTTACCATGCAATGAATCTATTTTAGGTTGGTTTTATCACTCCATACTTGCATGATGCACTTGTAATGTAAATTCCCTAAACTAGCTTCATATGCTCCATGCCATGCCATGTCATTTTAGCTTGTTTGGTTTACATTCCAGCATGTATTTGGTCATCATTTGGCATGTTATGATCCTATACATAGTTGGTTTGATCATCCTTTGCATGCTCCATATAGGTGTAGAACAAATCTTGTTTACTAGCCTTTTGTGCATGATGTTTTGACTCATCGTACTAGTATATTTTGGCTTTGCTCAAACTTGATTTTATGCTTATTTTGAAGTGTTCTAGGACTGTTTTGGGCTGCCATGGCCATATCACTCATGCTTTGTATAGCTATAGTGTAAATGCTTAGGCTAGTCTTGGGTTTTGAGGCCTCTATCATGCCATACATGTGATGTTTGCATGCCTTGCCCTCATTCCACATGCTATTTCAGTCCATGAAATGTTGTTGTTCACTCGCATTTGACATGCCTTGAATGCTTTGTATAGCTTGTGCTTTATGCTTCAAGAATGGATTTTTGTGCATGCCACTTAGCCTAAGCCTTTGGCTCATCATTTCAATACATTTTGGGTCCTAATATACCATGATGTAACTCTATTTTTATTTGTCCAAGTCATGCCATGATTGGTTCTCATAGGTGTAGTGCATTGCCTCTTTTGTAGCCTTGCATGTCCTATGTTTTAGCATTGTATGCTAGCTTGCTTTGGCTTACTTCCATGCATGTTTTAGTCTCATATCAGTATGTACTAGGACTATTTTGGGTTGCCCTTGCCATATCCTTCATGCTTCGTATAGCTGTAGTGTAATTGGCATTGCAAGCTTCGTGTTTCGGTGATTCACTCATGCTATCCTTGAGCTATTTAAATGATTTGGCATCATTTATCATCTCATTTCAGTGCATATAGTGTTGTTACACTTGCACATTTGTCACTTCTTAGGCACTTTTGAGAGTTGCCCTTTTAGGCCCCTTTGATGAACCTTTAGCATTTCGCATGCTTGAGTGTGTTGTACAGCTTAATTCATCGCTTTGGCTACCGATTTGGACCTAGTTGAGAGCCGTCCATCTTTGGTGTAAGACCATCTTACCATGTTGTCGCATGCTTGTTTCATTTCGTATGTTGTCGCATACTTGTTTAGCTTTGCATACCTTGCATGCTCACATGTTCATGTTGCATTTTGTCATGTTGTCCAAGGTCATCACCTCACATCATGCTTATATGCTCGTTGCATGCTTGGTTTAGTTGCATGTTTGCCAGCAGAAATCATTGCCCCAAAACTGAATCTGATACCCGCGGATATAACTGATTCTCAAGAATACTGATACTGATGCCCTCAGGCTTGGTTCTCAGATTTGCCAACTGACATGCTCATTTCTATAGAAATACAGCTCCAAAAACACATAACAAGTAGATGAGAACCAAAGCACCCCTACGTTTGGTTAGGTTTCCCTGTCCTATTTTGTCAGGAGCTAGGGCTTCACTACACACACAGCGGTTTCGAACAACCTAATCGGGTAAGCAACCTGTCCTAATTTTGGAATGGTCACTACGGATTCCGAATATGCACTAGGTCGAATGGTCAAAAAGGGTGCCCTGGTAAAACCAGGGTTTGTGTTCCCATACTGGCAGAGCCCACAACCGGTCAGCCTTATGGCATGCTTTAACAAAGCAAGCCTCCGGCAAACCGTTCAAGAATAGCAGACGGCAAACACGGTGTCCTAGGCACACCAATGCAAATGTAATGCAAAGAAACGCATCAGTGTGATTAAAACAAGATATCATGCATTCGAGTCAAGCTCTCTAAATCCCCAGCAGAGTTGCCAGAAACTGTGGACGCGCCCTGGGCCTCGAATTGTGTGCCACAGTTCGGACTAGATTTGTCACGGTTCTAAATCTTGAACCAAAGAGTCCAAATCCGGCAAATCGTTTTTGAGAAAACAGATTTTTAGAAAAGAAGTGTCGAACATGGACTGCTTTGCCAGATACAGAGTCGCCACCTAAATTTTTTATTTTGGGAAATTTAGGAAACCCTGACTCGTTTGCCTAAGGCCATGTGTCCGTCATCACCAAAGTTGCCTCGGCTCGGGAACTTGGGTACGATTGGGGAAGGTCAGCTATGAGCACCCCCTCTCGCCCGATCGAAGATCGGCCTCCTACTAACCATGATATCTCGTTTTTGAAAACACATGCGTTCTTGTTCCGATTAATTAGCTAGAATTACTATGTGGTGCGCACAGTAAAACAAGTATAGACTAGATCGCCTAATTTTGGAACAAAGCATTGCATATCCGTTTGTTTGGAAATGTTTTGAAATTTGCTACTCGCAAGTAGGCTAAAATGCGATTTCAATGAATTATCCCAATTCAAGTAATCCAACCTTCACCCACAGGCATTCAGGCAGTTTATCACATAAGCATATAGCCACATGGTAAGCATGCTGTCATGTTAACATTCACACTCATGCGAGGATGCTAAAGCATAAATACTTACATCGTACTCCGCGCCAAAACAGAGAACTCGTTAGCAATCATGCATGATCCAAGTCCATGTTAAGTGCCTAATGTATCGCATACAAAATGCAGTCTAGAAATAGGCTCGGGCTAATCCTAGGACGGCATGTGAAATGCAACAGATAACACGTATTCAAGTTAGATTTGAAATACTATGCAGTTAGTATGATGCGCCGAGCCCGGTGCATGCAATACAGATGAATGAATGCACGCATGCATAGATAAGGTATGCTAATTGAAATATGCCCGAAATCTAACCATTATAAGCGGTTAAATAAAAGGGAGAAAGAAATGGGTTGGAAGACATGCACACACGCACCCACACTTATTACAAATTTGCCCTCACTCGGAGGGACGAATAAATAATACAAGCCACTTAATTAACTAACTCACAAGCTAATTAAATTATTACAAAACCAAATTGAATAACTAGCTACAACTAATTATTACACAACTTAATAATTAATGAATCAATTAACTAATTAATGAATGACAACAAGCAAGTAGGGAAAGCAGTAAACGGTGCTATTCCAGCTCTTGTTTGAAGAAGGGAGTCATGCATACTCGCTTCGGTTCCTCGCTTTGGAAGGCCTTCCGGTTGCTCTTTAGAGGCTCTGTTTACAGGGTGTCTTCCAGTGCTTGTTGCTGGACCTTACCAAAACACTGCAGGGGAAGTCACCAATGGCCTGCCGGCCAGGAAAGGAGATCTGCTGGCCAAAGATGGTCCATCGTCGGCCAAGGGTGGCACACTGCAGGCCATCAAGTGGCAGGTTGCCGGCCATTGGTGTGCTGTGACACCAAACTGCAACGAAGCACAAAATAGAGAAAATGGAGGTTTCCAAGGACATGTACGCACCATGGCACTCCAAATCACCTCAAGACATCAAGGGAGAGGCCTAGTTGGATCCACGACCATCAATCACGCATCCCGATGCATGATGGTCAAAGATCCAACTTGTGCAAATCAATATGAAAATGAATGCACAAATAAAGCAAGTTAAGCCTAGAACTCTATCATGAATCATCAAGAGCTTCGGCGACCGAGAATTGAGACACGTTCCATCACTTGAAGTATGAAACGCCCATCGTTCCTCGTGCTCGGATTAATACTTAATCCAAGCAATGCAACACATAAGCATGGCAAACATGTAACATGACCTAAGTGT